>CM060900.1:284974283-285194283 GCA_030762935.1 Hymenopus coronatus
ACGAAAGACTCCCAGGGTCACCTGAGCATTGATGCCTTGATGGAGCCCATCCTTTCTGTTAACAACTGGTACCAGATGTTGGACTCGGTTGCCTCTTCAGCACCCAAGGAGCTTTCCTACTGAGGATGCCGTGGATCATGGCAAAGTATGGTAGCTATGAGAGTCAGTCAATAAATAATGCCTCCTATTTGTTTTTTCCCTTTTAATTTGCAAGAAAATTTAGTTGCAATTACACAGCATGAATGTCACAATGTTGAGGATTAATTTGTCAATTTTCAATGTAATGCCTGTCGTTTTCCAGTGCCCATCCACTTTTTAACAGGGGCATGCATTACAGTGATAAAGTGCATGGCCATGCATCTGAAGCCATAGATGCATAGATATTTTCATGGCCTCCACATCTTCACAGCAAATCCCATGATGAGTTTCCTTTAGTGGCTGCTTGATTTTGTATAAATAATTTTGTTTTAGCAACAGAAAATTTTTTACTGTAACGAGGTAGAATTTTGAGTTTTTGTGGCTTCTGCAATGCACCTCGTAAGGGAAGGAGGTCATAGTGAAATTCAGTGAGAGACTTCGAGAATAGGGGAAGTCGTATTGGGCTTCTCCACAAAGATTTCATTTGTGAGCTGATTTAATGTTAAGGATAAGATAAGGGACCTTACCTGATTAACTTTTGGTATTAAAACAGTATTGCAACTTAGGTTTATACTTTTAAAGTATTGGATCAACATTTTTTCTACAGTTAGGAAAATTGACGAGATAATTACATTCTCTGGAAAAGTAACCAGATTTTTTATGGAATACTTTGCTAAAGTAACGAAAGAGAATAATAGTTTAAAAGGAAGAACATTTGAGATAATTTGCCGGATTGTAATCGCACTCATTTGAAAACGATTTATTGTGTTCTCCAGAGAAGGCTATCATTCATGCTACTTTCAATTGCTGTTTTGGAAATTCAATAAATATAAAATAAACCCATTCAAAGAAAATGTCTTTCTTCCAAACTAACTCCTGCACTATCAACACACCATGAGACTACAGATAGCCCATTAATTCCTTTATTGACTGGACCAGCTGATGCAAGATCCAGCGAACTGCCAACCACTATCCCTGCTCAGGGTGCTAATGCATTAGACAGAATTTATTGTGCATTCGTGCTCCAAAAAGTTCTCGAGAACCACATCCTGTCTATCCCAAAACACTGGTATCATAATTTTCCCTGCTGATGGCACAGTTTTGAATTTTTTCTTCCATGAGGCTGAGCGATGTCATTCCATTGACTATCTCTTTGATTCTGGTTCATAGAAATGAACCCATGTTTCATCTCCAGCCACAACTTTTGCCGAAAACTCCTTTCCTTACAAATTGAAATGCTGCGAGCATTTATAGGCATTTTTCTTGTCTCCTTATTCTACTTGGTTAACATTCTTGGTACCACTGTGAACAAACTTTTGATTACTCCATTTATTGAATAGTCATCACCACACTGCCTTTACTGAGGGGTATAGTGCAACACAATTCATCTGTTTTTACTTGACAGTCATCATGAATGTCCTTGTCCTCTTGCTCAATATTGGGTAGAGTCACTACAGACACCAATCTGCTCCTCCACTTTTCACCAGCTAACAGTGTTTGCCCTTCAGCTTCTTACAGCAATAAATCCATTTTCTAAAGTGCTGATATCCATTGTTGTGCCACCATACACATTTTTTGCCTTTCATAAATGCAAATAAGTGTTTCACCTTCTGAATGCAAGAATTCAATAACAGAATGCTGTCTAATATGAACATCAATGTCAGAAATTTTGCAAATGGCAGCAGTGCTGCCACTGGATAACTTAGGGAACTGCTACTGCAGTGGACTGGAGAAGAAGGTTTTAAGAATTGCGCCAAATTCAAATTGTTCGCATAAGTAAGTTATGGAGAAAAAAAATAGGAGGCATTAGATATTGACTGATGCTCATAATTATGTAAGGACCTAACATGAGCCCTCCTCCAAAACTTGACATGAACCACCCTAAAAGTAAAGTTTTTACCCTTTGTTCATATCAGATAGCTGACTTATATTGGACGTAAAATACACATGTGCCGGGTTGAGTTGTAGGTTTTGCTCAGCTGGTTGTCCCTGCTGATCTGTCTAACAGAATGTTAAATTCTGCCACCAGGATACCTTTGATCTTCATGGATATTCTCTGGTGCACCAAAGGAGGGTAGGATTCCTGCTCACAAGATGTAATGTTCCTATGTTGAAAGGACATCTTTTACCGGCTTATACCATTCCATTGCTGCTCTGTATGCTTAAACTATTCATTCACATTGTCTGGCATTGATTTTACTACTAGCTCTCTCGCTATATATCTTTTTACATCTACAACACACATTGAACTGGTTCAAACCGCCTCTCCCAGCTCCTGAATTTTTTTCTTCTGTTGGAGATTTCAATGCTCCTCAATCTTTTGAACAGGCAACTGCTGTTCTTTCTTCCAGTACCTTTTACCATTTAGATTTAACCACCTTGTGCCATTTGCTCACTACTTGGTATGGACTGTCATCTTTGATACTTAAGTGCCCATTTTTCTTGCATTTAGCATTTATTTTCACACATACCTCTAGTTTACATACCTGACAAATGACTAAGGCTGACTAGGGGGCGGGTCTGTTCTCAAATTCAGTGTTTTTTCTGCTCACCTTTTTACCAACCACAGTGGAGCATCAGAATTATGCCATTTTATCACCTGAGGAAGTAATTCCTTGCAATCTTTCCATCTCAGATGATAGCCTGTGCCTTGGTGAGCCAAAGAGTACAGAGATTGTGAAAGTTGTGCTGGCTTTTCAGCACACCATCCAATACTTACAAAATTGGTCCACTACAAATTAATGTCTGCCAAGCATTGCAGAGTTATCAAGGATAGCAAAAAGGCTGCATGTGCTTGCACTTTTACACTTTCTTGTGTTTGCAATAGGCTTCAACACATGATGAGCAGATTTCTTACCATCCTTTTCTTGAGTGGCAACCTCTATGGTTGTGGCTGAGTTTTACCTTGTAAGGGCATTTATGGTTGTGTTTAGTTCTGCAAGTTTTCACCTGGCAATCATTACTGAATCCCAGGATTATAATTATACTCAACATTTATGATAAGTACAACATTTCTTTTCCCCTATCATAGATAGATTGGTGCTACAGTTCAGTTTGAGGTGAGTGTTGACCCGAGGTCGAAACCTCCACTCTTCACCCAGGAAGACAAGCTTCATGGGTCTTTCCACTAGGGAAATACCTTGAGTTTAACCCTTTCCAGCCCAATTTATTTTCGACTGAATTTGCATTTCGAAAATAGACGGTCTAGGATGGATACTAATGGTCTTCAAAGTTATTGGTAGCTCGGTTGTCTAAACTTCTAAAGCACTAAACATCACTGATCAGGATTTAAATGAGGACAACTTAGATTGGAATCCTGATTGCAATGCTACTAACAATAAGTAGATAAAAGAAAGGATGGGCCCAAGTAAAATAAACAGTGACTGGCACACTTATATCTTGAATTGACCTCGTTAGGGTTGAAGTGGAATTCAGTTCTGCATTCCTGTTATAAAATGGCATCATTGAAAGGATTTTATTTTACCTGTTTTAGGCTATGGTAATATCACTGAGTTTAAAGAAAGGACCAAAATACACACCAATAAAAGTAGAGAATTATTGAACATTAGCCATTCCAATTCCATAGTTTTACTTATGTACTTCGAACAACAAATATACAAAATGACGCCATATGGCACCATTTGGCTGGAAAGTGTTAAAAAGCCCCCCCCCCCTGGCATGGGGTCGTACTGGGATGGAAACGGATATGCCAACATACACGCGTCAACCTCAAAGGATAGACTACCAACAAACCTTGAACCTTGGTGAGGCCGATGGATATCTAGCACACCGATTCTAGCTATTCCGGCTAGTGCCAGAGGACATTGAGGTGTCTCAAAACCCCACTGAGGTGTCATCGCCCAAACGTACCCAACCTCCCATGGGTATCGGGACCACTACCACCTTAAGTCCAACCCAATCGTAACAGCTCCCATATGGGAGCAGCTCAGATATTCAGCCAGACTACTTCGAATAATGTCAGAAGTACCATGGGTGCTCTGGGTGTGCAGCGCACATCAGAGCAACTGAAGAGGTCGGAACCTCCCCCCTACATTGGTATTACTTTATATAACTTAAATGCAAAAAGTAAAATTTCAAATTGGAAAGTTGGGCTAGATAGGACAGCCAGTGCCCTTACATTTATTTTCTTTGAATGACACACTGGAAAACCTAAACACAAAGAAGGCAGAGGAGACAAAATTTATAATTATAAACAAGCTGACTGGAAACTCTTAAAGACAAGAATTTGATAACTCACAGCTGGGAATTTGTCAACAAGGATGCTAAAAATTAGTCCAAGCAATACAAAAGGTGATAGAACAATTAGTTCATATGATTTAGCCTAAAACATTGACAATACTTGAATAGATGCAGTACAGAAGTTGGGAAACTTAGAAGATTTATCAAGGATCTATAATCATGTACGAAAGAGAGATTTTGAATAAATGTAGAGTAATAAAAATTAAATTCAAGGATAGTTTTGAAGAAGCCAGAAAAAGTTTGTGGAAAACTTTTGTTGAAAAGGAATTAGAAACCAATATGTGGGGAATACCTTATAAAATAATGGAGAAAATTAAAAAACCTGAAAGTCTAAATACTCTTCAAAAGAATATTGGGAGATTGGCAATAACTTGGCAAATTTTGGTGAAGGTTCTTTTAGATAACTTCCTTCCTTAGGATAATAAAAGAATTGGTAGTATTTCACACATATAAAAAAGAATTTATATAAATGCATTATATAGGAACAACAGATTAATTTTTCCCTTTGATGTTTCTGAAATTAGACTAGTTATAAAAAACCAAAATGAAGAAACAACAGAGCCAGATGGCATAATAAAGAAAGTAATAGTAGCCTTGAGAAATATAATTACAGTGTATTTAGTGCAAACTTTAATTATTATATATGGAAAGGGTGATTTCCTTATTGCTCAAAACAGGCAAAGCTATTTATTTTGAAGTAAAGTAACAACAGGGGCTCAAAAGAATGGAAATCCTACAGACCAATTTGTTTATTGAGTACTTCAGGAAACATTTTAGAAGAACTAGTTAGTAAAATATTGAAAAAAATTAGGTTTATGATAGGCATGAATGATTGGCTTTAGGAAAGGGTAATTCACAGAAGATGCAATATATTGTGTAATGGAAATTGTTAAGACAACAAATCCTAAATAATTTGAATACTAATTGTTGTTTGGTGTGGGTTTGACAATTTATGGTAGCCAGTATTATTTAAAATATTTTTGTATGTGTAGAAGGGTTTATTTAAAGGGTATAGAGCATATAAATAACATATGTATTACCAAGGTTTGTCCCAAATGCTCGAACCATGGACCAACCTTTTGGGACATTGTTTTAGAAACATTGTAAGATGAACTAATTACTGATGCAAATGTTTAAAAATACCATAGCGCATGCTGCTGATGTACAGTAAAGCATCATTTGTATTTCACATTTAATGTTTTCTTATACTTAAACATTTTGTTTGTTGAGGTCCAAACTGAATTCCTGTAGTTACCACACAATTTTATTTAATTTGTATGTTTCTTATTTGTGCATTTTTTGAGCTTATATGATCAAATATGAAGTCCTTAGAAGAGGGAAATACAATTTATATATTTAGGGCCAGTTTCACAGTTTCAGTGTAAGCCAACATTTTTGATAAAAGACTGAATTCTGTCAAAGAAAAAATTGTGACACAGAGTAGATTAGAATGGTGTAAGGCAATTTTGACAGCTCTCTCTCTTTTGAGACACTGAAAAAACGTCAAAAAAGCATTGTTTCTGATGAGATTGCTTTGTTACTGAAATATAAAGCATAATGTATACTACAGTATGAGTATGACAAAAGTATTTGATAAAAGTTTGAAGTATAGATTTAAAATTAAGTTTTGCTTAACAGTCAGTTGTATGTTAAAGTGCATCAATAATTTCTTGTGCCATCATTTACTTAAAATTTCAGGGAGAATTTATGGTCATTCCATATGTGAAAATGGTTTAGATGAATTCTACATCATCTCTATCTTGGTCAATAAAAATATCACAACTAAAATCTTTGAAACAGACTGTACTACTTTGTACGTGGAAAATGTTTTTGTGAGATTGTTTGCTTTTTATTCTGGAAACACTTTCTGATGTATCGTATCTCAGGGGAGTGTATGACACAGTTATTGTGATTACAAGATTTAAAATGAAAGCAGTGGCTTCTGAAACTACTCTCTTATAAATTAATGTAAGTAATGTAGTGTTAACAGAAAAGAAAGAAAGAAAAAGAGAAAGACTCCACAAATATAAAAGTACAAGGTTCGTAGAGTGTGGGTGTAGGAAATTGGTTATCATGATCCTTGTAATGTTCTGATGGCGAGAGATGTTTTGTTTTAAATATTATTTGTGTTTAGTCTACATGTTTTATTTTAGACATTCATTTCTGTTTTTGCACACAATCCATGCATATTTATACATGCAATATCCATGTTTATGAACATTACACTTTTATTTCCGTGTATAGACAACACATTCCTTTTTGACATTAGCAATGTTACATGGTGGCTGAGATTCAGTGAAGACATAATTTTGATGATAGTTCATTTAGCACTATGCATGGTTGTCAAAAATAATAATTGCACAGAATCCAGAATTTGTTGGACTTCTTATATGTTGCATTATAGTATTTTTTCTCTAAAACAAGTTTGTATAATAGTTAAAAATGAGTCGGAATAGACATTCACCTCACTTAGCTTTAAAAATAAATAAATTAGGGAGGGATGTGCAGATACCATAAGAAGAGATGTTAAGAATCAATGAAGAGGAAGTAATAGTAAGAATATAAGAACACATAAATACAATAATTTATTTTACATAAAGAGGGAAGAGAGGATGGAGTTGGAGAGGAAGAAGGGAGTGAAGAATAGATAATTATAATAGAAATGAGATAGTTTGGATAATAATAGGAAGAAGAGAAAGAAGTTAAGATATTTACATTGCAAAGTGATAAGGTGAGAGAGGAAGAAAAAAGTGGGAGAGAAGGAGGACTATAAGTGAAGGTGAAGTAAGAAATGAGAGGGAGGAAGAAAAAGAAAGAAACAGATAGATACAGTAGAGAAGAGACTAAGACCTAACATATTTATCAATACCATATATAACTTGTCTGATGAAAGAACGCAGTTGTTTGGGGAGATTGCTGGTGTAGCAGGGCATGGTTTACAGTGGTCAGAGAAGGCTGACCATCAAAACATCAGCACAGAGTACATAAACAGGAGTAAACTAAATAGTCCATAACAGGTTAAACTTGCTGTTTTCTTTATTACAAATGAATATTAATTTTCTACTTTGTGAACGCATGACCACATGGGGCAGTGTTTGCATTTTGACTTAATTAGAACCCATCCACAAGAGACTCAACTGCTGCATTCCAGTGTAACAGAACTGGGAGTGATGACATAATACCACTTATTGTTTGTGTTTATGCAAGCTTCCACTCGTGGGTGTCTGCATTCATTCTTCAGACAGGTAATACCTACTCCAACAATGACATTACAGACTACATAACAATAAAATACAGTAACACAACAGTTGACAATATGACTATAGTAATTGCAGTGTAAGCACATCTAAAACAAAATGTTCTTGCAAACACCAAGTATTAACAAACACACAAATAGGCCACTGCACCATGGAAGGAGGAAAACCAGCGTGATCGGAGTCAAAGGAAGACTGTGGTTAAGAAGGGTCCAGGGGGTTGAACAGTAAAGGAAAAGATGCAAGGAGTGGCAATAATGGATGGAGAAAGCGAGAAGACTGGCACAGTTATTGAGAGAGGAGTATGAGGATGACTTACTTTTGGCATGAAGGAAGATACTAAAATGGTGGATATGTGGATGTGCACATGAAGTAGAAAGTGAAAAATAGACGAAATTATAGTTTTAGTGAAATGAAGAATTACATCCTTTAGAGATGGTATATATGCATGTATATACCATGATTCAGGAGCCCCTTCTTTTTTGGAAGATAGACCACCCATTAAGTTGCTTTTGTGCCTCAAGTCCATTTTACACATACTAACATGCATTACAATTCAATAAACACCACCTATCATATGAATGCACTAACAATATCAGCTAAAAATAAAATGGCGTAATCTTGTAATTAGAGCCAGAAATGTTTGCAACAAATTAGAGGCATGCCTTCATCCAGCAAGGACTTGCACTGTCAAGATGCATGTATAATTAAATAAAGGTTTATTTAAATTATGGCATAAACTACATCTTGTACATCTCAAATAACATGCATAATTGCATTTCCTATTTAAGTAATAATATTACAATATTCAGTAAAGGAATAAAGCTGTTCTTAAAGACTAAAATATGCACGCATCATCGCGAAGTGATAATGGCATGGTATCTGGCCTACAAGTTCCACAGTTGAAATCAGAATATGCTTTCAGTCAAGCCTCTAAATGACTCAATGGGATTATGACTGTGCGCTAATGCCAGGGACATTGGTTCACATCTGAGCATTGTACAATTATTTTTTTTTTTAATTCTCATTAAAACCTGGAAAAGGAATTCACAATAATTTACTTTTAAAGTCCCTGAATCTATAGAACATCATAATTTAAATCATTTTTGGATGTCTGCATTATGAAATCGAATAGGTATAATACTTCTGTCCCATTGGACTGGCTTACCTGTGCAGTATGTTAGTAAAAATGCCAACTCCTTCGTTTTTTATGTATGTGCTGTGCATGATCTTTTGTGCCAGTCCTTCATGATGTATTCAACAGATGAGTGTGTTGATGTGCTCTTGATTTATGGAGAAGCAAAAGTCATTGCAGAAGCAGCTCAGCAACTATATTGGGAGAGATATTTCAATAGATAACAACCAAGAGCAAAAACCTTCCGGAATGTTGAAAGGCATCTGCTACAACTGTGTCACTTGCAAGAATGTTTCTTGTTAGACACTCACCAGCAACATTCAATGTTAATGCAGAAGCAGTTTTGAAACCATCCAGAATAATCTGCATACGAGTACACAAGCAGTTGCCAAGAGGTGAACATTAGTTAGGCTTCTGTAGTGCTAATATTGATGATTTAGAGGATTATCAAACAAAAGAAAATATTTATATGAAGAGGCATAATAAAGACAAAATAAGTACCTAATAAAGAAGAGATAAAGTTAATAGAATTTTGTGAAGTTAATAATCTATTAATGTGTAATGGGGCAAAAGGATCAGACAAATCTGGGGAGTTCACATTTGTCAATGAAAGGGAAGAAAGTGTAATTGATTATATGTTGTATTCACAGAATTTATAAAATAACTTTGTAGATTTCAAAGTTTTACAAAGAGTATTAAACAGCTACCATTTCCCATTAAGAACACCAGAACACCTTTCAAAATAGTAGGAGTAGTAGAACAGGAGGAAGATATAGGGGAAGGTAAAACCATTCAAAACTACAGATGGTGCACAGAAGAAAGAGAATTATTTATTGGAAACTTAAACTCAAGTAGGGGAAAGAAATCTCAAGGTGAAATTACGCAACTTATTGAGAAGGGAAAAACTGAAGAAGCAATGCTGTGCCTAGAATGGGAAGTGAAGCTAGCACGAATCAACATGAAAATTAAAAATCAAAGGGAAAATACAAAAATGATGCAGATTACATTGCAGCAAGAAACAGGGTAGAAAGAGAGTTTAGGAGATGGAAAGTATCTAAGACTAAGGTATTGCAGAATAAAATTGGTCCTAATAAATGGAAGGAATATTTTGAGAAACTATTAGGTATAAGTAATGTGCAAATGCAGACAAAAGTACTAGGGGTGTTCCATAAATGTATTGAAACACTAGACCAGAAAAGTTGGAGAATGAGATAACAGAGTAGTTTAAAAAACTAGAAGGTAAGAAAGCTAACGGAATACCAGGGACATTTTGGAGAGTGTGGTTTGAAGATACCGAAAGAAGATACTGTTAGGAAAACTGCTCAGTGTGCTTCTCGAGGGAGCAAGGTTTCCACAAATTTGGAAATGCGGATTGATTAGTGCCAATTTTTAAAGGGAAAGGAGGGGGTGAATAACCCAAGTAACTATAGAGGCATTAGTCTATTATCAGTTATAGGTAAAGTGTTTACAGGGGTACTAGCAAAACGACTGCAGGAATGGGCTCAGAGAGAAGATAAATTATCTGATTTACAAGGGGGTTTAAAAAAGGAAAATTGACAATAGACAATATTTTTATAATAAGAACAATAATAGATAAATAAGTAAGAAAAGAGGTAAGGTGTATTCATTTTTTGTAGATCTAGAAAAGACCTTTGATATCATTCAAAGGGATGCACTTTGGTATAAGTTGAAAATAAGGGGAGTGAGCGAGAAATTGTTATGACTATTAAAGAGGTTGTATTCAGATAATAAATCCTGCATTAGGCTTGTCAAAAACAAAGTAATGCAGTAGGTACCAAATACAATTGGTTTAAGGCAGGGTTGTAAATTGTCCCATTTTATTTAATTTGTTTATAGATGACATACTCCAAGAAATAGTAAAAGAAAATTCACAATGCCCAACAATCAACATTAAAGATATACCAGGTTTTCTCTTTGCTGATGATGTAATAGCAGCAGTAATCACAAGTGGAAGTTTAAACAAAGCAATAGAAACAACAGAGGGAATGAATTTAAAGTTGTTTAAACAAGCTTGGTTGCTTAGGAGTAAGGCTAAATAACAATGGAAAATAGATAGAGCAAAGGAAAAATGCCCTAGGTAAGGGGAAATTAGCTATTAATAACATGCTTAAAGAAATACCAAATATGAGAGTAAACTGGCTTGAGAGAATATATGCAGCAACAGTGGAATCAAGAATGATGCATGGAATATAGATTTGGAGGACTGAAACAGAGTGGGAATGTAAAGATCAAATTCATAGATCCTTCTGCAAAATGATAATGGGATTACCAAGAATAGCTTCTAATGGGGTAGCACTAGTTGAGTTGGAACAGGATCCAAGTATTAGAGGAAGGAAATATTGTCAAAGACTTGTTTAAGTCACAATAATCAGCAAAATGGGAAAAAAGTTGGATGTGTCAATTAAAGGAAGCTGTAAGAGAAATTGGATTGGGCGAGTTAGCCAATCAACAGACAATAGGGGGACCAAAAACTATGAATAAAATAAAAGCTAGGATAGCTGATATAGAGAAACAAGAAATAATAGGTTGCTTAAGGGATAAGAGTACTTTAATATTATGTAGGAGTGTTAAGAAAGAATGGGGAAGAGGGTTTGGCATGGTTAGGAACAGGAACAATGCTATTAAAAGGCCTAAAAGTTTGATAAAGATCTATGTCCACTAAGTGGCAATGTCGATAACAGTTTATACTGTATAATTGAGTGCAAGGGAACCAAAATGTGGAGAGAGATAATGTGGAATAAAAACTGGAAAAAGTTACTGTCAGAGATATTATACTTAAAAATTTTAGAAACAATAGGAAAGGATTTCTGAATTAACTAGGTAATTATACAGGGAAAGTAAGAGATGGGGGAGGAAATTTGTCAAAGAAAGAGAGGATCTTAATAGAACTGATGAGGTTGTAATTTATAGAAGAGGTAAATAGATTAAGTTGGTAGCATATAAAATTGTACAAATAGAGGAAAAGGTACATATACATAAATAACCAGAGTGTTAACGGTATATGATACCAAAGTCAGCAACTCTAGAAAAGTAACTATATATGTGTGATGTTTGTAACTTGAAAAGATGAAATGAATAATCCATCTGTCCAGTCCGGTCCATCCCGTCCTGTGCCATCCCATCCCTATCGTTTACATGTATAGCAAGCACTTCACGGGAGAGATTTCAAATCCCAAGTGGCCATTTGTCAGTGGAGGGAGTAGCAAGTGATGTGGGATTTGTATCCATAATCCTGTTTTCTGACGAATCAAATTTCCACTACAATGGAACTATAGATCGTCACAACATGCACAATTGGAGTGTTGATGATTTTCATTGGGTAAGGGAGGCAGCATTCTAAGAGGAAGAAAGAGTTGGGAGTAATGTGTGTGTGTGGAATCTTGGGTGACCAACTTGTTTGACCATTACTCTTTGAGGGGCAGCTAAGAGGAGCATGCTACCTGGAATTTCTCTGTAATGAACTCCCCTTATTACTAAAGAATGTGCAGGTGCAAATGACCATGGAGTAGCAACACAATGGTGCTCTTCTACATAGTCAGTGATCGCCTGCAGTCATTTAAATGCTGAACATTCTGGCCATTGGGTAGGAAGACTAGAACCAGTCTCCTGACCTGCCAGATTAACCTGGTCTAATGATGACTTTTTCATCTGGGGTTGTTTAAAGGAATGTGTTTATGCAGACAAGGTAGACGACCCTGAAAGCCTTTGCCAGCTAATTAACAGTGGGATGTAGATCCGTTACACCCACCATGCTACACGGAGTCAGAGGTTCCATTCAACAGCATGCCCAGGCATGCATTAACCAAGATCACCAGTTTGAGCACCTGCTATGTTAGAAAAGTTATGTTCCAGGATTAGAACAAGGGTCATTTCAGAGCCGCAAAACATACCAATATGGGACAATATTTTGAATAATGTAATAGGTATATCTATTTCCATTTGCTACAAAGTTATGAAAGTGTTACCTTCCATGTTAAGCCTTGATAATTTAGTTAACTTATTTTCGTAAATCAAATGTGTATAAATAACCCTTATGCAATTGTATCTATAGCTATGTTTAAACAATTAGCTACCTGTATTAACAAATAAACACTGAACAACAATAACATAAAATGAAAATAAAACAATCACCAGTTAGGGACAATAGCAGTTTCAATATAGTATTGTTCAACCAATGTTATTTGTGAGTATTACAAGGTAAAAAAATTGGTACAGAGTGGTTTCACCTTTATTCAGATAGATTACTTACTCATTCCAAGTGATCTACTTAGTAACTTGAGAGATACTAGGTAGATAAAAAAATACATTTTAAATATCTCATCGATACAGAGAACGATGATGAAAATTGTATCGATTAAAGGCATATTTTTTAAATGCTCTTTTTAGTGATAGTAATATAAATGCTGGCTACCAGGACCTACTATGTTTCCTTCTGATGCATAGATCGGATTAGATTAGATTGCATTCTGTAGGTTCATGAATAGCCAAGCAGGCCTTGAACATAGAACGTGTAAGAGCATGCAAAATAAAACACACCAAGTATACAACATTTAAAGTTTTGTATTACAATTAATAGGAAACATCATAAACTTTCAGATGCTTTAAAACCTCTGAAAAGTGTTAAACATTAAAAATTATATCAGTTGGTTTTACAGCCTATGTCACTATAGTTCTTACATCCTCATATATAAAGGTGTCCAAAGTTAGTGTTAATATCCACATTCTGAAAATATTAAATATGTACATAAACATTTGTTAATATCATTTCTAAATTGTTAGTTATTATTTTTTAAAACTACATATACAAGATATATATTTAAAATTTCAATGCTAAAATACATACATGCAATAAATATTAATTTTCTAGTCCATTTAGTGTAACACTAAACATAAACTTCACTGACTTTTAGTCTGCATCATAATGTTTAATATTTACATTCTTACTTATATGTAATGAATGTTAAAATATAGTATTAAAATATACATTTTTAGATTAAATTGTGGATGCATTGAAATATTAAAGACACTTAATATCTACACCCTTACTTGTATGTAAATAGTGTCAAAATTTAATATTAAGATATACGTTCTAAAATATTAAGTATGTACATTAAACATATTAGTGGCATTTCTACATTGCTGCCTACTTCATCTTAAAATACATACCTGAGTTTACAATATTGTGAGTTGCAGTGCTAGGATACATGCAATTTTGTTTTATTTCCAGTTCACTTAAAACACAGTAAAATTAACATGAAATCACTCCACTTGTTTTTATAGCCTGTCATTTCACTTATTGAATTAGGCTGATTATTGTTCTACAGAATAAATAATGACATATCACAAAGATACTGTTTAAGAGAAGCTTTATAAATACTATAGTTCTAAGTTTTCCCTTGAAATTACTGGGGATAGCATTAAATATTTTAATTGTTTCATAGTATATTGTTTTTATAGTTAGCTGGCTACCAATTAGCTATTTTTATTGGCTGTCAGTTAAATTTAAATTGTTGAATGCTTATTTTGATTTAGTAGGTGGAAAAAGTAGTTCTTTTAAATTTATTTTCTCCATTCTTCTCTTAGTTTATTTGTAATAGTTATTCTTAACTAGCTGTACAATAATAATAATAATAATAATAATAATAATGTAACAGGTAATAGAAGTAGTGAACTGATCAAATGTAATAAACATCATGGTTTAGGTATTAAGGTGCTGGGATAGACTAATACAGATTTTACTTTATTTTGTCTTTAGTGCTTGCTTTAGCATTACTGTTAACATTCTGTTCTGAGATTGGACAGTATCCACATGTATGTTACTGCACCTCTATCTTGAAGAGAATCACATTTTCCTCAGTATATACAATTGTATTTGGCAGGATTCTTTAACTTCTGCTCTGTACCTCAATGGTGCCCCTTTCCATCTGTCTTTTCTTAGCACCTACCACTCAAGTTCCCAACCTACAGGATAATGCTAAATTTTAGTTGGGATTACTTACGATTGCTCATCTTGTAGCCGCATAATGGACATTATGTACAATTGTAAAGAGCATTTTCTTTGATATAGAGTACTCTTTCTTAGTGGATATTCTGCAATCAATTAGCCCTATTTATTTGCAAATTCAAGGAAGATTGGATTTTTAGAATGCAAATGGGCGCATTCCAAGTTACTTATTTTGCACAAGAGGACTGTGTACCGCAGGGGTCAGTACTCGGCATTAAATTGCCTTAGTTATCTGTCCTTTCTTCAATTGCTCCCATGGGAAATTTCATCATCCTTGGTTCGTGATTTTGTCACCTGCTTTCTTGCTTACCCACCATCTCCTAAGCTCCCTCAGCTGCCTTTAACACTTGGATTTGGAATATTTTATTATGTATATAGATCTGGTAGAAACAAATGCATTTTCTGCATTTTTGGCATTTCAGCTGTTTTCTTGTTACCAGAACCTTCTTCCTTTTGAACTGAAATGTAACTTCTTGGTCTGATTTTTTTCCATCTTATATAAGAAACAACCAAGTTTCTCACATTGCTTGTTTGAGCAATCCCACTCCACTTGCAATTAATCTCTGATTAGTTTATATTGTTTAGTTTACTGTTGGGCAGGTGATTGAATTATTATCCTTTAAGTTATATAATTCTTTGTTATGGTGATAACTTAAATATGGTGAAAATATTTATTCCTTAGCATGGCCACCTGTGCTATGTTGCTTTTGTGTAATTCATCCTCACATATTCTGGCTCTTGGGATCTCTTGGGGTTTTCCTCCAGCCTTGTTCTCAGACTTTGAGTAGAAGCTGGTGACTCTCCACTGTACATTTGTATGAATTTTGTGCAACTATAATTGCTGTAATGATGTTACATGTATAATCCTCTTCAGTGTATTTCTGTGTATAATTCTTTCTACAGTCTTGCCAGCCATTCTCCAGCTCCGACACTTCTCGAGAGGGGAAACGCGATGCTGCCAGTTCTTTCAAACAGAGGAACACACGTAGATTTAAAACATTGTACATATTATTTGCAGATCAAATGGCTGCTTCTTAAAATGTATGTGGACAATATGAGTATGTATATTATACATTATTACAGAATAGTAGAACACGGAGACAATTTGTATGCCATATAAGGAGAAAGAAATTATTCTAATTAAAAGTGACTATTAAACAACTTTTAACAACTTATGCTTAAATGAGTGGGGAAACTTCGCAACCCTCGTAAATATCAATTTCCTCAGCTTCATCACTGGGGCAGCTGCTGTTGCCATCAGGACTGAGTGAAATTATTAGTTCCTCCACACGTGTTTCCAATATGCCATCAGCTTCCCTTGCTTGTTTCAGGACTTTCCAGGTGTAATCCATTACACTTTCCTTTTATCTGCTGTCACTTGCTGAATTCCTTGCTGCACCAGTAGTTCAACATTAGTGATACGGAATGTTTTATTATGTTCTGCAACATATTCTTTCACTTGTGCCCAAATTAATTCAGTTGCATTGAAGTGGCAATGGTAGGGAGGTAGTCTGATAACAGTGTGCATTTTCCTTCGTCACACTCTTCATGGTGGTTTTTCCAACCTTCAGTGCATCACAAACCCTATTCAGCATTGTGGTCACAGGCAGAAAAGGTCCACCATTGTCCCACTCCTTCTCAAAGTACTCACAAAGCCTGAATATAAACTCATGGCTTTGGCTTTTATGAGTCAATTTTTCTTTTGGTTTCTGATGAACCAGTAGCCGTGTTACTATAACTATAATATTAATAATAATGATGATGATAATATTTACAAACACTAAACACAGTATTCATAGAAACACAAAATAGTAAACAAGCTGCACCTGCACAAACACCAAAAGCAACTGAGGCCACGTGGTCCTGGCAACACGGTGCTAGATTTGAAGCCACACTTAACAGCGAGAATGCTGATTGGTGCTAACAGACAGCTTTAACATCCCGGGCAATAGTCGCTCCCAATATTGCCATTGTTACAGTTCCTGTGTGCAACAGATGTAAAAGTGGTATATGAACAGAATGATGTATTATTGATGACCTTGCTTGACAGTAGAACCAGAAACCTGGTTTTTAGTATTTTAAATGTAATATATGTCAATCTCATAATCATTTTCATAATCTGTTTCAATTACACTCATTACGTATGTTGGCAAATTTAACCATCCCCTCCATCGCGCTTTTGCTGCAAAACATCAGGGCCAGAGAATGGCTGGCAAGACTGTAGTGTTGGTAGCATCCTACCTGTGTACTCTCCAGGAATTCATTTTGATATCATTTTTCTAATGTTAGACTTTGCTTTACTCCCCTGCTCAGAGGGGAAATGCATTTCTGTTCTTGGATTCATGTGGAGTTTGCAGACCCAATTCTACCTAGGGTGGTAGTCCATTCCAAAATCCACCTCTTCTGATCGATCATTCTTTTGGCTGTTTTGGTGCAATAAACACATTTGGGGATTTAATTTGTACTATTGGCTTGAAGGACAACCTAGGTAAAGGAGATCTCATAGTTAGTCCCCATAGTCTGTTTTCACCTCAATGTCTGGCTATTGGTAACTCTGATCTAGACCTGTGTGTACAACTGGTGCGTAAACTATGTCCATCCTGAAAGTGTCATACACGACCAGCAATCAACCTGTTTAACCCTATGTGTATTGCTTTGTGTGCTACAGCTCTAGCTAAGTTTCCTAAACTGGGGTCTGACAGAATCCCTGTGGCCAGCAAAACAAGTGAGCATAGTGGGCCCATTGCTATGGTAAAATCCGCTTTGTTATCAGAGTTATTGTCATTGGACCTGCAAAAGGTGAAATTATTTTTTTGGCGTAAAAACAATATTTTTATCAAAAAGTGATGTTACTTTCAAATGGTTTATTTGAACATTTATTAGCTGGTATACCTTTTGGTGCATCCATTACACTTAGTTTTCAAATGTGAAAGCTGACATTATGTACAGATTAGTTTCATTTAGAATTTTCCGCATATCTGTCAGAACACATCATAGCAAAACAAAAAATACTCGCGGTCCACATTTGCACAAGGTAATCATGTCAATTGCATAGATTTCTCAACACAGTCATTATGTCAAACTCACAACTTGAGCTACATTTAACTAAACAGCCCTTCAGTTCATTATAACCTGAAATTAAGTTATTCTGATTCAATTCCTTGAGAAATGGAAGTTTGCTGAAGTGTATCATGAGAGATTGGTTTATTTCTTTTAGTAAGGTAATTTTGGGATGCAGTCCTGCAAGCTTTTTACAAATATCCCTTGGTGGATGTTGTGAAATCAGCAGATTGAGTTTCACTAACATTTTTTAACCAACCTGCTTAAGGATGCTTTAACAGAAACTATTGTTTGCTGATAAGAGATTTAAGTGCATATGTTGTAACTCTAAAGATAACACCCTGCTCTACAGTTTTGAATGCATCTGCACTTTTTCCAATTCTTCGTAAAGAAGATCAGCAGTAGGAATTTTTATCCTTCTAGTTTGGCTACCAGTCACTGAAAGTGTTCCATGACAAAAATAGTTTATAAATGAGCAGCAGACACTTCTGAGGTACTCAGATATACAAGTCTGGCAAATAAAATACACTGGTTATCCATGAATTCCAGCAAATAATCACTGGCATTGGGAAAATTGGACAGTTCGCTCTTGTCTTCTCCTTGAGAATGGTGAAATAAAACATTTTTCTTTTCCAGTGAAAAGAAATAACTTCTTAGCCATGACCACTGCAGCATTCAATTGTGCTTATTCTTGAGAAAAATGTTCCAAGAAGGCTGAGTTTATGAGTCCAGCATTTGATGTATGTTAAATTATCTCCTAAAACTAGTTTTAAACTCCTGGCACATTTTGTCATATAGCAAGCAGAATCTACCATTACACAATTTACTTCTCAATATTCCCTAATGGAATCAAGTATTGCCCTAATGCAGTTGGTAGCATTTGCAGACTCAAGAAAATGTACAGCAGCAACCACTAGTTCAGGAGCAGAATTGTACAACATTTTGAAATATTGTCCCATCCTTCTCTTGTCTCATCACAGAAAATGCCAATTTACTTTTCTTTCACCTTCTGTACAACTTCTGCTGTATGGATTGTAGCTGCCTCTGCTGAGCATGTCTCTCTGTGTTCTTGCTTGTGGTAAATCTCCATCTCCTGAAGGGAATAATAGTAAAATAAAACTACAAAAACCTAATCTAAAACTATGAACAATCAATGTAAGTTAACTTTCCCAAGATCCCTCGTCTTATTAAACATGCCTTTTGCAACAAACACTGAGAAAGCTTCAATTTATTAAAACCTAAAGCAATTTTTCCTTACCAAGCGGGAGACCTGGGTTCGATCCCCAGTACTGGTGTGGGGATTTTTCTCCCGCTGGGAGACCTGGCCCTGGGTGCGCTCAGCCTCATAAGGTCCATGGGGGCCAATTGAGGAGCTACTTGATGGAGAAGTAGCGGCTCCAGGTCATGAGAACCGCATTAACCGGCTGGGGGGGGGGGCTTCAGGCGCTCACCCTCCAATTCTGCACCCCATCCGTGACGTCTGTAATGGACCGAGATGTGGGACGCAGCGGCCGGGCAGTAGGCCAAGGTTCCCCGTGAGCTGTCGTGCCATGGAGTTATTATTAAAGCAATTTTTCAAGCAATGTTCTTAAATTTACCAGTTTTATTAAACTGTGATTGTTCCTTAAACTGAAACTGTTTAGTTATAATAATGATTATGATAATGGTAATGGTAGTAGTAATAGTAGTTTGGATTAAACTACTCTTATCAAATTAATAAAAACTATTAAAACATTGTCTGTCATACAAACCATGCTTTTAGGGGAGTTTGTGTTCGTTTCTAATAGTACAATAAGTGTTCAATAGGGGCTATGTAAGCCATGGCGAGTGTGTGTTATGTTCAATTTTAATCCCCTTTTAAACATTTAAAACTATTATGTTAGGTTGGTTACCATGAATTTACAGTACACGCAATAATAGTGCTAATTTTTCTACTGGACATTGTTTAGAAGTGAATTTCATGGTCAGCGTCCATTTGAAGTAAAATTACTTCCAGGTTTATAGGCCTTGGTCGAAAAGTAGGATGTGCTCATGATGTTTCACTCAAATCTGTGTTGAGCATCATCACTGAATATAACCAGAACTTACTGGGACTATGTTTCAGAGACTATTGTCTCCATCTTCAACCTGGGACACTGCCATGGTTGTACCTGTGACTGAAGGATGGTGTTTTCCTAGCAGGACATACTCTGAGATCATTTTCACCGAGATTTCAAAGTTTAAGTAACTAACCACTGCTTAAAAAAACCTTCTCAGGATCAATATAAAAGACAAAATTCCCAACAGAAGAAAAACAGAGGGATTTGTGAAAATGGCTGCAAGGATTGCAACAAATTATCTGTAGGTAAGATAAAGAGGAACAGAGACAGAAGGTTCAGAAACCATATGAGAAATGTGAGGTATAAACAAACTGAGAAATTGGCCTTGGCACAGCATTTTTGGGTCCACAAATCATCAGTGGAAAGAGAAACTCAAACAGTTAAAAGCCCTTAGGAATCAGTAGAACTCTCCATTTGGCAAAAATTATACATCTGTAAAAATAAACATAACCTATTAAACTTTGAAACATTGTACAGGTATCCAGCCAGTAAAACAACATCCATCAGTCACAGGAGGAAACTTGGGAGTGAACCCAGGTTGTAAATGTAGACAACAGTCTCCGAAACATGTCCCAATAAGTTCTGTGCTTCCCACATAATATTTATAAAAACTTTGCATTTCTTTCTCTAGTTATTATTGAAAATCTGTTCAAAATAAAAGTTTTTATTCGATGCTTCTGCAACAGTTCTGCCATATAGCTTCCTTTCAATGTTCACTGGACTACAAATTCCCCATCAAAACTGATTCAACTGCTGTATACTTTGCATTCCCTCAGTTGAAACTGAACTCTCTGTGGGGCTCGTTCTCTCCTTTTATACCTGTTGACATAGCAAGAAACTTCCAGAAGCAGTCACACATGCAAACCATCATTAGTGTCATAAAATCGTGCAGGTACAATAATGCACAGCTCCAATGTCAAAGAACATGCTGATAGCAAATGTGTTCACTCATGCAGGTGTGACAATGCATAGCAACACTCAGCCATAACTTCTGAAGTGAGTTGCTTGCACGCATGTGAAGATTACACCCACAAGACATAATTATACTGCTCCCTCCTCAAGGCTGGTCGTCCCAACCTGCACTATCATAGCAGATTAGATGATCCTGGTGTACTACCAGCCTCTTCTGTTGGGGCAGCCTTTGGATGTGGTGGACATCATTTATCCTCTTCATCACAAGGTATGGCTCTGGTCATTTGTTGAAGACTGGTGCAGCATCCCTTAATGTGGCTAGGACAATATAGCCACACCAAATCCCCTTGCTGGAAACCTTGACTGTTGGCCTGCAAGCTGTAATTGATCTTCCTCTGGTTGCTTGCTATTTGGATGTGTTGGCGTGACATCTCATGCATGTCGTGAAGCTGGTCTATAAGATTCTCTGTGTAGTTGACTGCTGACTGTTCTGCCCCAAGAGGACTCCTAAAAAATCAAGTTACATGGTATATGCAGCTCCCTGCTGATGACTAGACTGACTTGTGTGAACCCACTGGTGTCATGAGTTGAAGAGCAGGAGGCCAGCAAGAGAAGGGTTAACCTGACTTTCCAGTCTCTCAGATGAAGGGCCACATCCTTCCTCAAATATTCATCTAGAATCTTGATGTACTGCTAAATCATGTAGTCTGTCTGTGGGTGGAGAGGTGTTGTGCATGTCTTGTATGCTCCAGGTCACTCCAGTGATTCTTTCATCAGGTTGGACTCAAAGTTGGTGCCCTGATCACTGTGCAGCTCCAACGGTAATCCCTAATGACAGTTCTTCTACGAGGCAGTTCACAATGGTCTTGGTCCCTTGGTTAGGGATGGTGTACACCTCCAGCCACTTGGTAAAGTAATCCATGGTGAACAACAGATACTTGTTGCCCCTGTCTGACACAGGGAATGGCCCAGCTACATCAATGGCCATGTGCTCAGAAGGTGCTCCCATGTTATACTGTTGCATGTGACCCTGGCTCCTGGTCTGAGGGCCATGACTTGCTGCACACATGGCTGCATTACCTCTAAGCTTCTGCCAATAGTTTCATCCAGTAGTGCTGTTGTTGGAGCTTGTTGATGGTTTGGTTGGGTCCCAAATGACTTCCAGAATTCCCTGCATGTATTTCCTTCAAGACTGCTGCAACCTTACTCTTAAGGAGGATCAGCTGCTCTCTCTGGGTCTACCCATTAGGTGACTTCCATACTCTGAACAGTACTTCTTCCTTGGTCTTTAATGAGCCCATTGGGCCCAGTAGGACTTGTACATACTATTATTGGGTGCGATGGGTCTGGTCCTTGCCTCCACTTCTCTCAGGAGTGGCCCCAAGTCAGTATCTGCTGGATTCTCCCTCCTCAGCCCAACGCTATCCCTTTCAGCTGCAGGCACTGCCAAAATGACATGGGCAGCTGTGACACAGTCTTTCTCAACAACCTTGGAGCAGTGGTCGCACTCATCTGGACAGGGTGGTCTGATCATGGCATCTGCAGTGTTGTGGCTCCTTCATTTATGATGTGAAGTTGTACTCTTGGAGAGACTGCACTTAACAGGCTGTCTGGCCCTCCAGGTTCTTGAAGCTGGTGATGGCAGAGTGGTCATTTCACAGGTGGAATGGCTAAACATGTAGGTACTTGTGGAAGTGCTCCAGCATCTTTACTACTGCCAGGAGCTCTCTTGGAATAACACAGTAGATCTTTTCTGCTTTGGAGAGCATCTTTCTGTAGTAGGCTATTACCCACTCTTGGCTATCCTGGACCTGAGATAGAATGCCTCTATAGTCAAGTGTCGCTGGTACTGGCGTCCACAATAAACTCACTATCAGGTTGTGGAAATCCTAAAATAGGTGCTTATAGAGCACAAGTAAGGATGGTGTGCTTCTGTTAGATGAGTGAGGGGTTTTGCAATACTGGAGAAATCTCTGAAAAACCAGCGATAGTAGTTTCATAGGCCCAGAAAACTTTGCAGTTCTTGTTTGTCTTTTGGTCAAAGCCAAATTGCTCAAGCCTTCTCTGGGTTGAAGGCCACCCCAGAAGGTGAGATTAGGTGGGTCAAGTAGTTCACCTTCTTGCAGAAGAGTTGGCACTTATTTGTGTTCAACTTCATGTTAGCTGCCTGCAGCCTTTGTAGTATCTTGGTCAGGTTCTTGAGATGGCCTTCGAAGCTATGGCCTATGGTGATGTCATCCAGATAGAGCAGACAGGTGTCATAAGTCAACCCTCTCATCACTGATTCCATGAGATGCTGGAAGTTTCCTTACCTCTTGGATCTAGGCCAATTGCTAGTATCCCAATTTCATAACCAAAGTAAAAAAACCACTGGGCACCAGCAAGTGTGTCCAGGGTGTCGTCAAACCAAGATAAAGGAACTTTTCTGATAAGAGCATTCAGCTTCCTGTAGTCCACACAGAAATATAGCTCACCATTCTTCTTCTTCTTTTTTACCAAGACTACATCGGAGCACTAAGGACTGTCGATAGAGGCGATCAAAACCCGTGCCACTCTTGCTCATTACTCGTAGGCCACGCCACTTCTCGAGAGTGTGGCAACTAGTGCTCACGAGCAAGGCAACTTGGGTATTCTCATAACTACAGGCAAAGTAGGTTGACTTATGATCCGTAGAATAAACTGGTTATGTAATAACTAGGGCCTGAGTTTTTGGTTTTAAGCTATTTTTTTCTCTTATAAGTAAAAAAGTTTCAAAGTACTTTTATGTTTGAAGCCGTTTAGGTACTAATGTGTGAATCTTATAAAAAAAGAAAGCTAAATGGGACATTAGGACCAAAAACTTGCTAAACTTTTTTTTTAACCTCAGTAGAAAATGTATCAATTTTTTCTTCAATTCATTTGAATTGCAAATTTTGTTTGATAGTTCATTATCATCACTCTTAGGTTGATCCATGCCAAAATGGATCCACGTGGTATGTGCACCATGGTACAACACAGTAGTAGTAGTGCATGCAACAATGTAATCCCATGCTAACAATCTAAATTACAGGATGAATTTGTTCTTAAATGTTATAGTGTTCTATACAAATACCTAAGAGTTAAATTGACACCAATTTATACCATTAAACAGAGCTGCAAGTCCCAACAGCTATGCATTTTAACAATGTTTTATTCACCATTTAAGTTGTTGGAATTAGGGCTCTGTTTGCTTTACATTACACTATGGTGGCTGTGTGTATGCGCCACGTGGTCTTGAAAAGACAGCATTTCTGGCGCTAATGGCACAAGACTAAATTATTATGTGCACTATCGCCAGAGTTTTGTTTTGACAAGGATCAACTTAAGGCTGAATATATTATAGTTTTGTTTTGAGTGTGCATGTGGGGTTAGCCAGGGAAATAATTTATCACAATTTTTATCTTGGTATTTGTGACATACCTATGCTTTGTGTTGCTATGTGTAAACATGTTCAGATTACAGCCGAAAATAGAATTACTTCTTGCAACATATATGTCTAAGGAGTAATAAAATATATACATACTTATTTGTAATAAAGTTGGAGACTATGTACACATATCTGCAGATTCTGTGATACCATATTTCATTTTTAACCCTTTGCCTGGTGTGGTTTATTTAAATATCATCCTTATCCTGGTAGGCTATTTAAATAGTTTAAACAGCTGAAATAGTATAATTTACAGGACCAATTATGCAAGTTTCGCGCATTACACTGCAGTCTTGCCATTAATGAGACTTATGGGTCTAGTGAGTAATCGAAGCTCTCGTACACTCGTTGGTCAAGCTCTCTCATGCCAGCTATGTTCAGCTGCATCTACTGGCTGCAAGAGACGTGCTTAGCGGCAGCAAGAGACGAGCAAGATTGAAAGCTGACTTGACAGCTCTAACTGTTGGAATCTTCAAGGATTCCCTAAATTTCATATCTTCCAGCATGTCCCTACTTCTGTCAGTTTTGCTAGAGGAACATGTCTTGGTGTTTGTGGGATGGTTTGGGCATCTCTGGTATTAATATTTTGGTGTATTTGGTCAGTGCAACCATAATTGCATTCCTTGCATGGAAGACAGACTTATTGCCTTAGTTGATGCCAAACCCCTCTCCAATTGTGAAGTGGATAGATCAGCAGCTGTCTGCTTCAGCAACTCTTTTAGCCGGGGGACCCAGGTCATGCAATAGTGCTGGATGATCGGATCCGTCATATGGCAAAACATTTGCTACTAACTTGCACTTCCCTACCTCCCTCCCAACCTAAATGCCATGGTCGGTGTTCAATGGGTTCAACAGCCTCATGAGCAGTTCCTCCCAACAAGGCAACAATGTTCGGGCAATGCATAATCCATTCAGTGGTGTTCTGCAGTCAATACAAGGTTCCAGGTGCACCTTCTCCATCACCTCGGTTATTGTGGGCACAACTACATTGTTTCTCAGGATCACCCTGCAGATCCCTGGACGTTTGTGGGGTCTTGGTGGAACACCTGATCTTGGCCAAGTCGTCAACTCCAGCAGGCCCTCCTCCTCAGGTTAGATGTTGCCAGACACTGTCACTAATTGGTAAGGCCCACTGGGTGTTTGTGTCTGCAAGCCCTCCCATGTCAGGTCTGATTACAGTCACATCTGCATGTGTCTTCTACTAGCATCCAGCACAGCTTTCCTTGTAACCAGCCATCTGCGATGAGGCTGTTGTCCACTCTTCTGCCTAGGTTTCTGCTGCATCACTTGAGGTATTGGTGATGATGGTCCTGATGTGCCCAACTATTGTGTTATGCCTGCTGGTGGACTATGTTATGTATGGCGTCTCACTAGCTGTTCTGATTGGTCACACCCCCAGCACACACCACTTGAAGGTTGTTGCATCTGGGTTTGCTCTCTATCTCTGTGGTAGCGAATACTCAGCTGTTATCTTAGCTGCCTCCATCCTTAGTGTAGCTGTTTATATCTCATGGATTGTCTTGTGGTTGCTGAGCATCAGGTGTTGTCATATCTTGACATCACACATCCTGTAAATGGAGTAGGCAGCTTCCTGGGACACATAAAGAGATATAGGCTCACCAGAGCGGTTTGATCACCAGGGCAAACTCTTTCATTGATACGCTTACTGTTGTAGCCTCGATTTAAGCTGTCTGTGGTAGGCTGTAGGCAGGCAATGGTTCCCGAAGTGGTTCTTGATGGCCTCCCAGATCTCTCCAGGCATCACAGACATCACAGTAGCATTCATTCCTTCTACCACCTGTCCCTGGAGGTTTACTGTCAGTTGTATGGCTTCCACTTCTGCTGACCCTCTGTTGTGGGTGGCTTCACAGCAAACTGTTGGGTAAGGCTTTGTAGGTGGATGTTCTGTCAAACTTTGGTGGCTTGATATATGCAGATGTTGTTTTGTGTCCTTAGTCTTTCAGCCTTCTGTCTTTTTCCATCAGTTCTTTGGTGCTTCTGTCGACTGTTCCCTCCAGAGCATTAAGTCGTTCCCCAAGGTTTTCCAAGGTATCAATGTGTTCTTCGACATGCTGCAGGGTATTAAATGTGTTGGTCAAGGTTCTTCATCCTTCTGCTGAGCTGTTCTACATCTTTTCTGATGGAGGCCAGTTGTTAAATATCTCAGTCTTCATCTTCTCCATCGCACAATTCATTGCCGTAATCTCAGTTCTCATCTTCTCCATTCCAGATTCCATCTTCTCTTCCATCATCTTTTTCATGCCTTATTTAATTTCATTTATTCCTTTTTGCAATTCCTCCATTTCTTTCTATTCTCCCCTTTTGTACCTGTCAAAGTAGCAAGAAACTTCCAGAAACCAAGTGCAAGCCACTGCAAGTGTGACAAACTGATGGAGGTGCAACAATGCACAGCTTCAATGTCAAAGACCTCGTCAATGGCACATGTATCCACTCACACAGGTATAACAATGCATGGCTATGACTTCAGAATCAAGCTGCTCACACACAGGCATCAATTATGGCTACAAGATGTCACAACATGTTCCAAATAATGAAATATGTGTTTGTTTGAATTAATTTAATGACTCTTCCAATTTTGAGTTCACAAAGTTTACTTTACTAAATTGTCCAAATCTTGCTCTATACACAATGATGTCCACTCCCATTGTGGCTTAGACCCTTCTTCCTTCACACACAAGAGCATCTCTCTCACTGCTGACTTAGCACTCCTAATCAATGTGGATTCATATATAAGTACTTGAAAGTGGGGATAATTTTTGAAAATAGTAAAATAGTTATAATTTTTTGTTGTCCGGTATCATAACTGTACAAAGTTTTGCTTGGACAGAGGTATATATGTACAAAGAGTGAAAATGAGGGAAGGACATATTTTTTGAAGTCTTACGACAGCCTCTCATTTTTTTGCCAGACTCTAAAGTGCAAATGTCTAAAACTTTCTCCAAATCACAACAAAATACTTCATTGACGTCAATATTCAAAGAATCAGAAAATAATATGATGATGTATTACTGTATCCCAACATTCAGATGTTAGACCTTTGAACCCCTACTTTACTCCATAGAGTTGGAATGGGCATACATCATCTGCCATATATACATTAAAGGACTTCAACAGTCCTGCAGTATTAATATTTGACAAAATAAAAATGAAATTGGATGACCTAATCGTAAAAAGACTGCACCAAAATGGGTATTTAAATATTTTTGGGAAACACCTGTAGCCTAAGTTCGTTGTGGGAATACTACTTTTCAAAGTGCAGAAATTAACAGATTTGTTAAAGGATGCCCCCACATTCCCCCTTGCCTCCCTCCCTCTCTCCTTCCCTCCCACAAACACTCATCTCTCCCTCCCTCTCAAATGTTACTTACAACATTAGTATAAGCTTCTGCATAAGATTTCATAATTATTGGGCTCTAAGAGCTGCTCTACTTGGTATTTTGTAGCTCCTTGCCTGCATATTAAACTTAATTCAGCTTTGCTGAAAAGGAAACAAAAATAAGATGAGATGGAAAGTATAAAGTTATAAGTAACTTTAACACACATGAAACTTTTCAGAGTTAGGTCCTTTTAACCAGCAATAAGTTTTTTCGAATGCATCGGCATGCATGGGAAGCTTTATCCATTTTTGCAGCTCTAAAAGAAAAGGTCTTCCTTCAACATTTACGCCTAGCTTTGACCTTCTAGCAGATGTTTACATGCAGTTGCTTTCTTTAAAACACTGTACCAACAGTTGTAACTAATAATTGTTTTCATGCATCTGGTGTTGGTTTTCGTTTGTATGTATAGACACTGTGTATGTATGGTTTTCTGTATACTTACTTTCATCCAATACACTTGACATTTTACACTCTATCTAGTAACATCACTGTCTTCTGTCGTATGTGGTTATTTCTCTTTGGTTTCTTTTATACATAGTGGTTTTGGCCTTATAAGTTCCCTTACCATTTTCTTTTCTACATTGTTGTACCTCTTCTTACACAAGTTTGGTCATTACCAGCTAGTTTAAACTAAAAAGATGCACTATAATAATTGTCCTAATTAATTATGTGTGTTTGGAGAATGTAAAAGCATATTCCTGTATATTTAATTTTTTCCTTTATGTTTTACATAAATATTTATGCCAACGTATACTATTTGCTATCCTATATTTAATATACTTTGAAATATGTCAAAAATATTTAAGAAAAATGAGTTTTGCCTTTGGTCAGACAAACACTAAGCATTAGTAATATTTCACTACTTCCTCCACTGTTATTACAACTGTCTTTGGCGAATTGCTCATGATATGACCAGTTTTGCCAGGGAAACTATAATCATCACAATGCACTGAAAAGAAACAAATTTAAAGTAATCCAATAGCACAAGATCAAAAACTGCTATGTGTCATTATTCATATTAAAGTGGAAGCTTGTTAGTATGTTAATAATATTTATCTTCCATAAAATTAACTAACTTTGCTTCTGTTTCAGGTGGTGTCTCCTTACACCTCTGAAGATCATAAAGGTCTTCTAAAAGCAGCTATAAGGGATCCTGATCCTGTAGTGTTTTTAGAAAATGAAATCCTATATGGAGCCACCTATCCCATGTCTGATGAAGCTATGTCTAATGATTTTGTTCTACCCATAGGCAAAGCAAAAATAGAGCGTCCAGGTAACATTAAGAGGTTTGATTTGTTGGTGGTTTATTTTAGATCTGCTGAAAACACATTTCATAAGAATAGCCTTTTAATTATGTTGCTCCTTTTGAACAGAAATAAGAACAAAAATTGCAATTCCAAGAAGTTGAAGTTTTAATTACAATTGCTATTAAAAATGCTTTCCAATAGTATCACATCTTGGGATGCAACAGAAAAGTGTATACATGCTAGGTGGAAGAGAACTTATTATATTCCTTTTAATATGTGCTTCATAGAAACATTACAAACAAAAATATCTAATGGCATTTTGTTCTTTAATCAGCCAATTTCGAAAAAATAAATGGTTTTTGTTCCAAATTGGATGCATAATTCCACAGAACTGTACAAAGATAATAGTTTGTTACTTATAAGATGCATAGAGTAACATATTTCTGACATTGGTTTCAATAGGAATAATGGGAAATCACTCTGAGTTTCAAAATAATTAATCACTTAAAGGAATATTCCAAGCAGCTTTTTCAGACGTGAAGTAACTTGGCAACCTTGCATTGAGGTTGGTCAGGGGTCTGAACTGGCTTCTGGATGTAAACATGTCAGTCGCTTGCAAACAAGATGCAGGTTGGTATAATGTTTTGGGAGATAACGAGTGCAACTGTCATTCTGATTGGCGTACACTCATACTGCAAAACTGGAAGGAATTCCTTCAACATCTTAGTGAGGCATGTTTATGTGCTGACCTAGTGCAAGTGACACCCACACAACCTGCAGCGTTGCCAGCTTGTTTGTCTCTTGTTTTCAACAAAACTAAAATATCTCCTTAGGAAATGACCAGAGACAAAAATGTAAGATACAAAATGTGTTGCAAATACTGAGTTCTGTTATTGGTTTAAATTAATGTAATGACGCCCCTTCCACCTGGTATATTTAAATTCTGTACCATATTATTTTCTGTATGTTGAATAGCACATGATGTGCTAGTTGGAGAGTGACTCACAATGACTTAAATTATGGCAGCCTTGAACTAAGCCATCACTACATATTTGTTGAAAATATCTATTGTCTACCAACATTAAATTTATTTTCATAAAGCCATTCTCTTCTATATAAATAGAGTTTACTTTTTATGTTATATTTCTTTTCTTTGATATCCATAAAAATGACTTTTCTACTGTAAGAAAAATTAAACTTGTAGATTGACAGTCAGAATTTTATTGAATATGCTCATCTTTAACTATCTTCTTAGGACAGATAAGATAAAGGAATATGCTGCATCAGACCAGAAGGTTACTTGTGGGCAAAAGCTATTTCCCTTAATATAAATTAAGGCTTCATGATTAACTTAAGGCTAGCACTCATTTGAGAAAAGAGGCTGCAAATAATTCTTGAGATGTGTCATGATGCAGGAGAGCATGGCATTGAGACAGCTATCTGTTAGGTGCTATAATATGGTACCTGCAAAGAATTAGCCACTCTCTGGTGGGGGCGGGGCAATCTTAGCTTTCCAGTAGTGAAATGGAAACTTTCTCATTTGCAATGCTGTTGATATAGCTTGAGAGCACATGATGGTTTATTTTGTTTATCGCACTTCATAGAATGGATTTTAAATAGTAGGCAGAGAAAGAAACATGAAACTTAACAACTTCACATAAAGAAAGCATATTTTTGTGGTAAATGTATATTGAAAGATATACAAAAACAAGAAGGTGGGAAGCAAAATATCTGCTAAATTAAGGCTGGTTCACAATTCCCAGGAACAGAAACCAAAATGGAAATGAGATTGGGAAACAATGCAAGGTAGAAGACTTTGTTTCAGAATAGCCCAGTAATGAGAATGAGAATACATATTAGTGATCATATCGATGACAAAGTGTAAAAATCTACTTTGTTTTTAATGAACCAATTATATTTTTTCACCTGCTTCCAATTCACTGACATAATGCAGGTTAGCCAATGTCAGAATTTGAAATAAATGTACCATTTAAATTCACATTTTATAAACTATTTGAGATTTCTGTACTGTAATTCCACATATCCAGTTTTACATTTTCAGATTATGATTAGAGTGAGCTCTAGCAGCTGTTTCATATCATGGCTGCATAGAATAATCTCTGCAATGAAGAACCTAATATGTCATTTTCAGGAATGAGAAAACTAACACTTGGCTAAGTTTCTTTCACATTTCCGGGGCCTGGGAAACCTTCTTGTCAATTATGAACACCCTGCATTAAAAAACATGTATTTCAGCTTTTGTTATCTTGTTCTGGTTATGTTCTCACTTTTGTGAACCAAGCCTTTAGTGTAAGCAAGTTTCAGGGTGATTGCCCAACTTATTGTAAAACTCAAAAGTTAATACCTATATGCATAAAAATGAACCTCTATACCTATATACACAAAAATGAACCTTTGTGTCTCCACAAAGGAGAGAAATGCCCTGTGAATGAGTTATGTAGTAGCAGTTACCATGATATAACAAGAAAAATTACGTTGAATGAAGTGGTTGGTTGGTATCTAATGTTGAGCAGTTGGTAGTGAAGCCATTCACTCTCTTGCATTCTAGTGTTTTGATGTTATATTATCATGTTGACTAAAGGCTGGGCAGCAGAGCAGGTGGTTTCCATCCATATCTTCTTTAAGTGTACAGAAAGGACACAGAGGAGATCTCACTATATCAATCCTGAATAAATCAACATAAAAAAAACGTAAAATAAAGTTAAGCTAACCAATTTCTTCACCTGGTCATCTGAATGTACCTCATGGATAAATGCTTAACATACAGTAACTTCATTGATGCTGCAAGTATTTCTGTGATACTTATTTTGTAAAAGCATAATTATCAGGTATAGGAATTTGCAAGCACTAAAGCCAGGCCAAAAGTAAATTAGGTTGTGTCGGCAAGCTCTTTGCCACGTCAGGTCTGATTACAGACATGGCTGCACTTCTATCTAATATATCTGGCGCAGATTCTCTTGTATGTATCCATCTGCAATGAGGCTGTCGTCCAGTCTTCTGCCCAAGCCCGCACTGTCACTCAAGGTTCTGGTGATGATGACTGATGTGCCCCTCAATTGTCTTCCACTTGTTTGACGACTTTGTTGTAGACAGTCTCTTGCTAGGTGTCCTTGTTGGCCACACCCCCAGCACACACCACCTGAAAATTGTTGTACATGGTCTCTCTCACATACACACACAGAGACAGAGACAGACAGACACACACAGAGTTTATATTTAGTCATTCTTCATAATTAATGACTTATTATGGAGCTGTTTGGTTCCCTGAAAATTGATACAAACATTATGGTTTCTATTTCTCTTCCTTTGCCCTTTCCCTCACTGTTCATTATCTATTTGTTGTGCAAAATAGCAGTTTTTAATTCATTTCCTTTCCTTTTTAACAGGAACTCATATAACTGTGGTTGCACATTCACGTGCAGTCGAGCTATCTTTGGAAGCTGCCAAGCAACTTGCAGGAAATGGTATAGAGTGTGAAGTGATTAATTTAAGATCACTACGCCCTCTTGATGAAGAAACAATAGTAAAATCAGTGATGAAAACCAATCATCTAATCTCTGTCGAACAAGGATGGCCCCAATGTGGGATTGGGTCAGAAATCTGTGCCAGATTAATGGAAGGTAAGTAGAACATATATAAAAAAAAAATATTAATATTTGTTTGTTTTCAAGTGTTATGTTTGTCTTAATAAAATGTTTGAATCAATATTACACATTTAAAATACAAGGGCAATTTCAGTTACTGGTAAGCCCTGCATTTATTTTCTATATATGAAAGCCATTAGAGTTTCTGTTTCAAAATTCCACTTATCACTGAGTCTAAATGAACAATAACCTGTAATACATAATTGTCATTACTTTGTTGAAACATGTAGGATGGAGGCAGAAATGTACCAGAAATATTACTTATTAAGATCTCCTTTCAGAGTTGCAAAGAGTTTTAAAGAAGTACAATGTGTGGTCAATTTTCTTTTTTTGTGGCTTGGTTAACAGAAATTACATACAAATTAACTATCACTGATAGTTAGGTTTTGAATTTTTATGACCTAAACTGGCAAATAGGCAAGCAAATATGACCTTGACATAACCAAATATGACCCAAAAAGATAATCAATTTGTCTATAAAGTTTGTATTGAAATTGTAGACATTATTGAAGAGGGGCAAGACAGATGTTTATGCTTTTTAGATTTGAAAATCATGAGAACAGAATTAAGCTTGGAATTTGGCATATACAGAAAAGCAATACATGTTGACAGTTACATAAAATGGAACCAGTTTAACCCATTACAACACCAGCTCACCATATTTCATAGTGTAGTTCACAGGCTCATCAATGTCCCATTGAATAAAACAATAGTATGAAAAAGAATATACACATTCATCAGGTTGCCAGACTGAACAATTCCAATACAAAGTTTATAGACAGATTTATTTACAGACATAAAAGAAATAAAAGATTACATGAAATCACCATTCTGAAAAAATTGGAAAAACCATTAATTAAATTTTGCAAATTTACTTTTCACTGAAAACTTTTCTGGAAATTTGATAGGATTTTTAATCATCTGTCTTGCTCCTCTTCATAAAAGTGGTTCCTTAAAATAGGTATAGTATCAAGAGCTTATTAAATCACCCTTTGAAAGATACCGCACCAAAAGCTAAAAAATCCGAGATATATAAAATGAGCTGCTGAGACTGCAACACAATTTATATCAGGAAAACAAAATGAAATTTGGAAAATAGATGAAAGAACACTTGAAAAGCATTAGATAGAAGCATGTGGACAAGTCTGGAGTAGCACATCATTTTGCTCTGAAAATCATAACATAAAGGAAGAAATAAAGTTAATAAAATATGTAAAGAAACCTTTGTAATTGCAAATTTGGAAAAAACATCTTTATCAGCAAGGAAGAAGATACCCTTATGAATTTTGAGGTCCCTGCTGTGGATGATATCATCCTATTAACAAGAGTAGAGGGCAGCATAACACCAGGCTGCACACAACCACCTGTTGTGTGTAGTGTCACTCAACTCGGGTACTGAAGACAGGGTTAAGGTACCCTGAAACCAGTCTTCCCAAACAAAGGAAGTGGAGCAAAAAGTGTAAAAAAGGTGACTCAAATCATTTAAATTATGGTGCTGCACTGTCTAAAATATTTTTTTATATAATCTGGTATCATTTTCACTTCACTGAAATGTTCTACATAGTATGACACAGCCTGTAACCACATGCTTCAGCGGGTTAAAACTGGCTCAGGGGTAAGGGCAGATTTGGAAATAGTTCACAAAATGTTGTAACTCTTAGTGGTACCATCACAAACACTTTTTTAACACTGGAGACAGGTAAGTCCACTTCTTTATATTTAATTTTAATGGTTTTAGCAACATGATGTAAACTGTGAGCAAGGCAAGTCAGAAGAATTAATTTGGGATTAAGAATTTTCAATTCAGCTGCTGCTTTTGCCATATATGGAGCACCATCAGTGAGAAATAAAAATACATGTCATACTGTATTCCAGTTGGGCACAAGAAAGCTAAAGAGTCATTGAAAATGTTGCAACCGTGCTGTGATTTACCCTGTTCAAGAGGAGTGATTTGCTACCCGCTTTCATTGCACCAAATATAGCACTAGCAGCACACTGTCCTGAAGTGTCTAGCATCTCGTCTATTGAAATCCAAATTTTTTCACGTCCCAATGTATCCTGTATTTTAGAGATTACATCCTGAAAACACAGTGGTACATACTTTTTGTGTGTACTTTTTTTAAAAAATTCCAAAACTGCACATTATTGTTTCCATAATGGAATGTAGGCACTCATTAAAGCTAAACACAAGTCTTTAGAAAAATTGTCGTAACTTTTGTTCTTGTCTATGAAAGTCTGCATTGTGTGCTCTGCAGATGTGATGTTTATGTTGAAACATGACCATTTTACTACTACCTGACTGGTCTATGAAGGGGGTGTGCTAATGAATACTGAGCAGTCCTGTCGTAGTCATACTTCACTGCAGTTTAGTTAACCAATGAAGTTAAATAAGCACGGCTAGTCATCTTGTTATTGTTGACTGTGCTGTATGTAATTTGTGCTATAATGACCTCTTAAACAGCACTTTAAAGTTCACCTCTAAGCTTTAGTTCAGCAGAAGTCACCATGGCTTGGAAAAACAGATCTTAATATGAGAGTAAAAGTGATTTATGTTTGTGAACATGATAAGCTGAATGTCTAGCAGATAATGAAGGTACTCAAGTTTACGAAATTCTAAAGAAGAAATTGGACATTTTGAAGCTGTGGGAAACCTGTACTAATGGAAAAATGAAGAGGGAGAGGGAGGGGGAGAGGGAGGGGGTGAGGGGGGGAGGGAGCGAGCGAGCTTAAGAAAACTGAAAACCAGGACATCAATTAAATAGTGTGGGAGTGCTGTGTTATCACCTATCAGCCTATATTACAGGAATGCGCTGAAAAGATAGCTGAAAAATTGGGCAAAGCATCTAATGGATGGCTGTGTTTCTGCAAAAGACACCAGATAAGTTTAAATAAATTTTTTGGTGAATCAAGGGATGTTAATACCGAAACAATTGCTAATTGGGTATCTAAACTACCTTCTATAATCAAAGAATACAAATCTGAAAACATAGCAAACAACAGTGAAGCAGGGTTATTTTCCTGCACCTTTCTGTTTCTGAAAGGTAAGAAGTGTTTTCTATATGGCTTTATGTCAAGTGAAGTGGAAAATCCCCTAGTGATCGGTAAGGCTGTTACGCCAAGATGGTTAAAAAACATTGACCTTCGGAACCTACTTGTTGATTGGAGATCCAATAAAAAGGCATGAACCATGCAAGAATGGTTAACGGCATGTAATGCAAGAATGAAGAGACAAAAGTGGCATGTTTTGCTTCTTTTTTTTTTGTGAATAATGCAACATGTCACTCACACATCAAACTTTTGAATGTCTGACTTGTTTGGTTCCCTCCAAACGCCACAAGTGTTACTCACCACTGGACCAAGGTATCATTCAGAATGTTAAAAGTACATTTACATAAACTGTTAATGCAGTCTTTGTTGGCTAATATGGATTGTACAGCAGTCTGCTTCTGAGCTATCCAAAATATCTCGGTTCTCTATGCAGTAATTTGGATAGGCCAAGCTGTATAGAAACTGCTACCAGAAACAGTGACAAAAGTGTTTCGGAAAGGCAGGGATTCCAACGAATAAGTTGATGGTGAAGTTAATAAGTATGAGCAACAAAAATTACAAAACTACTAGTGAAGCTGCTTTCAATTGAAATGCCAAGGAGTATGTCAACATAGACAGTGATGTGCCAACTGAGACAGACACAATTAGTATAGATGCCTTGATTAACTATATGCAAAGTTGAAACAGGAGGAGGAAGCTGAAGAGGAATATGGCCCTGAGTTGGAAAAAGAGCACAAACTAAAAACTTATAAGATGCTTCAAAACTTTAAAGGAACCACAGCAATTTGCCCTATGCCAAGCTCTGATATGTTTGGTGTGGCTTCTCAGGCTAAAGTGTTTGTGGAAAGTAGAGCAGCTATGTAGAAATGTGTGCAGAAAACTCTCTTTGACTACTAGAAAAAATTCAGTGTACAGCTAATTTCCGTTCATTAAACGTTTCAGTGTGTATTATGTTGTAACAAACACATAAATGTACAACTGAATAAGGTACCTATATTTTTATCCCAATATGTCTATATATGCTCATGGTTTAATTTTGTTACATCTTCACTAAACGGAAACCTAGCCATAACAGAAATGCTTGAGAGTCCCATTCAATTCCACTGAAGACAGGTTTTACCGTATTAAAATAAGTAGGACCTTATAAATCTTAATGCAGTGGAACATTTTCACCTTCAGTATTAATACACAGTTCCTATCACCTTGTGGTTGTTAGAAACACGTGGCATAAGATTTGAGGGGTTATTAGCAAGCATGCTACTCTTTGTGTCACCTGCTTCATATCTGGCCCCCTGGTAACATAAATTTGGCTGTTGATGAAGTACCTTGCAAAAAATTCAAGGAGAGAGTGATTGGTGAAATGGGGAGCCCACATATGAACTACCAGTTAGGAAAGGTGGCTTTTTGGTAGTTTTAAACAATGTTGATACAGGCATGATGCCATTCTGTCATAACTGCTATTCCGGGAACAACTGCTGCATGAGAAGGTAGATTGTCTCAGTAATTTCAAGAAAGGTCAAAGGGCTATAAATTTTACTCTTCATAAGACCATTCAACAAGATGGAACAGGATGGGCAGGACTACCGGAATGAGACCTTTCCTAACTGGTGGATCAGGATTGCAGGTGGGTTTTCCCATACAACCAAACTCACTGCCCATTACTTTTTTTTGCATAGGGTTTTCATCAGGAGAAATTACCAGGGTGCTAGGTTTAAAGGAACTGAGACAGTGAATAAGAGCAACATGCTTGCTAATAACACCTCAAATCTTATGGTGTGAGTTCTGCACAACCACAAGGCAATGGTAACTGTGTTGTTAATAAAGGTGAACATATTAAACTGCATTAGGCTTTATAAGGTTTACTCTAAATTAATATAATGATTATTGTGTTATAACTGACCATGAGCATCAAAATGATTTGCGATTGTATTTGCACCTGGTATATGGTATAGAAAAACTCTTTATCTTTAAAACCTTTAGCAGTATGTAATTTAAAAGCTATTCCATTTATAAACCACACATATTCATATAACAGACTGCAAAGTAAAACCCTGTGACTGCCTCTTCATTATCAGATGTAGAATTTGCTCCTGACTACTCTAGACTAAGCAGTGCCTAATTCACTGGGATGACATCTAAATGTAATATTAGGATTGACACTAATCAGAATATAATATATAAATATTATTTAAACTGATTAATTTAATTGCATAGAATACTATTTGCAACTTCCAGTTTACTTCCCAATTTTGTGCTTTAGGAGTTCAATGAACCCCAAGTAGTTTTATTTCAGTTATTTTATCTGGGGTCTTCAGATTTATTTGGCCTTTACCACCAGTCATTTTTCCGCACAAGATGTCAATACAAGACAGTAAGTTTATCAGGCATTGACTCCTGCTAAGGAATGGTGAACAATGAGTAGAAGGGGTGCATGTCAGCAGTTTCAAGGTCAAAATAGTGAAATGGGACTTGAATTGTACCTTTCAAATGTTTACATTTGCAGCATATGTTTGCATCTCGTAAACTGCAATCACAGCATTTATGTTGGCGGGTAACTCTCAATTAATTGGACAGTTATGGTAACATCAAGGACACAACTTCCCCAAAACTTCAGGGTGAACTGATCATCAGTTCACCCTGAAGACGAGGAAGATGCACTTCTTCGAAACGTTGGTGTCAAGCCAAGTTTTTACCTGGCTAGAAGCCCGAGAAGATTTTGAATTAACACGTCGCCAGGAAAGCTTTAGTTCTTATTTCAATAAACTGTTATTCATGCAATTTTTACAGCAGTGAATGAAAACTGACGTACACAGAATAAATTAAGAAAACACACAAAAACTAGTAGTAAATAAACAATCCTCTCTTCTTTCCAATATGTGATGCAGGATTTTAATGTGAGCAGAATATTTTTTAAAGTATGGCTTTACGTTTTTTATCTAATGTGGATTTTAAATCACTTTTTACTATGATTTCATGCCAGAAAACATTTTCTTAACATAACGTAAGGTTTATAATTATTTATTTAATTAAAGTGCAGGTAGCCACTCTGAAGAATGCAGTGTAGCCAAATCATCCATTTTGAATCACATAATGCAAGAAGCCAGTCTTTTATCGTCAGTAAATTAACACTTTTTTTTTTTTTATGCCAGTTTTGCCAGTTCCCTAACAAAAACCACAGAGGCAAGATGGTCAAAAGCTCGGATTTCTCTGATTCCAATTTAACTCGGTTGCTATTCCGTGAAATCATCTGTAACTAGCTATATAATTTGTCACCAAATTGTGATGGCTCCTTATTGCACTAACTATATAACCATGTACACTGTTTGTTCCTAAGTTACTAGCTATGTACAGTCAACAATTAACTCACTCAGTAACTAAGCCTAGCTTAAACCTAATCTCTACTCCACAGGGTACACCTGCTTAATGTCTTCCAAAGGTTCCTGTAAAGGGCCTGCTAAACAATTTTTGGTGTTGATATGCCACAAATACTTATATGTGAGCATCTAAATGTTCACATCAAATGCTGCCCCTGGATAGGTGATGCCATAGAGCTCGCCAGTGATATGCAATATTATTCTTGTGCACATTTGTCAGTGGATCTACAAAGCTCAGGATGATTTATTTTCAGGTGGGCAGCAAACCCTTCAGCCATCAACCCTTAGTAGCCCCTCCAGGCATCTGTATACATTGTGCTGGTGAACTCTATGTGCTCAGCAATTAAATTGTAGAGCGTGTTTGCATCCCTATTATTATTTGGACATATCGTCATCCGCACTTCATTTGTGTCTTCATCTATCATCCCAAGAATCCGGTTGTCCTCTATGTTGTGTCCCTGATGGAATTTCCATCATCCAATTTTACATTCATCGATTTGAATGATGTGACCAGGACCTCCAATTTTCTCTCTCAAAGTGTATTTGGTATCGTTAGAGACAATGCACCCTTAATGGCAATACCAAACCAATTATTACTGTCCGCAAACTCACACATTGGTCTCCAACTGAGCACTCCATAATTGTCACCTTGAATTAGTGTTTGTATGCAAAGCTGTGTATGAGAAAAAGAATTTGCCCAGGTAATAGCTATGCCCACTCAAACCATGTTCCTTTGTGTGCAGTCTGTGTGATTTTTTTATGTTCTGTTCTATAATAATTATGATGACGATGATGATGATATCTGATAATAGTTGGAGGAGGACACTACATTTTCTGAGGTGTTAGAAGTTCATTGTAGTGTTGTTGCACAGCATGCAGTTTGGTGATTCCTTATGTTCATTTGGTATAGGTGTTCTGCAAGACAGTCATGACCCATCAGTCAGAATGCTGCCAATGATTCTTTTCTTGATGACTGTAAATCTGTATTTTGGAAGTATGGAAGTGGTCACATTGTTATCTTTCACTTATTTTCTGTAGATATGTAAGTCTCTCAGCCTTGACCTGGGATTTGATGAGTATTTTTGTTTAGAGAAATGAGATACTGTGTTTTGTAAAAGCAGATATATTTGTTCCTTTCTTCACCAGATAATCAGCTTTCTCATTCCCTTCTATTCCTATATGGGAAGGAATCCACTAAAATGTAATTATTTTATTTGCATTTTCAGAATTTTTATTGTTTTCCTTATTTCTCTGATTTTTAAAGTAATACTGTATTTTACAGAGGAGATTGCTTGTATAGCTGAAATTGAGTCACAAAATATAACTACTTTAGAGAGTGAGAGAACTCCAACACATAGTTGTGAGAGTTCTAAATAAATCACCTCTATTTTACCATCAAAGTTATTTGTAAATTTACCACATGAGGCATAAAATTTAAAAAGTTTACAATAAATATCTGCACCTGCATAATCACTGTCTTTCATAAATGGACCATCAGTAAATTCATGAAGCCATTCGTCAGCTGGGTACAAGGTATGTATAGTTTCCAAAGCAAAGCTCTTCAATATTCCTGGGTCAGTTTCCCCTTTTTTCACATGTTCTTGCTTTTTCAGTGAGCACTTCACATCTATGTAGTCAAGTGGATTTTCCAGTGGTTGTAGTATCTCCGGCTTTGCTTCAGGTATATATTTGTTTATTATCTTGTCAATATGTTGAAGAAAGCCTTTCTGGGTCTTAAGTCTTCTGTTTTTGTTGATATTGAGCCCAGTAGTTGTCTCTTGGTAATCAGATTAACTTTTCACATTGTATAAGAGCTATCTTTCTTATTTCGGAGGTCAGTGGGGCATTTTTCATGGCAATTTCCAGTGTAGTTTTAACTGCTCCTGCTATAGTTCTCAATGCTTGGTTTTGGGTTGTTTCCAGTTCATGTATATTCACTGATATTGATGCTTCCCCTCCATATAGTAGCACTGGTTTAATATATGTGTTATATATATATGATTCAGCACTGATTTTGTGTAGTCCCATTTCTGCCCTGTTAATCTCATTAAAATCTTAAATCTTGCTTTAGCTTTCTCGGCAGTTTTATTGATATGCTTTCTCCAACTCAATTTTGAATCCAAAGTGTTTTTGTTCATTTGTCGCTCTTGATTGTTGGCCCTTGTATTGCACATTGATTTCTGGGATCTTATGTGCAAACGAGAAGACTTAACGATAGTTTTATTGGTATTTACCACCAATCTATTTTCTTCTGACCACTGTCTAATCGGTTTAATACTTCATGCATTATTTCTGATAGTTTATTAAAATGTCTTTTTGGCTTAGAAACCCAAATTTGCAAACAAGGTGGTTTTAATTCCATCTATTTTATTTAGTTGTGTAAGTAGGTCATTAATCATTACATTGAATAGTGTAGGACTAGTAACAGCACCTTGAGGGGATTTTTTTTTTTTTTTTTTTTTTTTTTTTTAGGTTGTTCCATTAATTATTGTTGCACATGGTCTTTGGCTTATGAACATGTATGTCCACTTCAGCATTCTTCCTTTTACTCCAGACAATCTTTCTTTGTGTGCCATATTGTGTCATATGCATTCGAAGTCCACAAATACTGCCAAGGTGGGTTTATCATCATCTTATGGTCTTTAACATCTTCGCTGAATTTTAGTATTTGTTGTGTAGTTGATTGGTTTTTATGGAATCGTGCTTGTACCTTATAGAGAATATCTTGGGTTTCCAAATACCAGTTTAAATGGGCATTGCAACTTATATCTTTAGCAAATACAATTCATCTACCTTTGTTCTTAAACATTACACACTAAATGAAGGATTTTCACAGTATCTGTAACATCTACATATTGCTTCCTCACTATATGTACATTTTGACAGTCCAAAGCTCAGTTTTTATTGTTTCTGTTCTCACCTTCTGCAACAGGGACTAATTTCTCTCGCTTACCTGGATTCTATCTATTATGTTGTCTAATACTTTACCCAAAGTGTAAGACCCCTTCCTCTGCAACAGGAACTAGTTTCTCTGGTTTGCCTGGATTATATCTATTATGTTGTCTAATACTGTACCCAAAGTGTAAGACCCTTTCCTATTGAGATGCAGACCATCCTTCCCAATACATGTATGGTCCAAATATTTGTCTGCATCTACATAGAGTGCCTGTAATGCATCACATGCCCCTTTTTGTTTTGATTAACCAATTCAATAAATTTTGGATTTACATTGTGTTTTTTTACAACACTGATCACAACCACTACAGATTTTGGCAAATTTTCTTTGGTAATTTTAATTGCCTCATAGATTTCACCCATCACTTCCTCCAGACTCTCAACTCTTTTCAAGTTGTTACAAACATGGAGGATGAATACTTTTGGATTTTTAGGCAACTTTTCACACTCTCATGCATGTTTTTATCTTCTTATCCAACTACTGTGTTGTAATATCTCTCTATGTTTTGGTTTGAGCACCCTGAACATTTAAGCAAGAATCATTGAGTCACCAATCACTAGCACATTTTTCTTCTTTAGCAGCATCACTTTTAACTCTGTTGCTGTTGAGGTTAGATGTTCCCTTACTGGTTCCTCTTGCTTGTGTGGATAAAATTTCAAAATGAGACCCATAATAAATAATATTGATTCACCCACTCACAACTCGGCAAAAATTTTAACACGGAAATTCACATCCGTATCAAAATACAACCGTTTAAGCATCAGGAATCCTCAGGATCTAATTAAAAAATTAGAACAGATAGTACTAAAACCTGATGATAAATTGGTATCTGTAGATGTAACAGCCCTCTTCCCAAGCATCCCAATAACCAATCTCCTTTGCCAACATAAAACATTGCTTGTGCACAACAATTTACCACAAGATGAAATAGAAGACTTGATGAATCTCACATACCTCTGCATCTCACAGAATACCTTCCTATTCAATAACAGGCACTATCAACAGACTTCAGGCTTAGCCATGGGCAACCTGCTTTCTCCATTCCTGGCTGATTTTTCATGAACAACTTAGAATCTCATTTAACCACCTCCTTCCCACACATCTACAAAGGTTGGGATAGGTATGTAGATGACATACTTGCAATGGTACCAAAAAGATTAAACCAAGACTCTCTCAAGCTATTCAATTTACAGAACAGAGTGATACAGTTTACTAAGGAAATCGAAAATGAAGGTACATTACCATTCCTGGAAGTAAAAGTTATTCGATCCCAAAACATCATCAACCCAGAGGCCTACTACGGTAGGTACGAGTTTGGCACACCCGGGGATTCCCAAGCCGCTCGCCGCCACTTCACCCTGTCCATTGCTATCCACTGTTGCCACATCTTTTGTTCTGTATTTATTGCTTTCGTTTGTTTATTTTATAACCCTCTTCCTCTTCTAGGCTTGTGGAACTTATTAGTTTGTAAGACATTAGGTTTATTAACTCCTGTCTCGCCAGCAGGGATCTTTCTCTATCCCCGTGTTTCCTGTCCCACGGTTCCAGCGCGGCTCCCAATTTGTGTGCTCTCCGGAGGTCCCAGACCTGAAGCTTGGGTGCACCCTCCCCACTGCCCCTGTGTGTAGCCTTAGGTCCTTTGCCAACATAAAACATTGCTTGTGCACAACAATTTACCACAAGATGAAATAGAAGACTTGATGAATCTCACATACCTCTGCATCTCACAGAATACCTTCCTATTCAATAACAGGCACTATCAACAGACTTCAGGCTTAGCCATGGGCAACCTGCTTTCTCCATTCCTGGCTGATTTTTCATGAACAACTTAGAATCTCATTTAACCACCTCCTTCCCACACATCTACAAAGGTTGGGATAGGTATGTAGATGACATACTTGCAATGGTACCAAAAAGATTAAACCAAGACTCTCTCAAGCTATTCAATTTACAGAACAGAGTGATACAGTTTACTAAGGAAATCGAAAATGAAGGTACATTACCATTCCTGGAAGTAAAAGTTATTCGATCCCAAAACATCATCAACCCAGAGGCCTACTACGGTAGGTACGAGTTTGGCACACCCGGGGATTCCCGAGCCGCTCGCCGCCACTTCACCCTGTCCATTGCTATCCACTGTTGCCACATCTTTTGTTCTGTATTTATTGCTTTCGTTTGTTTATTTTATAACCCTCTTCCTCTTCTAGGCTTGTGGAACTTATTAGTTTGTAAGACATTAGGTTTATTAACTCCTGTCTCGCCAGCAGGGATCTTTCTCTATCCCCGTGTTTCCTGTCCCACGGTTCCAGCGCGGCTCCCAATTTGTGTGCTCTCCGGAGGTCCCAGACCTGAAGCTTGGGTGCACCCTCCCCACTGCCCCTGTGTGTAGCCTTAGGTGTGGAGCCCGTCCATACTGTCAAGTACATTCACGTAGTTTCTTGGAGAGTCCAACCTGTGCTGGTGTCCCAACGACCGCGTTACGTCGTTGGGATAGTTTCACGGGCCGGACGTGTTAGCGCTGACGGTGCCCCAGCGTAATCAACCATAAGTCCCCTGAATCCGTGCATGTGTTCCGTCGCTGCACGGCCTAGAGTGGGGAGCCACAGGCGGTTATTCCTGTGGTAGGGGCTTAAAACCGGGGCGTGCATGGTGAATGGTATATGCATATGGACCAGAAGTGGTGTTTGGAGGATAACCCTTGTGACATAGGCCTTGGGTATCGGTCACGGGATAGTTCTCGTGACGGCACAGACCGTGGACGGCTGACGCCGACGGTCTCGGATGGGGGTCCTTTCAATATGTCAAACCGCGCTAAACCCTCTTATTTTGACCAGTTTTTAGTTTTGGCTATGTTGAATGAGATGAAGAAATTTTCTGATATCAGTCCATTCTACCATTCTACGTACAAAGGGAAGTTGACAGGATTTGCAGAAAGGTTAAAAACGCGACGAGGCTGCGAGACGGTACGGTACTGGTGGAGATTCACAATAAAGGACAGTCGGAGAAGCTACTTCATGCTACCCTCTTGGGTTCGTACAGCGTCAAGGTTTACCCCCACAAGTCGAGGAACACCTGTAGAGTGTTCTAGTTGGACGACCTATCCAATGAAGATATTGCCACACATCTCTCCGAACAGCGAGTTTGTCAGGCGTACCGTTTACATGGTAAACTTGACGGCAAGGAGTACCCATTGCATACGATCTTTCTCACGTTCAAGGGTACTATTGTTCCAGAATTTATAAACTGTGGTTACGAACGTGCTGCCGTCCGCCCGTATGTCCCGAACCCTACTTCAAATGCCAGCGCTTCGGGCATACCCAAGCCGCCTGTGCCCGACTTGCAACCTGCGATCGTTGCGGTCTAGCGGCCCATGTTGACACCGCCTGTACGCGTGCACCGTGCTGTGCAAACTGTGAAGGAAGTCATCCGTCTAGCTCTCGACAGTGTCCCAGGTACTTGGCTGAGAAACACATACAAGAATTACGTGTGAAGGAACATCTTACCTTTCCTGAAGCGAGGCGCCGCTTTGAGAAGCTGAAGCCTGCCAACACCACAGGTTACACCTCAGCTATTCGCCGTAATCTTGTCCATTCTGTCGGTTTACAGACTGTGCCTGTTGCGGATGCGTCGACACAAACTGGCTTGTGCGAAGCCGCTACTCCTTTACGTGCTCGATCATCTACATCTCAGTGTACACCGTCTCATGCACAGTAGCAATCTCAGCCGTCAGCTAATCCATGTGTTCCTAGTTCGTCTTTCGCAGGAGATCGTTCCCGTCAACGTAGTAGGCCGATGAGCCGAACTTCGGCAACTTCACGCTCTAGTTCTGCGAACCAAAAAGCTTCTTCGGACTCCCGAGCGCCAGTGGAGTCTGAGGACTACACGGATTTTAGGTTAGTTGTTGCTAAATCCGCTAAGGTGAGAAAGAAAGAAATTACACCACCTTAATTTCTATATCACCATGGGTATAATCCAGTGAAATGTCAATGGGATCAGGGCCCGTCTTCCAGAGCTTCAACATATCATCCACCACCGTTCACCCTCAATCCTCTGTCTCCAGGAAACCCTTCCTCTTCGTCATTTTCAATCCTTCAGACACGACTTTGTTGATGGCCTGCGTGCTTGTAACGGTGTTGTTACTCTCGTGGCGCCTACCATCCTTGCCGCAAGTATTACACTCAACACCCCGCTACAGGCGGTAGCTGTGCGTGTGACATTGCCTTCCATCTCCTTTTCCGTTTGCTTTGTTTATTTGCACCGCACGATGTGATCACAGACACTGAGCTTCGGGCATTGTTAGCACAAATCGCCCCGCCGTTGATCTTTTTAGGTGATGTCAATGCGAGCAATGTTCTTTGGGGTTCTCTGCAGACGATGCTCGAGGTACAATAATAGCAAACGTTGCGATAGGTCTGGTTTATTACTCTTAAACTCCTGTGCACCCACAATTTTATCTTCCGCCTATGGCACACTATCCACCCTAGACGTAACTTTCTGCAGTCCTGCTTTACTACCGTTCCTGGATTGGTCGGTATTTTCCGATCTCCACGGTAGTGATCATTACCCCATTGACATTCGTTTTTCGGGACTACTTCCATTGTCCACGCAACATCCCCGTTGGATTATCTCCAAGGCTGATTGGGAAAAGTTTTCCTCTATGCTCCATCTCCATTACGATGGCTGTGTCTCCATAGAAGATATGGTGGGGTATTTTACTTGCTCGGTGTTGCTCGCAGCAGAATCCAGTATTCCTCGGAGCTCCTCTACCCCTCGGCGTATTCCTGTGCCATGGTTGACCGAGGACTTCAAATTGCCATTAAAGGCAAGGAAACAGGCTCTTCGTATTTTCCACCTGCACCCGACGGTGGAGAACTCTGTTCTTTAAAAACGCGCCCGGGCTAAGGCGCGCTACATCGTTCGTAATGCCAAGCGGAAATCATGGTAATCCTACGTGTCCTCCCTTTCTCGCAGGAGCTGTTCACAGAGAGTGTGGACTTCGGTGCGCCGCATGTCCGGCAAATGTCTCAGGACGATCATCCCTGCCTTACCGTTCATGGCTCCACCTTCACCAGCGAACCGGATATTGCCGACGTCCTAGCCACCTCCTTCGCTGCGACAAGTGCAACGGAAGTTACGACAGCGTATTTATTCCCATTAAGGAAGCCGCTGAGAGCACTCGCCTTGATTTTACTAATGACTGTAGTGAGCCATACAATGCACCCTTCGCCCTTGCGGGGCACACTCATGCTTTACATATTTTGAGGGACTCTTCTCCTGGTCCCGATGATATTCACCGACAAATGCTACCTCACCTCCCACCTGCAGCTGTTACATTCCTGCTGGACCTCTATAACCGAATTTGGCGTGAACAGGTTTTCCCGCCTATGTGGCGAGAGGGTATTGTCATTCTTATCTCTTATCCTGGCAAAGACCGGACCCTCCCATCCTCTTACCGACCGATTTGCCTTACGAGCGTCGTTTGCAAGACCTTAGAACGCATGATCAGTATTCGCTTTACCTGGTGTCTGGAGACGAACAACGTGCTGTGTTCCGCGCAATGCGGATTTCGCCACAATCGTTCCAGCGTTGATAACCTGGCGCGTGTGGAGGCTTATGTGCAGAATGATTTTCTTCTGAAGCAGCATGTCGTGGGTGTTTTTTTTTGACCTCGAGAAGGCTTACGACACTACTTGGCGATACGGTATTCTTCGTAGTTTGCACAGTTACGGGTTACGTGGTTATCTGGCCCTATTTCTGGTCAACTTTCTCCAGCTCCACCGCTCTCGTGTCCGTATTGGCAATACTCTCGCAGGAGAGGATTCAGGAGAACGGTGTGCCCCAAGGTTCGGTTCTTAGTGTTACGCTTTTTGCCGTGGCCATCAACGGCATTACTAGCGTGGTTCGTAGTGGGATCTCATCGCCACTGTATGTGGACGACTTTGCGCTGTACTATCGCTCCTACAGCACTGATCATATCGAACGACAACTCCAGCTCACCATAAGCTCCTTCGCTGGTTGGGTGCTTCGCAATGGTTTTCGTTTTCCCCTACGAAAACTAGGTGCATACACTTTCACCGTCATCGTGGGGTACACCCTCCTCCTGACCTTCACTTGAACGGTGTGCCGCTGCCTTTCGTTCCGTCCTTGAAGTTCTTAGGTCTCCACCTGGATCGTGAACTTTCTTGGGTACCCCACATTCGGCACCTTCGCGCCTCCTGTGATCTATCGCTTCGGATCCTCAAACTGCTTTCTGGTGCATCTTGGGGCGGTGATCGTTCCGTAATGCTGCGTTTGTACCGTTCACTCGTTCGCTCAAAATTAGATTACGGCTGTTTTAATTACGGTGCAGCGACCGCCTCTAAACTTCATCTTTTAGACACTGTTCATCATACCGGTATACGTCTTGCTACAGGAACCTTCCGCACTAGTCGTGTGGGATACTTGTATGCCAATGCTGGTGAGACCCCGCTGGCAGTGCGTCGCTTCTTTTTACTTTGTTCTTATCCTGCTAAGTTGTCTGCGGACCCCTCCCATCCTTCTTTTAACCCTGTGTTACGCCTGGATTATTCACACCGCTGTCTGAGGAATACCATTATTTCACGTCCCTGTGGTACTCGGTTTCGTGAGCTGCTCTCCGGTAGGGGTCTCAGATTGCCTCTTGTAGAGCGCGTTTTTGTATACCACGAACCTCCTTGGCAACTGAGGCATCCCAGTTTGGACTGACCCTCTCGAACCTTGTGAAACTCTCGACCGCTCCGGAGGTATTTCGGCGACTGTTTAACGAACTTCTGGGCACTGGTATTCACTGACGGTTCCCAGCTAGGAGGAGCTACAGGTTGTGCCTTTTACTTAAATGGGAAAACATACAGTTATCGCCTTGCGGACGCCAGTTCGGTATTCACCACCAAACTGTACACTATCTTTTACTTTCTAGATTTTATCTCAATTTTAGCACCTGGCAGTTTTATTGTATGCAGCGATAGTGCCCTACAGGCACTGCATCAGTATACTGGCTCGTCATCACCCTTTATGCACATTCAGTCTCGCATTTCTGAGTTGATTGATTGCGGCTACCAGTTTGTCTTCACATGAGTTCCAGGTCATGTCAGTATTGCAGGTAATGAGGTAGCGGACAGGTCTGCTAAGGCTGCCTGTTCCTTGCAGGGTTACTAGGAAGCGGCTATGCCCTCAGGGGATGTTTCACGTCACTTTCGTAGGTCTCTTTTTTTAGCCTGGCAGCAATCTTGGCAAAATTTAGCAGGTACCCAACTTCGCACACTCAAACACACAATACACCCACGGCTCACATCTTGCCAGCCGAACTGGCGCCGCGAGGTTATCCTTACGCGTCTGCGTATCGGTCACACGCGGCTAACACATGGCAACCTTCTACACGCTGAGCCTGCTCCTATCTGTCACACCTGTGATGTTCGTCTGTCTGTGGCACATGTGTTGCTTGAGTGTCGGAGATTCCATTGTGAACGGCAATCCATCGGCCTGGGTACCGCTTTACATGCCATTTTATGCGACACTGACAAATCTGTCAATAAAGCGCCCCAGTTTGTTGCCTCTATTGTCCTTAGCAAAGACATCTGACCTGTTTTATGTGTGTGTGTAGTTTTTAGCTTTTGAACTCTTTAGCCCCTGTTTTTTTCACATGGACTTTTTTTTTCGTGCGTGAATTTGTAAGAGTTTTTAGTGCTTTTTAGCTTTTCATTCTGTATTTTTGTTTTTTAATGTGTTTTCCTTTTTAATAACTTCAGGCCCAAATGACCTAGTTGTCGACGGGCCCTTAAACACTGTTCACTCACTCACTTTGGGATCTACAGAAAACTTACATATTCTGAAAATTATATAAAAAACAATAGTTTCAACCCATTTCCAGACAAACTTGCTGCCCTAAATAGTTTACCCATAGATTAATGGACACTCCATTAACAGAAGATGAATACAAACAGGAATATTGGCACATAGTCAACACAGCAATATCCAATGGCTTCACCAAACAAATCATTGACAGAAAAATAAAAAAAAATAAAAAAATAAAAGCATATCAAAGATACTGTTAAACTCACCCAGCAGAAATATAATATGATATTCAGAAAATTTGCCTTCCACCTGAATATCCATTACAAATTCACAATATCTTCAAAAAACAACATTTGCTTGATTCCACAAAATAAATACAGCATAGAAAAATTACTCTGCAACAATTTAAAGAACCCAATACCACGGAGCAAAAAAGCAGGATTTTAACCACTCAGTTGCACAGAATGTGACAAAATCTATATAGGAAAATCGAAAAGAAGCTTGGAAATCAGATTGAAAGAACAAATTATACACATCAAGGACAAACAGACGGATAAGTCTGCAGTTTTGGACCAACAATCACATTACATCGATCATTACACTACTGCAATCTATAAAACACACAGCAGAATTGGGTACTTGGGAAAAGATTTTTGTTGTAAAATATAAACACTGCTTAATGAATTTTGAACTGCAGCCATCAAATCAACTATGGAAGTGTGTCACTTCACTGTCAGATGTCGACGCAAACAACCACCATATGAAACCAGTCAGGTACAAGTAATGTAAGTGATGTATGTGTTTCAACCCTGACTCTTAACTTTCTGTTAAATTTAAATTCTACATCATTGTCATCAGCTTAATATTATATGGTGGTGGTGTTGGTGGCAGTTACTACTATTATTATTTATTATTATTGTTATTCTAGCTGTATGCACTAAATTTCATTGAAATTATTTACATTGTTATAGATAACTTTATTAAATCCAGAACAAAAATGCATATATTCACCACATGAAAAATAGAGCTAGCCCAGAACTTGTTTGCAGCGTACCCTCTGGTCAACACACATAGTAAGCGAACACTGTTATAGTTCAAAAGTAAATTGTTTGCAGAAGTAGTAAGAGGTATCCCAAAACTGAACCTTGAGGTACTCCAACTTTCACACAAATTGTAGATACTTTATGTGACCTTGCCCTGTTTCCAGATATATGAGACATTTCAAACTCTTGTTTATGTCCACTTAAATAGGATTCAGACCTAGAGGTGTGATTAACACTTATTTTTGCATAATGGTTCTGTCACGGTTACAGTGTGGTATCAGTTAATGTAACAGTTACAGTAATAATTAAGTTTTTTTTTTTTAATGGTATCATGGCAATTACATTACATGATTACCACTAATAATTAAATTATTTGTTGTAATGGCTATCATGTTTGCAGTTGCATTGCAATAATGGTTACTGATAATGATTGCTATAACTACGTATGTATAGAAACGATGTTAAAACCATACATAAACCATACATTTTTATAATCGGGAACAATCAGGCTTTTTAATGGCTTATAAACTGAAAATTTGATTTTTAGAGATATTTCAAGTCTGTCTGCCCTTAATCAATAAACTGAAATCTCATGCAGTCAGAGCATTACCTGGAAAGGTGTTGTTCACAAGTGTTAATGCAATATGGTCTAGTTCTATTCATGAACAAAGTTGATAATAACAATAATTATAACAATAATAACAGCAACAACAACAACAATAATAATAACAACAATAATTAATGTGAATTAAGTGCAGAGATGATTGTAACTAAAATGGAAGTAACATGTAAGAAGAGATGTACAAATAAACTTATTCATAATGTGAATGCATTTTTCTTAAGGATAAGGGTTATGGACATATAGACCCTATACATATGTAGGCATCTTGCCAAGGAAAGTGTTATAATACAAATACATTTTGGCCAGCCAAAACAGGCTTTCCAATGCTTCAACATAAAGTAAAGCTTCAAAGTACCTTTGTTGTATCTTCTATGGTTCTGCATAATATAGCTAAACACTTCCAGGAAGATGATTACGATATTCCTGTGGTGCAAGATGATGGATAGGAGTGAGTGCAGGAAGAGTAGCTTATGATAATGATTATTATGAGGATAGTGGTGGAGATGGTGATGGAGGACAATAATATATTTTAACAGGAACTACAGCTATTTTAAGAAGTACCAACATTTAAATTACTTAAATTAAGTTAGTCAAAAGAGAACTGTATGGTAGAAAAGTTGTTAAAGCTTTGAAGATAGACATTTTATTTTGAACACATTTTTGTTTATAAATAGAAGAATATTGTTAGAGTAAAAAGATAGTTTGTGTTACACTGATGTCAGGCCTGGGACTTAGTATCAGGTTGGAGGATATGATGAAAGTTTTAATCACATAAATAACGTGAAAATCGAAATGGACTCATTGAAGACAAAGGAAAAGGTTCTGTTCAGACTAAGGGAAAGCCTGATGGAAAGACCTAGAGAGAGCAGCTGATCCTCGTTCAGAGTAAGGTCACGGAAGTCCTGGAGAAAGTATATGGGGGGAGGGTCTTCGGAAGGACATTTGGGATCCAACTGAAACATCGACAAGCTCTGACAATGGTACTACTGGCTGAGACTATGGATTCCCACTTGAAATTGAACACTCTGCAGGGCTAATTCTCCTGTTGATTACATGGTAGGAAACTTCCAGAAGCAGTCGCATGTGCAAACCACCATAGGTATCACAAACTCACTCAGGTGTAACAATACAAGGCTTTGATGTCAAAGAACTCGCTGATAGTACATGTATTCACTAACACAGTAGTGACAATGCATGGCAGCAATCAGCTATGACTTTCAAAGCAAGCCATTCATGCATGTACAGCAATTTAGACTGCAGGGCAAAGTCACTACATGAATTTTAAAGTTGCTCCAGCAACTGAAAATTACTCATTTTCAATATACCATCAGTGGCATCTGTGCAGGACTTGCTCAAGATTTTACTTGCTAGGGAAACCTTGATCCTATTTATTGAGAAATTAGCATGTTTTGATCTTACTTAATTTCCTAAATTTAATCCCTCATTTTGCTGTAACTGCAGTTTCTTCATTGAATTATTTCCATTGGATAAAAGAACCATCCCCAACAAAATTTCTCCCTTTTTCACCAAATGTATTTCTTACAAGCTTCAGCATATGTGGTGAATCTAGCAAAATAGCTATATCCTCATCTGCAGTGGGATGCTTGAATGTGGTTTTAAAATTTTTATTTGCAAATGAGCAACCCAACTGTTTAGCCATACCTAAACTGCAAGCCAGTCGACCAAAAGTAAGAGATATCACTTTTACTTCCTGAAGAAGTGTTAAAAGCATTCACCACTAAATTTACCCTCTGAAGGGAATCAGTACTGCTGAAGGGAATCAATACTGCTGATGAAACAATAATCTATTGTTATCTTCCATTCCTGGTTTATAGAGGTTAAAATGAATACCAGAGCTTCTTTGGCCAATGACAGTTACTCATTTATTTCATCACCTGTGTTAACATATTGATAGACATTTTTTCCATCAAAATGCACCTCTCATCATACGGCCATCTCATCAATTGATAGTGCATACAAAAAAACTCATAATAACAAAGCTGCAGTTTCTGCCTTGAAGCTTTTTCATGGATTTTCGTGTGAATCCAAGCACACAGTCAACATGTTGATGATAGCATTTTGAGATTGTTCTTGGTTGTTGCATGCATAAATTAAACTTCTCCCTTGTGAAACAGTAGGCTCTAGCTGAGCAAAAGTGGAGCATTAAAGAAAAAGCTTTCAGTTCTGAATATTTGTTAGGGCAAAGACTTCATTTTTTGCTTTTCATAGCTGTCTATTAAGAAACCCTTTATTTGGTTCAACAGTTTAGAAAGGATTTCTAATGTTTCTCTCATAATTCTTGCATAACATGTTTTAATTCAACAACCTACTTCTTGTTCCTATAAACACTTTGCTGTAACATTTTAATATTTTTGTTTGTTTAACTCTTCTACCTCCTTCAGTTTTCTCTTGTATTCACTCTTTGAAGATGAAAAAACAACAGGCAATATATGCTCGTCTGTATTGGAAATCTGTACTCTATCTTTAGGAGCAGGTCTGAATTCTTGTTCTGTAAATAAACAAATTGTAGCATATTTAAGTATGTATATAAGTAATATCTAAACATTTATTATATAAATCATTAAACTGTTCTTAGCATATTTTTCATGGCTGGTTATTCCACACCACTATTGATTATAAAACTTAGCTTCAGAATTGAATTGTGAGCCATTTCAATTTCTATTAGAGTTTTATTAATAAATATTAATATACTTATGAATAAATACTAGAAGAAAAACTTTCACAGAAATACTTTTTGAGGATCAAATTGTGGGAACTGCATGCTCCTTTGAAACAACATTTGTCATGGAATGTCAAACAGATCATTAACAAAGTGTGCAGAGCAAATTCTTGTATATTTAGTAGGAAGCCAATTTTCCCTCCTCACTGCTCTGATCCGTAGTACCATTTTGGCTTCTTTTTCTGGAAACCTAAAACAAAACAGCAATGCAATTTGTATAACCTAAGATATATGGTTAAAATTGTGTATAATCTAGAATACCCTGTACAATGGGGCACCTGTAGGTGCCATGGCACCCTTCATGAGACAAACTTTCATTCTGAGAATTTCTAATTTTAAATCACATTTCACTTCCTTCTGCACATCTTTCTAGTATACACCCACGACCATGAAACTTGCTTTTATACACTCAAAGCTGTACTCATTGTTGGAACCAAGCACCACTTTAATCCCCAAAAAGCTTTATATCAAACAGTAAGTTCACTCCTTTAAACATTGCTGTTTGTAACAATACCGAGCGAAGGGGTTGGTTTGTTTATAGTTATACTTATACCAATAGTGAACAAAGGAGTCAGGTTTTTAAACAAACAGTATAACTTGAGAGATTGTGAATGTAGGTTCAGTATGTGCCTTGTATTGGATGGATGTTCTTAATATAATATGGCTAAGAGACAATATTGTTCAGGGAGCAGTAAGTATTGCTTTGTAGGATTCAGAGGAAAACCCATGTGTTTATTATGTAACAGTAGCATGTTCCCAAGGAAAGTAATGCAGAACATCATTTTTCGATAAATCACACAAACTTAAATAGGAATTTCCATTAATTCTTAATTACGAAAACAAAGTTAGAGATTTAAAATATAGAGTAACATTACCACAAAGTGTATTTACAGAGCCATTTCAGCACAATAGTAATGTGATAATAGCCTCTTACAAAGTCTGTTATGTTTTAGCAAAAAAGGAAAAAAAAACCTTTCAGTGACAGGGAAGTAGTTAAAGAAGCAATGATGAGTGCTACAGAATCTCAGTTTAATGGTATCAAAGATAAATCTGTACTTATGTCTTCTATAAAAGGACTTCAAACTGTTGCTAGACGTGTTGAACAGATTTCTAAGAATTTAGAATCTCGCTTACATCAGGACCTGCAATTGTGTGAATATTTTTTGCTTCAGTTTGATAAAAGCACTGATATTTCTGACATTGGACAGTTGTGTTTATTTATTAGAATAGTCTTTCATGACTTTACAGTTAAAGAGGAATTTGTAAAAGTGCTGCCACTTCATGAAGGTGCTAGGGGAGAAGACAAATTTAATGCATTCCTGAAATTTGCGAAAAGTAGTAACATTCCACTCTCTAAACTTGATGCTATAACAACATATGCCTACACTGACTGGAAAGAATAATGGGTTACTTGCTATTTGTGCTTAAGGTGATTCATTTCCAAAATGTTTTTATCACTGTATGAACCACAAGGAAGCTTTATGTGCAAAAGTTTTTTAAGTTTGGCCATGTCATGAAAATTGTAACTTGTGAAGTAAATTGCATCAGGTCATCTTCTAAACATCACTGATTGGTCTGAAAAATATTTAATATGGATTCTGAGTATGGTGACATAATTCTTCATGCAGACGTAAGGTGGCCTAGTACGGAGAAAATTCTGGAACAACTCTGCATTCTTTTGGATGATATAGAGATTTTCTGAAATCATTGCCTGAGCAATGTTGTCAAGAACTTGATGTGTAGAATTAGGTTTCTTGGCAGCTATTGCCTTAAAATGAAATGAGCTAAACCTCCAATTGCAAGGGAAAAACTGCAACATTTCAGTCATAATAAGTACTGTAAATGCTTTTCAAAGGAAACTAAACTTGTGGATTGTGCATTTCAAAAGAAATTCTCTATCACAGTTTCCAACTTTGAAATCAGTTATGGAAACCATAAATATAATTGAATTGGATGTTCTATCTTTTGCTCAGCAACTTGAAGTTCTAGTCACAGAATTTAGTAACAGGTTTAGCCCATTTTCAACACTTGATTTTGTTTATCAATAACCCATTCGCTTCAGTTGACATTACTGAACTTGTAGGTAGGATATGTGAAATCTCTGGAAATTGTAGTCTCGAAGAATCGGAAATGGAAATTTTAAATCTTCAAGATGTATCTTTGAAATCCTGTTTATCAAGTTCTAGCAATATCTGGACTCTGGTGAACAGGAATAAATATCCCATCGTTGGTAGTGTTGCTTTGAAAATTTATTCCTTTTTGGCTTGACATATCTTTGTGAGATAACATTTTGGTCCATGAGCATCATCAAAAATAAGTACCAATCCAGTTTGACAGACTCACATCTAGATGATAGATAGTAGTTTTTTCCAATGACACACTCAATTTTTCTGTACTTACAGTGAACATGCACCTCCAAAACTGCACATTAATTATTAAAGTTGTAAACATAAGCAATTTTAATGTAATTCTTTGAAATACTTTTACTCCGATACATGTTTGTTGTAGTAATAGTAAAAAATTAGTGGTATTGATGGTGGTGGCTCCTGCACCTCATAATGTACGAGTTAAATGTGCCTGAGCACATGAGAAAGTTGGACAGCACTAATCTAGAATGTCTGGTTAAAACTATGCATCTATCTCTCACAAGATACAGGCTATTGAATAGTAATCCACTTAAATAACCTATTCACTATTGCAGACTAATAAGTTATTTCTTTTGCTAATGGTGGAATCAGTGCATTATGGCCACCAGATACTTATCACATTTTGTTTTATGATATATTAAATGCAATTTCCCTTATAAAAAGGAGTTACAAAATTCACTCTTACTCTCACCTATGGAGACTAATATCCTTCTTCTTTGCTTGTCAATTTGTGCATCCATTTGCACATCATGAAAACATTTTTGCATTGAAAAGTTTTGAAGTAATAGTGGCAGTAAGACAAAACCATTAGCATGAAACACCATGCTACTGAAACCAATAATAATGAAGTATAAGTACTGTGCCATGCCCCTGTACTTGACTCTCAGCTTCACATCCATACTCTGTGGGCACCTCACTATATTCTTTCCTTCCTGATGTAAACACTTAATTTTAAATTGTGCTTATGGATCAGAATGCCTGGCTTAAGTTTTCACATAACACCTCAGGGAAGTGATTTACCAAACAATTTTTAACATACAAAGTAGTGCATTCAGGATGGAGTCTGAAAACATACAAATCTATATTGGGGACAGTTTTATATCGCTTCTCATCTTAAGCTTACACAGATGATGAGAAGGAGAAGAAGCAGTTTGATTTTTTAACAAGCTATTTTTCACAGCAAGTATAGACATTTAAAGATAAACTCTGTTATTGGCTTCATTACATCCATCTTGCATGGTAACTAAAAATTTAGATATAAAAAGACACACTTATGTAAGTTAATAAGGCCCAATCTGGTTTACTCAGGCTTTGAGCTAACCATATGTGTATTAAAGCGATCAAAAATAACTTTAATATTCTCTGTTGCAGGAGAAGCATTCTACCATTTAGATGCACCTGTTATAAGAGTGACTGGTGTGGATACTCCAATGCCCTACACAAAGAGTCTGGAAGCTGCAGCATTGCCTCAGATGCAAGACATAATACATGCTGTGAAACAAGTTCTCAATGTAAAATGATTTGTTTCAATGTTATATTTAGATATCTTTTGTTACCCAGGACTTGTTAACAATGGTTCTATGGACACTATACATGTATAGAGCAATACAGAAAGGTTAAAGTTAATTGCATAATGATGAAAAACAATTTTTTGTGATAATTTTCGCTGAAATTCCTATTTCTGTAGTGATGGTTATACAACTGAATTGACAGAGTTACATTTGTCTTGGTTTACATTACCATAATCCACCTAATGCCTCAGGGAAGTGATTTACCAAACAGTTTTTAACATCCAAAGTAGTGTATTCAGGATGGAATCTGAAAACATACAAATCTATATATTTGGGGACAGTTTTATATTGCTTCTCATCTTCCCAAATATAAGCTTACGCAGATGATGAGAAGGAGAAGAAGCAATTTGATTTTTCAACAAGCTATTTTTCACAGCAAGAGATATCTGCGTATAGACATTTAAAGATAAACTCTGTATGCAGTGAGGCATACATTATAGATTGTGCCATTTTCTATCAAGCTCTGAAGTGAGATAATGTAATGTCACCGAGCAAAGAATAAATGGAAATTTAACCGGAGAAAAAAAAAGGTAGCATCAGCCAGCTGAAAATATGGTTAGCCTAAAAGAATATGATAGTGTATTATACTCAGCTATGGAAACAAAATTGGTTAGTCCATGTGACTTTGCAGTATTAAGATTGGTTCTGTAAAATCCATTGTGCTATGTTTGTGCAGAACTTCAGTGCTTGTTCAAATCTGACTGAGACCGATGGTTTTTAAGTGTGCTTAAAAGCGACTGCCCCAAGTTAGTAGATTTATTGATATGTAAAATAACTCCTGCAGGATAAAATTCTGGCATATGGTGGAGCTGATAATCTGGACAAATAACAGCACCATTAACAAACAAATCATTTTTTGTTTTTTTCTTTTTTCTCCCAAGACTTGGAAACAAAGAAGAAATACACCACTGTTGGTTTAGTGGGGGGAGGTCAACTTCAGTAATAGGGTTATTTTCTGTTAGCCATGTATTGCAGTAAAAATACACTTAAATTAATTTCCAATGCTTTCTTGCATTTGATGGGTTGAACCTGCTAGTTACTGTAAATGTCCTATAAATTCATGAAGAGCTGAGATATTGTAGAACTGAGAAATTCAGTTTTAGCCATTTGTTTTTCTCTTTACCATGTAAAACCAGTTGGTTGTGTTAGTCACTGTACCTGTACCGTTTGCCACCTTACTGTGAAGGTTCTTATAATGAGGTCTATTAATGTATATAACAGAATTATATGCTTTGCTGAGCTTGTGTATTTTCAGTATGTAGTGTGACTGAGCTAACTTGGCATTGCAATATAAGGTTTCTTTCTAAGCATTGGTCTTTTTCTATTCAAAACGTTTTTTTTTTTTTTTTTTTCATTCAAACCATTCCTTAGTTTATTCCTGGAAATGTTGTTCATTTTGTTCAATTTACATTAGCTTTGGTCATGTAAACATATTTTGTTAAGCTAGTCAACTGAGTCATTGATCTTAGCATATGGCAGAAGATTTACATAAAAAATTTTGAGGCAACTCTAAGAATTTCAATATCTCAAAACACAACTTAGGGTCGAATTCATAGTCATTGCTTATGTGAAAAGGAGACCCTTAAACAATAAGTTTTTTTTCCTAAAGAATTGCTTATTGCCATTTGGTATTCTTAAACTGTACTTATGTGCTCAGTGCTAAGTACTTATTTCCAAAGTGCAACATGGCTCAGCTGTTTCACAGTCACTCAGATGCACAAAGGGATTTGTAAATAAACATGCAGGTGAATCACATAGCCAGTCGCCATTTCTTCTTTCGTTCTTTTGTTTACATCAGCTGCTGACCACATGATGACAGTTAATGAATATTGAATAGTGCATTTATTTAATTTATTTTAGGTTAAAGCAAGTAAGTAAATTTATTTTAGTGTTCAGCATGTTAGTTAAATAGTATTTATTGGTTGGAAAAAGTGCCCAAAAGTATACAGTTTAGCAAAAATGATTTTGGTTAAATGATTCGGTAGTGAGGTACAAAGATATTGTGCAATGTAGGCAATCAGATGCTGTCTCTTGAAAGAAAAATGGCAGAAAATTTCTGGGCATTTTAATGGTATCTTCAAGAATATTCCCAAGAGTATTGAATTACTTACATTACAATGCTCTTTTTTCTCCTTCCTCCTTTAAGAATTGTTGTTGTTATTTTTTTTACGTTCAACTTGGTAGATCATATGGGATGATAAGGAATAAAATGGATAATGCTCAAATGGTCTCGAGGTCCATACCGGACCTCTGGATAAGGGAACATCCCAGAAAAAAACTTATCTGTGTAACCTACCCCAACTGAGATTCAAACTCAGGACCTCTTCAATGCAGGGCAGAATGTTACCCTCACACTATGTTATTTTAATAACTTGCATACAGAAATAGACAAGAGCATGTATAAATTATTGGTTTTCTTGTGATCAGTCACATATATGAACTGCTTACAATTTGTGTGGCAATGTTACCCATGTATTGACCTAAATAAAAATGAGTACATGTACTAACCTGAAAATGGTGTTCACTTGTATATTGTTTTGGAACTAAAGCCCTAACTTTCTAGCCTGGAGTGTTTAGCAGCTTGTTATATTAATCTGTGCATGTGCATGTATAGAAGCTAACCACAAATACAAGTCATGCTTCTTTACGTTTAATTAGCAAACATATGTTGGATTATGAAATCACAGGCTTATCTGAAAAATGATGATGCATAAAGTCTCAATACAATCAAGATCTTGAACAGGGTGAAATTGGTAAACCTCTGTTTGTTAAGTTTATGTTTAGCAGATAACTAGATTATTTCTGAGTGGCTTTGGTTAAATGATATGACTTCTTCAATTCAGCATTACTATATGTTTCCAGTGGATTCTGCACATCATATAAATACCAGGCCACACCGTGGTCAAGTGGTTAGACCACTCGCCTCTCACCTAGACGGCCCAGGTTCGATCCCAAGCGACCGCATGTGAGATTTGTGTTGGACAAAGCGGCGCTGGGGCAGGTTTTCTCCAGTTTCCCTTGCCATCGCATTCCACCAGTGCTCCATCTTCATTCATGTATCATCAGTGTCACCACCTGCAGTGCCATAAGTAGTTAAAGCGGGCGTTAAACACTACCAAAAAATAAAAAAAACACAAATACCACTTATAATTGCACAGTACAATTTCATTATAAACTTCCATATAGTCCATGTAATAATTATCCTTGTTAACCTCCATTGTAGACAATTGATACAATATAGCAAGCTCTCCTTATTGCTTAAGCAGCAGTCAGATTTGTCACATAGGGAAAGCAGTTCCTTATTTGCCTAAAAGAGTGAATTGAAAATTACTGTTTAAGGATTTCCTTGAAAGAACCAATGATTACGAATTTCACCCATAAACCTAGCTTTTTATGTCTCAATCAGCAGCACATCTTAAATTTAACTAACTGAGACTTGCAGGTAAGAAGTGGTGGACTGCAAAATATGTTCTTACAATTTTTAACCATTGTGGGTTGGTGAAGCAGAAGTTGTGTAAAATCATCCCACCAAAATTAACTTCTGAAAGCCATACTTGTTTACTTAACCTCCTTTTTGTGAGTGAATGAACTTGTTAAATGACTTATCACACTTATTTCTTTTGACTTCTTGAGCTTCTGTGTTCAGTATTTCTTTCTTCTCTTGTGGGTGAGGAAGCTTTGTCTTGCATTAAGCAGTTTATTACAAAGACTTGGACACTTAAAACAAATAACATTTGCTATAAATGTACTGCTTTTGAGATCACTACAAAGGTAACACTGAACATATTTAGAAAATCAACAAAGATTAGTTTTAATAGGTTTAAGTGGTTTTATTGTTTTTCAAAATATTCCCCTTTATCATCAATACACTTTTGTATTCGATAAAACAAGTCCTAAAGAAATGGACCCATTCTTCTTGAGGCACTTCAGAAACCAAGTTTTTATAATGTTTCATTGCTTCATCTAATGATGAAAAGGTGATTCCACAAATTTTGTTTTTAATATTTTTAAACAAAATGAAATCACAAGGTGCTAAGTCAGGACTACATTGTGGAGGGTCCATGGAAGGAATTCCAGATACCCAGTTAGTTTAACTGTATGCGACTGCAATGTCATAATGTAAAACTGTTTTTCCTTCTGCAAACTTTTAATGAACCTTAAAAAAAAAAAAAAAAAAAAAAAAAATAATAATAATAATAATGATAATAATAATCTAGTAACCATCTTCTTACCAGCATTGTGAATTCATCAGACTTTTGTAGGCTTAGGTTTTGTTCGAAAGACCCTTGAGCCAAAGTTGACATTTCTTTTCAGGATCATAACAATAAATCCATGATTCATCACTACTAATGATATTCCAAATGAAATTTGAAGTTCACCTTAGAATTTTTCCAGAATTTTTCTGCACCAATCAATGCATGATTGTTTTTCATCAGAAGTCAGTTTATGTGGAATCCATCAATAACAAGTTTTTCTTGTCTAACGATTGGCATAAAATGTTTCGGATTTGATGCATATCAATGCCCAATGTTGCCTGTATAAATGAATAAGATGTTGGTCAATCTTCTTCAAGATTGCTAGAAAATTGGCAATATTTCCTCAGTAACAGCAATTTTTAGGCATCCTTAAAAAAATTGGTCACTAAGAAAGTATGATCTTTTTTAATTTTGCTGTACCAATTATAAATTGCCTTAGATGGGGCTTCTTTACCAAATGCATTTGTAATATGATCTTCATATTGTTTGGGCTTTAATGACAGTTTAAAATTAACTGTAAATAAACATAGCAAAATGTTCTCTGTTCAAATTTATTTTTGGTTGAACTCAAAATCTTTAAATGTTGATAATTAAACTATTAGAGCAAATAGACAAAAGTTGGCAGAACTTGCAGAATATTAGAAAGTAGCTGTCATATAAAAAATGTAATCTTTGTTTAGATATGCGGCATTCTAAACAATTTCAGTGTTACCCTTTTGTAATGACTGAATAATTAATTAATGACATGTAAGCTGTGAGCAAATGAGTTAAATGTGCATGTGTTGTGTATGTCACATGTGTATTCTTACAATATGTGATGATTACAGTCCATTTTGTTAATTATAAGGTGACAGTTTTATTTGGCCATTACTTAGTTTATGTTTATAAGGAGGAAATGGGCATTCTGAAAGTAATTAGCTAAATATGCTATAATTTTGCCTCAAAATTTGGATTATTACAGTGTAGCATTGTTTTGAAAGGTATAATTTACTTTAGCAAAGACAGAGAGCATCACTTTCTTAAGACTGGGTGTCAAAGTGTATAAGTGGTTTTGTTTGTAGCTCTCATTCTGAAGGCCCATGGTTCACTTCCCTGCTATGGGATGATTTTAAGTTGCCCCATCAAGTTCTTCACATCTGACCTCATGTTCCCCAAGGGCCAACATGGTTCAGAGTCCATAGTAAAAGCTGTAGATACTCTTGTTTCAGCATTCTTATTGTCCTGCTACAATTGGAGGTAATAGATACAGCTTATAATCAGATCCAGTCATCACTTGATAGATTGAGGTTCTCCTGAAGGTCAATGACCATGGAGCATTGGAAACAACATTCTTGAGCAGTAATGTGTACCCTATGGCAATAGCAGCACAATGTGAAGCTGTACTGTATTTTTAACAAGGCTTATCTGGAAGTGAATACACTGCTTAGAATTATTTTCACAAAAAAATCATTAACTTGTTACATTTCATCCTTTTTGATGACATTGAGTGTATTACTACTGCATTTATTTATAAAGTGATATAAGGAAAATACATATTGGTGCCATCTTTATGTTTTCTTGCGAATATTGGAGCATATAAGTTAGCTAGGAATGTCCAAACAAATATTCAGGAAAGTTTAGGTACAAGAGAGAGTTAAACATAATCAGACCAAATTTTTCATAGACTTAAGGATTCATCCCAGTCAAAGTATTTAAAAACCTTGCAAGTCATCCTGGATGGATTTAAATCTTCAGATTTTGTGTTTACATGTAAGTTTTCAATGAAATGGTTACAGCATCTAAAATTTTGAAGATTTTCCAACTGGCTAAATGGATTTGTTTGTAAGCTTTCATTCATATCTTGAAGAGCATTCTGTGAATTAATGTTTCTAATCTGGTGGCAGTGGAGTGGTGGCAGCAAACTGTGGTTAAATGTGTTAACAGAGTGCTTGGTTGCAGCAAATTAAAAGTGATGTTTGTGTTTGTATTTCCAACTCTAAGTGCTCCAGTTTAAATAGTTTTAAACCTTGTATCCAGTGCAATAAATGTTTATTAATCTGTTAGTAAAAGAGTACAAAGTCTTTCAAGAAGAAATGGGATCAACATTACAGAAAAACATTGCTGTATAGACTAGAATATGACAGCTAAAGAAAGGTTTGAAATCTTGCAAAATGTTACAACTCATTCATTCCTATGTAATGTTATTATATATGTAGAGATAACCAAGGCACATAAAAAGAGAAGGAAAGAAAGAAACACAACACACTGCCTAGAGTATCAGAGTATTTCAGGAATAAACTCCACATACCTAAGGTGTTCTATTAAGGCTCCAAAACATAAAATTAGTTAAACCTCTTTATGGAGATGTGGTTCTTGCATTCATAAATCAATTTTATTATTTGGTTAATTATTAGCAAAAGTATATATTTGATTAGTACGGTCCTGTTGCAATTGAGAAAAAAAGTTATTTTTTGAATATACAAGATTGTTTTGAAACACCAAAATATGCACAGAACTGTATTACAACATTGAAGCTTTTCTTTTCAAAACAAACTCTGTAGTAACATCAACCTTTTTTTCATCAAAAAGTAGCTGTTTGATAAATATCAGCTTGAAAAGTTTCACTGAGGTAGGAGTTCTAAATTACTTTTCAAAGTAATGAAGATCTACTCTTCAATACATAACTTGGTGTCAATGTCATATGCATTATTTTCTGTTTTACTGCTACTAATTCTGTGGGTGTCTCAAGGTTCAAACTCTAGAATGTGTGCATCCATGTGTTCCTTAGAATCACGGGTCTATTAGCAGCCCTATTTACAGGGCTATTGCTGATCCACAAGCTCTACTCTAAAAATGAATGGCAACATTTCCTTTATGATAGCTCAGTTTTACTAGGTAGATAAGGATAAATAGTTTATTTCAGCTTTTCAATTTACAAACATCATACATAATATAGTTTACTTTTTTGGAGTTGCTGATTTTTTTTTTTTTTATCATATATAGTTAACACCCTGTTTATTTATCTACCTTTCCCTCTATTTGTACATTTTTATACCCTACCAACTTAATATATTTACCTGTTTTACAAATTACAACCTCATCAGTTCTATTAAGATTCTCTCTTTCTCTGGTGATTTTCCTTCCCCCATTTCTCTCTTACTTTCCTTGTATAATTACCTAGTTGTTTCAGAAATTCTTTCCTATTGGTTCCAAAGTGTTTTAAGTACAATAACTCTGTCAGTAACTTTTCCCATTTGTTTTTCTTCCATATTATCTCTGTCCACATTTTGGTTTCCTCGCACTCAATTTTACAGTGTAAATTGTTATTGACATTGACATTGCCACATAGTGGACATAGATCTTTATCAGCTTTTAGACCTTTTCTCCATTCTTACCCATGTCAGAACCTCTCTTTCCATTTTTTCACAAGCATCAATGTATTTTTCTCTTCCCCAATCTTTCTTAACACTTCTATATATCCTTTCTATTCTATCCCTTAAATTACCTATTATTTATTGTTTCTCTATGTCGTCTATCCTAGCTTTCGCTTTATTTCATAGTTTTTGTCCCCCTATTACCTGTTAATTGGCTAGCTCGCCCAATCCAACTTCTTTCCCATTTTGCTGATTCTTGTACCCTAAAACAGTCCGTGACAATACTTCCTTCCTCTAATACTTGGATCCTGTTCCAATATTTCATTATCTGACTACTGATCCCTTCCTCCCAGATCTTCCCAATTCAACTAGTGCTACCCCATTAGAAGCTGTTCATGGTAATCCTGTTTTCATTTTGCAAAAGGAACTATGAATTTCATCTATACATTCCCACCCTTTTTCAGTCCCCCAAATCTCTATTCCATGCATCATCATTCTTGATTCCACTGTAGCTGCATATATTCTCTCTAGCCAGTTTACTCTCATAGTTGGTATTTTCTTTAAGCAGGTTCTTGTTCTATTAATAGCTAATTTCCTCTTACCTAGTACTTTTTTTTCTTTGGTGTTACCATTTTCCCTTGTTATTCAGCCTTACTCCTAAGTAATCAAACTTCTTTAAACAACTTAGAATTCATTCCCCACTAATGACTATTTCTCTGCTCTGCTGAGTTTATTCCCATTCTTACATAGCATGATTTTGGATTTACTTTTATTTATTTTTAAACCCCATTTTTTGCAGTATTTGCCTGTTGCTTCTATTGCTTTCTTTAAACCCCTATCTTGAAGTATGTCATCAATAAACAAATTAAATAAAATGTGACTTAAATTTACAACTCTGCCTTAAACCAATTGTACTTGGTACCCAATCCATTATTTTGTTGTTGGTAAGCCTAATTCAGGATTTATTATCTGAATACAACCTCTCTAATAGTCATACAAAGTTCTCAACCACTCCCTTTGTTCTCAACATATGCCAAAGTACATCCCTTTGAATGGTATCAAAGACCTTTTATAGATCTTCCATTGTTGATTTTCCTTTTCTCAACCCCCCACCCCCTTGTAGATCAGATAATTTACCTTCTCTTTCTGCCCATTCCTGCAGTCGTATTGCTAGTACCCCTGTAAACACTTTACTATCACTGATAAAAGACTTATGCCTCTGTAGTTATTTGGGTTTTTCACCTCTTTCTCTTTAAAAATTGGCACTTTCACTCCCTGTTTCCAAATTTGTGAAAACCTTCCTCCCTCAAGAATCACTTTGAACAGTTTTAATTCTCTCGATATCTTGATACCACATCCTTCAAAATTCCCCTGGTATTCCATTTTTTCCATTAGCTTTCTTAATTTTTCATTTTTTAACCTGGTCTGTTATCTTACTCTCCAATATTTTCTGGTCTAGTATTTTGACACATTTATGGAACACCCCTAGTTTTTTTGTCTGCATTACCACTGTACATCCATCTAATAGTTTCTTGAAATACTGCTTCCATTTATTATGACCAAATTCTGCAATACTCTTTTCTTAGATACTTTTTTTACCATCTCCAAGATCAATTTGATGTCTCCTCTTTTAGTGTATCATAGATCTTTTGCCCAATTTGGTCAGTCCACTCTCCTTTCTCCTCTATAAAACACTTATATCCCCACCATACTATTAGAAAGTATTCTTTTTCAACTAGTTCACCTGGTTGTTTCCATCTCCTAAACTCTCTTTGTACCCTGTTTCTTGCTCTAATGTAATCCCCATCATACCAACCCTTTTCTATATTTATCCTTTAATTCCTTATTTTCATTGTCTTTCCTGCTAGCTTCACTTCCCATTCTAGGTACAGAATTACTTCTTCAGCTCTTCTCTTCTCAATAAGTTGGGTAATTTCACCTTAAGATTTCTTTCCTCTATTTCAGTTCAAATTCCCAATAGTTCATTCAATAAATGGCCGGAAAAGTTATATAAAAATTCAAAACTTGGACAAAGCGTGTGTCTCTTTATGTTTTGATGGTATCTTAGAGCTATTATCAGATGGCTTGGCACCCTTGCCTTGTGAACAGAATGCTAGTATTCAGTAAAAACAAGATGGCAACACCCTTACAGGTTTGCACCAGCTTGGAGCAGCAGAGTGTCATTAGATTTTTGTCAGCAGAAAGGTTGAAACCAATCAAAATTCACCATTGAATGGCAGTGTAATATGGTGAAAGTTGTTTGAGTTAAACACAAGTGTATGAGTGGGCAGATAAGTTCAAACGAGTTCCAAACTCAAAACCAAAGTTGGTGCAAACTGAGAGAAGTGCTGGTAAGGTCATTTTGGGAACATAAGGGATTCATTCTTGAACCAAGAAGTCAAAATGAAAACAGTGAGACATACACAAACCTTAAGTGTCGAAATTTCAAACTAACCATTTTGAGAAAGTCCAGTGACATACTGTTGCTACATGACAACATGAGGCCACACACTGCTAGAGTCACATTAGATACTGCCAAAGACCCGAAGTTTGTCTGCTTGCCCCACCACCTGTATTATCTGGAACTGGCACCTACAGATCATCATATTTTGAACTCTTAGTGGCTCAAGGTTTGCAGATGATGAAGTCTAGGCAGCAGTGCATAACTGGTTACACACATGCCCCAATAATTCTTTTCATGTGGAATTGAGAAGCTTATTAGCACTGGCATAAGTGCATAGAACTTGGGAGGGATTATGTTGAAATGCAACTGTTGTATTCCATTCTCGTAATAAAAATAAATATATATTTCCGGGTATTTATTGAATGACCCTTGTAATGCCCTCTCTATGCACCATCTGTAGTTTTCAATGCCTTCCTCTATCTTCTTCCGCTTCTACTATTCCCACTGTTTTAAAAGTTGCTCTTCAAATGGTAGCTATTCAGTACTTTTTGTTGAGCCTTAAACTCTATAAGCTCATTATCTAAATTCTATGAATACAATATGGGAATCAATTACACTTTCTCCCCTTTCATTGATAAATGTGAACTCCCCAGTTTTGTCTGATCCTTTTCCTCCATTACATATTAATAGATTATTAACTTCACCAAATTCTATTACATTTTTTCCTTGTTTATTACTTATTTTGTCTTTACTATTTCTCTTCATATAAATACTTTCCTTTAATAATCTTCTAAATCAGCTAAAGTATTTGTTCCTCCCCTATACTTGCATTGAAGTTCAAGTTATCAAGAAATGTAAAAACAACCAATGTTAAATTTGTACTGAATATCATTGGTTTTTCCAGCATATCAAATTATTGGCATTACACCAATTGTTTAACTACCGTTGACAAAACTTCCATGTTCTCTCATCATAGAAGTCTTAACATCCCTGGCAGATTACATATCAACCCAAATCTAAGTTTTGGAACTTTCTTGCCGCACTTTGTAACAATACCCACATCACTCCCTCTGCACTTACACACATTATTTCCTCCTCTCTGAAATTTCTTTCCCTTCTAATAAACATTCCTATTCCCCCTGAGACTGTACCTTTTGTTTTCTTTTTCATTCCATTTTTTCCAAAATATTTATAACCCTCTATGCTTACCACTTCCTGTTTAGTTAGTTATCCATGTTTCCACCACTGCTATCACATCGCCTCTTCAGCACTTGCATTAATTTACCTTTGGTGATTATGTCTTTTAATCTGAAACATTACAACACATTAATACCAGGCTTGGCCCATCGTATACTGAATCCATCCTACTTTGTCTAAATTGTTGCAGCTTTCTGTTGTTCTTGTTAACCTCCCATCCTGTTGTGTCTTAAGTCTCCCATGATCTTTGACTGTCTGGATGCTCCCTCCCAGCATTGATACTACACTCATCCCTTTTCCACCTTTCCACGTCTATCCCGGTTGTTGCCACTAATGCACCACTTCTCACACCATCAGTCAGCTGTTTGTGTGGGCTCACCTTCCTCACTGGTGATGTTCATCCTTGGTTGATATGTTACTTGCTGCTTCCCCTCTCTGTGGTGCGCGTACCTTTCCTCCCCTCCTTTCTTCTCCACTAGCCTGAATTCTTTGGGCTGTTTGCCAAGTTTTAGGAATTCTGTCAACGTATAACTGCATCTTGCATATATGCTCTTCTTCCTTCATCTGGCTCTTTTCATCTCTTTTAGTGAGTGCCTTATTTCTCATTGTTTTTTACATAATCATTCTCCTGCCTTTCAGGTTCCTTGTATTGCTTAATAAAAATTCATAGTTGCTAATTTAACCAGAATTGGTCTTGGTTTCCATCCCCATTGTCCTATTCTAAAGGAGTCTATAATCTCTCAACCTGTGAGTTTAATGCCAAGTTCCTCTTCTATAATTTCCTCCACTTCTTCCCATGTCTTTCTTCCTTTTTGTTCTTCTAACCCAAGGATTAAGCTTCCAATTTGCATGTGCTGATTTCTCCAATTGGATTATTCTATTTTTGCATTCCACTATTTCCTTTTTTTGTTTTTTTGTTCCATCAGATTAATGCTGCTTTTTATTTCTTCCATGTTCTTTCCCATTTTTTCTTCCATACTCTTCTCTCCTTGTTTGGTATCTTTTACGTCATCTGCTATGCCTGTCAACATTACCATTACTTCATCCATTGCTGGTCCTAGATTGAGTTCTTTGTTTCTGATTACTAGTAGGACTGCTAACATTAATGTGATCCGTAAACTTAGCAACCATAATGCATTTTCCTTATTTCCATTCAAATGGCTGATTTTCATTGTTACACAGTCCAATGCATGTTCTGTAAAACTGAAGTGCTACTTTCTACTTTTACATGTCTGACCTCTGCACTCATGCAAGCAACTGCTCAGTAGTACTAATTCCTAAATATTTACATTACATCATTACTATTTTTATTTAAGATGTTTTGCAGTCACCTGTTCTCATGACTGTTTCATAGTGATGGTGACTGGGGCAGTAGCAGCTAAACGTGTTTCCAGATTAGGCTTCTTGGCAACAAATTTAAAGTGATGTTTGTGTTTTGCTTCCAACTTATTTTAAAGGTGGTGGTTTTGGCAGATCTCTTGGACAGTTACATGATCTTCATTTGTTTTCTAGCTTCCCAATATAATTTTGATGTAGAATCTAAATCTGTTGAGGTTAGAGGTGTGCACTTTTGCAGATAGTCCATGTCTATGTGTGGGTCTTCTTCATAGCAGAGAACACATTTCGGTGGTGAAGGATGTATGCCAATTTTGTGTAGGTGAACAGTCATGTTCAGTGATTTACAGAAAATGTGCTAAGCCTTCATGTCATGGCGATTCAGGGATACCTATCTTCTTAAAAATGGGTTACAAGGTTTCATTACTGTTTTTAATTATAAATGTTTGTGCCATGTGGTTTTTAATAATACTATTTGTGAGTAATTTTGTGGAATGATATGCTAGCATGTTGTATGGTTTTTTAAGATTTTGTTCCAAGTGAATCTGCATGTTCATTACCCTGAATGCTGCAACGAGCAGAAACCCATTTAATTTTATTTCTCTAATTAAAGCAGTAACATTTGTATGTTATTTTCAGCTTCTCTTGTTTTAAAACTTATTTGCCTCTGTGATACAACTGCTTGAATCACTTATTTTTAACATAGTAAGTCTACATAATAATGCCTAGTTGCATAAAAGTTAATCTGAGTTCAAGCACCTGAAAATGATCTTCAGTCAAGCTGAATTTAACATTTTAGTTGTATAAACATTAATCCAAGTTAGTATCATCTTATCTAAGGTTAAATCTGACTGATGAATTTTCTCCAGTTAACGTGATTGAACTGCATAACTGCAGATGCTTCAAAGTATCTTTTTTTTTAAATAAGAAGAAAATAAATTGTTCAGCTTTAAATGAAATGGTAAGCAATGCATTTGTTGTATCACGCGGCGAGTTGAGCCAGCTCCGCCTTGTTGACATCAGGACAGAACTAACTTGACACAGATTATAGTACTTGTTAGCCTGGGAATACCAATGAAAAACCTGACATAATCCTTCCAACAGACTCCAACATGAGAACCTCTCATAATTCAATAATAATTGTACCTCAATTCCGATGTACAGAAGCATAGCATCCCAGGTAAGCCCGGGAGATGTAAAGTAATGTGCAGGATCAACTTTATGACTATTCAGGGTTTGCTCTCTGATGACTTCGAAAACCCCTGCAAGTAGCAGCATATCTGAGGTTAAGTAGAGATTTCGGTATATTCTCCCAAATTTCGGATTTGAAACTGCACCTATACATTTTAGTCTGATCGATCTTGTACATCGATTTCTTCTTCGTTTAATCTGTTGTAGAACCCTCCCTTTGGAGGTAAGCATGTTTCTTTCAAAACATACCATGACGTGATGTAATCATTGGGAAATACTCCATTGCGCGGCACCAAATCAATCTTTTCTTCTCTAAAGCATCTGCTTGTCTCAGGAAAGGAGGTTTGAGTTTGTTATTTTATCCAAGCTTGAACCGAGAAAACGATAGGTATCCACAGACCTAAGCTTAATAGTTCCAAAAGTCTGTGAGAATTAAATATACTTTTTTTTCTGGGCACGGAACCACCTTCACTCTTTCACTTGTAGAACTTAGCTGTTACGAGCTAATTTGTGCATGAAGCGGGAATATAATTTGGTTTGTCATGCTAGATTCCACTTACTTAAGCAGATATGGTTCTCATTTCATCGTTAAACAACTAGGTTGTGCAAATGAAAACGTGGGGGTGATTCCGTGCTCATAAGAAAAGTATATTTCATTCACAATGTATGACGAGAAGTTTAAGCTTAGGTTTATGGATATCTTTACTCAGTACAAGCTTATAAAAAGTAACAAATGCCCAAGCGTCCTTTCTTGAGACAAGCAGATGCTTTGGTGATGCGCAAGGTGGTATTCCACTATGATCACATCACATCATGGTGTTTTGAAATAAACATGCTTGCCTCTAAAGGAAGCGTTCTACAACAGATTAAATGAAGCAGAAATCAATGAACAAGACTACGATGTATGAGACCAGTTTAAAATTCGAAATTGGGAATAACATACCGAAGTCTTTACTTAATCTCAGACGTGCTACTCGCATATGTTTTGAAGCCTTCAGAGAGCAAACCCTGAACAGTGGCGGCCGGCCTTAAGGGGCACAGGGGCACGTGCCCTCCCTACAACAATTTCAGACAATAATTTCTGTATTATATTATTAGGTAAAATGCTATAATCTATAACGCATTTTGTATAAATTGAAACCTGCTATGCACACTGGACAGTTGTAGTGAAGATGGCTTTCGGAAACAGTAACCGGCCGTGTTTTTCGGACACAAGCGGTTTTGTGGTCATCCTATGCGCACGCGCAGAAGAATTTAATGCTTTCAGATGCAGTCAATTTCTGGGTGCGGGTTTAAAGGGGCCGAGCGGGGAAGGTTTTCTTAAGACACGAAAGCCGTTGTGGTCATTTGCTGCGCATGCGCAAAGAGAACATAAGAACCAACAATATGCAAAAGTTAAAGTTTGAGTCAAATCCCTGACAAGAATATTTAGCCAAAGATATTTTCACGTGTAGGAGTAAATAAGAATCATCTCTTAAGTTTGAATGCTTTCTTATTTGAAAACAAAGTTGATCTATAAACCTCCCGAACGAAACACACACAGAGAAGCTTATGTGGTAAAAATGTACAATGTTGGTACTTGGTATTCTATGCCAAGCAGACGACAAGGTACGCTGGCGCGCTAACGCTCAATGCGTACAAGCAGTGTGTTGTGCAATTACCCTAAGTTTACTAGGAAATAGATTCGCGATACATTTGAAACTTCACTTGAAAACAGGAAAAGGTAAAATAACCAATAGTTATTAAAAAAAATGGACTGAACAAAGAGTAAAATGGAACCTTACTTGCGAGAGCTGATTAGTGGTTTTGAGAATGAGAGTTGAGTAAGAGTAAACTGATAAGTGAGAAACAGTGCCTTGAATGTATTTCACGTGCTATGAAACATAATCCGAATGCGCTAGAGAATAATTTGGTGAAATTAACTACAGAATAATATGCCGATTTATCAGTTGCTAGCGTTCAAAGAAACCACACTGTTAAAACTCGCCTTAAGAGGGAAAATCCTAAGCACTGTTAGGCGATGGTTTGTAAAGTTTACAATTGCTTATAAAGAAAATGCTTAAGACATTAATATCACGGTCGCGATCTACATTTCTTTAAGGGTAGTTTCCATAATTTTCTGAGAGAAAAGCGAGCTTCGTTGGTGAAAAGAAATATCTTGAAAGTTGTAATTGGCATACATAAGCTATTAAAGCTGTGTAAGGTAGTATTGAGACTGGACTCTTTAACTCAAGTGCATCAGATGTTAATACGAGCTATACATCAATTTACAGCAGGATCACCTCTCTGATAATGTTGTTGACATGATAAACAGTGAAGATGACGGTTCGTGTTCAAATTTCTCGGAACATGTCGCGTTCAATTTCTGACAAATCAAAGAGTTATGGAAGTATTTTTTCAAGCAAAGGATCGAAGGATGGACTTCATCTACAAACAGAATGGTTAGTGCTAATTCACAAATTAGCATTTCATATCTACTGATATCTTTTAGTATCCACTAATTTTAGTCTATCGTCATCCGTGATTTAGGTCAAACATGCTAGCCTCTGGTTCTCAAGGTCGCGGGTTCAAATACGGCTGATTTTTTTTTTTCAGGAGGAAAAATCCCTTGCTTCATAAGGGAAGTAAAGTCGTTGATACCGTGTCGTAGATTTACGGCACGTAAAAAAAAAACCTCAATAAAAATAAAGAGGCCTCTGAGCTTAAGCGGTGTTTCGCGCCCAAAATAGAATGGGACGCTTAGAACCGTAGCAGTTAAAGAGCGTCCATAAATAACATTCAATTTAGTTTTAATTTTAGTCAATCTTAAAATTGTGCCCTACAAGATAATTTGGCTACGAGCCGCCAGTGACCCTGAATAGTCATAAAGTTGATCCTGTACATTACCTTACATCTCCTGGGCGTACCTGGGATGCTCTGCTTCAGTATACCGGAATTGAGCTACAATTATTATTGAATTATGAACAGCTTCTCATGTTGAAGTCTGGCATAAAGGAAGGATTGTGTCAGCTTTCTCATCGCTATGCCCAGGCTGACAAGGACTACATTGAGGAGTTCAAGCCTGATAAACCAACTCAATTTATCACTTATGAAGAGCAAACAATCAATATGGTTGGGCTATGCAGCATCCTCTACCTTATGGAGGAATTCAGAGCGTTTCTCCTACAGTATTAATATAGAAGCACTAAAAGAAGATGATTCTCTTGAATGTATATTCGAAGTTGATGTGGATTTCTTACGGAGCTTAACGATGTTCAAAATGATATGCCATTCCTGCCTGAATGTTTGAAACCAAAGAAGTCAAGTGAAAAGAAACTAATTGCGCACATTGGAAGTAGGAAGAAGTATGTTGTTCATTATATGGCGTTAAAACAGGCCCTCTCACAGGGACTACGACTATAAAAAAAATTCATCGTGTACTACAATTTCGGAAATCGTGTTGGTTTAAACCTTACATAGCGTTCAATAACAGGCTGCTGCATTAGGCTAGGAATGATTTTGAAAAATATATGTAAAAGCTCTTCAAAAATGATATGTTTTGAACAATCATGGAGAATATACGAAATCGAATGGATATACGCCTCGTGACAAACGAGAAAACATTGGAAAAGCTGATTGCTAGGCCTACATTAGTTGATAGAGGCATATATGAACCTAACCTGGCAGCTGTTCATATGACACCACGGCAGATTATATTCAAGAAGACGATATACATCGGAATGACCATACTGGATATATAAAAAACACTCATGTAATCATTCCAATATGATGTGTTAATGTCATATTACGGGATTGAAAATCTGAAGCCCATATATTCCTTCATTCATCGAGTCACAACAGCTGACCTATACTTGGACGAACTACGATTTCTTGAGCACTTAGATACATATGATTTACCTTGCCACTCCACACGAAACGAAAAAGTGTCGGGAAAGTTTAAATATGAAGCTAACGGAAATATTATCCAGCGTTTTGTCGGACTAAGACCTAAGATGTATGCTCTCGACATTGATGAACGAATGGTCATAAAGATTAAAGGCAAAAATTAAGCGCTTTGAAGCAGTACATCACATTTGATAGTGAGATAGATTGCCTTAAAAACAACGAAATAAAAAGAAAATCAATGAATCTGATCATATCACAACAGCATAATGTTTCGCCTGTAAAAGTAAAAAAAAAAAAAAAAAAAAAAAATCACGGGATGAAAGAGTGATTGCTGATGATAGAATATCAACCTATGCTTATAGACATTACAAAGCTGTGAACGTATCATGACAGAATGCTACATACATTGCTCATAATCGGCATCGTGGTAGCAGAAAATTGAAGTTTAAACTACAAACATTCCCATGCAACTAGCAAAGGCATATTAAGAGAGAATAAGAATGAGTGGCGGCGGAAACTCTGCTTTCAGAATACGTTTCTAATGCTGGTCTGAAGCCTGCAAAAGAGGAAATAGCCTAACCTCCCATGCTACCTATTTTTATACAAAAACCAAAATAAATAAAAGCTAAAAATACTAATAATAATTAAAAAAAACATGACGACCACTTCAACAGCAAAAAGGCCAATATAAAAAATCTGATGCTAGTTTAGAGAAAAACGTTTTTTTTAAAAGAAAACAGACTGCAAAAGCAGCAAAAGACGAATAAAACAGGAAGAAACATAATGTTCACGAAACAATAAGCACTTCGAGAACATAGGTTGAAATCATTCTTCTAGTGTTAGCCTCGAAAATAGAGAGACATATAAAACAAGAAGACAAATAGAAAACTTGTCTAAGCGAAAAGTTAAGTTAGGTTTGTTTAACAGATCGCTCTCTCTACTGCGTTATTTGAAATGAATATGAACAGAAACAAATTATGGCGTAATTAATTCACGTAATTAATTGAGGGTCGTATTTAAATGATATTCATTAAGGGCGGTAATTAATTGACTAATTAATGCATACAACTAATTAAGGACTGCAATTAATCATTTTAATTAGCGTAGTTAATGTAATCAGTTGACAAGGCCTTACATTGCACGACTTATTTTGATACATATTACATATGCCGCTCTTCCTCTAATTTGCAAACCGGGGTATGTATCCTTTTCACCGTCACCACAACTGAAGTAACTTGAATAGCCGTGATGTTTAGTGCGATATCAAATTGACTGGCCATCCCTTCAAAGCCGAACGTCCCGAGTTCGAGTCCCAAAGACTGCATTCAAATGTGCCTATGGTAAAGGATGGGAAGCGCCAGTAGTATCTACCTCCCGGCGGGCAGACGGTCAAAGTCCACCCTGGCGCGAATGAAAGGTCAAGGTCATAGACGTCACCCTAGGTTGAGTCACGGTTGGTTGAAGATGACGTAATTGCCCCCGACCTTGAATTGTTTGTTATGGCGGCAGACCCAAGGTCATTGACCTTTAGCGTGTCGCGATAACAGAGGTCGGGGTAATGACGGCACGTTCGGCCAGCCGTGACTGTGACTAGGACTGTTGACGTCTGTAGTGACCATGTGACCTTTCGTTGGCGCCAGGGTGGTGTGGGTGGCACTTTGAACCGTCCGCACCGGCCGAGGGGCCTTTTTTTTTTTTTTTTTTTTTTTTTTTTTTTTTTTTCATGTATTGGTTACATAAGGTGGTATACAGGAGTGACAATTTTTAAGAAAAGGTGCAGGTCCATCTACGTGTGTAGTCCAGGAAGGTAGATTAAAATGAGTCCTGCATCGGCGATATTGGGCAAGTACACCTTTACACTGTTCACTTAACGTGTTCCACACGGCATCCACGTCTTGAGGAGGAAACCGCTCTAAGGTGAGAGATAGCAGCGACAAGGTGTGAAGTTCCTCTGGGGTTAGCATCGCTAATTGCTGATAGTTGTCGAGGTACCTGTGGACGAGTGCATCGACCTGTTGTTCGATCATTGTCTAGGCGATGTATGACAATGACCTGGATGGAAATATGCGTGGGAGTGTTAGTTGTGAGAGGCATATGTTGCATTTTGTGCGGATTGCAAAGGTAAGAAAAAGAGCTACATACCTTGTTGTTGTTGTTTAAGCGAGCGCTGTGATGTGGACGTGATGCACTTCAACAGTAAACTGACGAGGGTTACGTGTTCGTTGGAGGGGTATACGATATTTACAATCGCATTTGATTGGTTGTTTATATCACGTGATACAGAGGTTTCTATCAAGCTCTTGCGCTAACAACGATGACGTTGTATTTTTATTAGCTTATGAGGTAATGATGTTTCTTACGATGTCATCACGTGACACTTCTTTAGGTATATATAATAATCAACACCTGAACATTACAGGTTGGTATACGTGTTTAATATGTTTGAGGTGGTGGTGCTGTTTTAGGTGCAGAGGCGAATTGCGTAACGTTCGGTAGGTGTGGATTTACCTTTGATGATGATACGGACATTTGGAAAATGGTACCATGTGTCGGAAAGACCACGAATTATTTTCCAATTGTTCCTGTATTTATAAACGAAATAGCGAATGCAGGTTCCAGGGTACTTTGATGAATATGTAGAGCTTAAATAATGTGTACACCTGTTTAAAACCGGTAACGAAATGCTCATACGGATGTCGCGGCGGACAATTAGTTTACGATAATTTGCACGTAGGTAATATGAAATGCGACAATAGTTATGTTGTAAATGATGTTTGCGAATGTGTGGAAGGTTTGGGACGTAATCTTAATAATAATACAGGCTGCAATTTTTATGGAAAGCCTGTTAACATGCTAACAAGCGGTAATAATTCAATTTTAGTAGAAATGATGAATTGTAAAACGTTAATAGATAAATATGATTTAGCGTCTGGTTTAGGTTTAAATTGGAAATTAACTTACGAACAAACCGAGTTGGTAATGCTATACAGTGTAATTGACGATATGAACACGTACTTTGCGGACAATTATATTTATGTATTTGGAAAATGCGGAAATGGTGAGTGCGATTTAAATATGGGAGGGGAAAAAAAAAGTTGCAGGTAGAATTAAGCGCGGAGCTAGCTGGTCTGCTGAAGGTACGTTAAATATTAGATCCGAATGTGGGTCTGCGACTACTACTGCTACTACAGGTCGTGTACCCGTAAATAGTTTACGAAAAATTGTAACGGAAAAATGTAGATTAGCGATAAATAAAGTAAAGCAAAAGTTGGAGCGAGATTGTGATAAGAAAGTTGTGAATTTAGATGATGAATTGGATACTGCCTAGGAACATAATGATAATCTTTACATTGTAGTTTATGGAAATAATACAAATTTAACATTATATTTCACGAGTTATCCAATAAACTTTACATTCTTCTTATGTTTCTTACAGTATTCTCTTGTTGTGGTAGAAATTGTTGAAGGTTACCCACGTATTTGTGGATGGCCTCATCTGCTTGTTGTTTCGGTATTATAATGATGTACTTATTGTTTTGGCATTTCGATAATGTGTAAGATTAATTTAGGCTTTCATGTGGCTTTACGTATAAAAGCATTACATACCTTTGAGTTGAACTCTGTGGTGTGAACCTGTTGCACTGCAGTATTAGGCTGAATAAATTATGTGAGTGCTTGAGGGATGTATGATAATGTTGTGCATTTAGTTAAGTAAATGTGAATAGACAAGTAAGATTTTGAACAAAAGTGCGTTTTATTAAACAAAAATAATGTTATAAGAAATTCTAGTAATAATTTTACTTATACAGATTTAAAAATGACAACGAATGTTAAACTTAGACCTTGTTACATTCTAGACCCTGAAAACGAACACTCTTATCTTGCTTGTGTTTTTTAAAAGCCAACTCCAAGTACATGTAAATATTTTTTGACAAATTTTACACATTGTTTTTTTATGGAAATATAGCTCTAGTTTTAAGGACTATTTGAGCTCTTTCTCGCTTCTGAATTTTATTTACAATAAAAATCACAAATATAATAGCATCATAAAATCGTTTATATGTACGAAGGTGTATTCAATAATACTCCATTGCAACATATTTTAGTAAAGAAAACATGACGTTATAAATAACAATATGTTTAACAATTGTTAGTGTAAGGTAAATCAGGCCCACGCGCATAAGTTGCTTATTCTGTTTTATCACATATACTGAGAAGAAACTAACGGTTTAAGTTTTTCAGGGGTGAACAGTGCACTTCAATCAAAGATGTGCTGCCACCTACCGATAATATGCAGAATGGTTCATATACTTTGAAGATGATGATGTGTATCGTATGTACAAAATTAGCAATTATCACAATCATCACTACATATGTTATCAAACAGCATATACTGTAGCGGGGGTGCACTGCATGTGCTGAATGTCAGCAGTGCAATTAATGTACCTCTGGCTAGTGTATACGTTGACGCCGAATTGTTTTGGATTTGAATTGTCAAAACGTGTGGTTTTTGGTCACATAGAACTTTATTTATTACAGTCACATTGTCGTTTAGAAGAGTTTTGTAGTTAGTCACGGTCGCGTAATAACCCTTCGGTATTTGGACCTTCAAACCAGTCTGTACGTGTGCAATGTGCCCTTGTTGTACAGTGTATTCCACGAGACATTTTACTACAATTCCGTTTGAGTGTTACTGGGGTGCAGTGCAAATATATTTATAAACTCGTAATGAAAACTGTCGTTGTTGTTGTTGTTTTGCATTGTGGAACCAAAGAAACTATCATTATTTTCATCGTCGTCATTGTCATCATCGTTGTCATCGCCGTTATCGTCAGCTTCTGCTATCTCGTTTAAGCGAGATAAGAGAACTGTCGTTTGGTCCTCTGTATTGGTATTGCTCGTGATCGTCATGATCAGCACATAGCTTAAACATGTCAGTCACATCGGACGCCATGTTGTGTACATTCTGCATTAATTGGCTAAATTTGCTTTTCTTAACTTTAATGAGGTTTTTAAATGGTCGTTGTTGCTTCTGCAATACCTGTTGTTGTTGTTGTTGTTGCTGCTGCTCTTGGTGGTGTTGCACCACCCCCTGAAAAGCGTCCTCTTGCTCCTCTTGGCGGTGCTGCTCTATCATTCGCGACTGTTGTTGCTTCTGCTGCTCCGCTTCCTGGTGGTGGTGGTGCTGCTGCTGACTCACCTCTAACCCTTCCTGGGGCTGCCGTGAGTGTTGTGGCAATTGAAGCTGCACTTTCATTCCAGTGCTATTCTTCCTTCGCACGAAAGATTTTCGTATATTTTGTAAAATCTCTCTTGTTAGCGGGATATACCCAGGTAGTAATGGTATTTTCACCTTAGTTTTCTTTGCTGCGATTGACAAGTTCAATGAACCTTCGGAACTAGCTCCTTTTAAAGTCCGGTTTAGCGGGGTGTTACCACAGCCGACAAACCTGTTTATACTAGCTACGCCAGCAGAACTTGAAGCACCATTGTACAGTGGAAAATTAAAATACATTATTAAAGTATACTGAAGAATAGATGTGCAGCTTGTATTAAAGCAAATAGCAATATGACTGCAAAGCCTAAACCCAGCGCTTATATATATTTAAAGAATTAGAGGATAAGAACAAGGTTAACACGTGTTGGAGCAGGATTTGCGTCATAACTGGCTTTGAACTTTTACCTCGCATTTATTATTTATTAGTTAAATGTCATTGACGTCAATGCAGTGAAGCAGAGTAACCTTAGACCTGTCATTTTGCCAATTTATTGACGGCAAGGCAGCGAAGCATGACAACCTTTAAACTGTTTGCTCAGCAACAACAAATTAATGATGTCAAAAAAGTCAACCATTGTAACCTATTTAACCTCTAATCTTCTGCACGCAAGTGCGATATTGCCTAAGTTTACATGATTAAACATTTATAACGGAATAAAACCGGTCAATACTATTGTTACACTTGTGTAACAAAAGAACGCAATATCGTTAACATATTGCATCAGTTTGTAAGTTACTGAAACGTGCTTAAGTTAGCCAAACGTCGGTAAGATGTTTTATATAATGTAGGAAGGATGTTAAGTTATAATTATGACTTTTACACTTTGTTAGGCGTTTTTTTCAATATTTAAAATTGGTAATGGGTACTTATTAAATAATCAGCCGAGCTATTTCGGCATGCCTATTTCTAATTCAGTCTATGCAAACATTTTTTTTGGTAGTGTTTAACGCCCGCTTTAACTACTAATGGCACCGCAGGCGGTGACACTGATGATCCATGAATGATGATGGAGCACCAGTGGAATGCGATGGCGGGGGAAACCGGAGTACCTGGAGAAAACCCGCCCCAGCGCCGTTTTGTCCACCACAAATCTCACATGCGGTCGCTTGGGATCGAACCCCGACCGTCTAGGTGAGAGTCTAGTGGTCTAACCACTCGGCCACGGCGCGGCCCTTCTATACAAACAGAAATTTCAATATTACACTAAGACAGTTTGATCATGTGAATGTTATAATAAATTCTATAGGATTTATGTTATATTAAATTCTATAGAAACTACCTTGCAAAGTAATGAAACTTTATTTTTAAGTGGAACACTAAAGTTTACATGTATATCGCAAGAATAATTGAGGGTGAATGATTCAATGAAAGAGAGACCTGCTTAAAAATAAAGGTTTTATTATGTTTAACAATAGCGATTCGTTTTTTTTACCTACAGCGATAACCATATCTGTTGCAAATATTACCAATGATGAGAATTATACTTTAGTAAAAAACAAAAAAAAAATACCCAACTAATGTAAAAGCGTGAAGGTATGGTGCTCTGCGAGCCCTTTCAACAACAAAAAGTAGACATAGAGGACGTAAAAGCATTTGACAGGTGTTTAAAGAAAAACTTATTTACTGTTTTTGATAATAGAGCATTCAAAAGCAAATTTTATACTGGACAATACAACTTTGTTTCTAAAAACAGGGTAGGAGGTCATCGCTGTTGGGTTGCCGTGTTGCAATGACCAAATCAGTATCGAAGTACAACACACGTTCTTCTAATCGTTTTAAATAGTAGAAAATTCAAGCCTTCCATGTGCTGTAATATATGCAGCAATAACAGCATTAGCTGTTTGATTTTGCTTAGGTCTTGATTTTACATTTTTTTTCATATTACGTAAATAACACAATCGGTTGCTGGAAGGTATGATTGAATCCCAACACTTCGATTTTTTAATGTTTCTATTAATCGTGAATATTGTTTATAAGCTCACATGCTAGTATATTGGCACTTTGGTCGTATTTTCTCCAAAATGAGTTAAAATTATTTTCACCATTTCACGTCTACCTGAACTAAAACATTAGGTAACAAAGTTGAGCTTAACAGCCTTCTCTAATTTGAAATTACTAATTAATTCGCGTTTTGCATCTTTGGTATCACAATCAGAAGGTCATCCCGAAGCTTCGGTTTTCATTTTTAGAAACCGATTTACGTAATCTTCGAATAGCCCTTGCAATTTGTTTTTATGTTATATTGAACCATATTATATTACTAGCCGTCAAATATTTGTAAAATTACATAGTTTTCTATAACAGCTACTTTTATTTCGTCTATTACTCATGTTTTCCAAAATACTTCTTTACTCGTGATCGTGCGTACATGCCTCTTAGGTTTTGCAACTGTGTATATAAGTTACATAATAAAAACATTTGCTGTTCGTTAACTTGCACAGGTAACACAGGATGAAATGTATTTATTTACAGGTGGCAATATTTTACACTTAATCTATCCGCCTTTTTAACAGCATTCAAATTTGGAAATTCTCAACAGTGTACTTTCGGGTAACTAATAGGATAGGGTATAGTTGTCTTTTTTTACAAATGGATATAAACTGCATACATATTCAGACTATTTTTCCTTAGGTATTTATAGTTTCAGGATAAAACTTTGTGCAAATAGTGCGACCACCATAAAAAGCGTCCCTAGGTCCAAGAGGTTCAGAAATCTTAAAATTCGCAACAAACTGTGCAAGAGCTTTTTCCTCACATAGCATTAAACTCGAATTCTCTTGCTGTAATTACTTTATATCCAGCATTTGTTATACTTTAAGACACTTTTTCAGTAGATTCTAATTTAGAGCTCACAGTATTCATTTTCAGTGCTATGCAAAACAGCTGAACGATTAAGAAAACCAACTTTACAGACATAATAGTAGCAGTCATGAAACATAAACGTATTTAAACGCTCCTCCGTCTTGTCTATAACCGTCAACTTTATTATTTAAAAGTTTTACTTCTCGAGCATTAAGAGCATGGTGAATAAAAGACATTCCACCAATAGAATTCTTGTTTACACCTGTATTAAACAAATAGGGAAAGTACTCTTTGAGTTCGTTTAGACCGAAGGTCTTTGAAAATTTGGCAAGTGCAAGTTAAATAAAATTTAAAGAATCTATAAAAGTAATGTTTTTACGCTATCTTGTATATACGATTACCATTTATGACTAAGGCAGCAGTCCACTTTAATACACTCACCATGTATCGAAGTATTATATTCAAATAGTTCACCGACTGGATCGTTTTCAAATACCCCTTACACATATTTAGTTGAGAAGGTGATTGGTAGGCAAGGAAATAGGGTCTTTGTGAAGTGGTGTAAATGTCCTAATAGTGAATGGATTGACAGGAATGACTTGTAGGAAATACTTAAATAAAGAGAAAGTTTTAATCTAAGATGTTTCTATTTATCGCCTTTACAATACCATATTTTCTCTTTTAAAATGTTAATTACAAGAATAAAAAAGCACAGATGAAAGAATATAAATGTGAAAAACAATTACTATTTATAAGACAATAATTTATGCTTTGCATTGTCATAGTACAATTTTTAGGTTCAGCTAGTAACACTGTATTATAAATAACCTGTTTATTGAGCAAAATTAGTCATGAACCAATAGATAATTTAATGATCTGTGAAATTAAAAAAAGAAATTGAACTGTGTATCAATCTGTGGCATGCATATTAGCAATTTATATCAAACGAATGTGGTCCATCATAAAAAAAAAGCAAACATATAAACAAATAAAATCAAAATTATTCTTCATCTGACTCTTGCATTGCAAATTGCCTTTTTTTTGTTTTTTGTTTTGTTTTTTGTTTTTTGTCTTGAATTAAAAATGTAATGTTTATTTCATTTGTTTCTGTTGCATATTGCTTTCTGATTGATTCTTCAATTCTGTTTTTTTGAATTAGGATTGGGATGTGGAGTTTCTTAACCAAATCATTTAGTACTGTTTTATACGCGCAGCCAAAGCCTTCACATTCACATTTGTTAATTATTACGCTAGCATCTAGAGCTTCCATCAGCTTTTCACTGTAGCTTGGTATGAGCAAATAATACTCATCTGCATGCAGACGCGTTTGAGATTCGATTATTTTTCTGAAACAACAAGAAATATTTATAGGACACAGAGTTTTTTTATTATTCAAGATATTGATTGTAAAATACGATACTTACAGCACAGTAGACTCATGATGTGTTTTACTTTCAGTTTCTATCTGCGATTTTACATGTTCATTCAGGTTTGATTTGACATGGTTCTGCAGGTCTGATTGGTTGACTTCCTAAAGCCAATCGTAGAGTGATTCTTTATATATGCAGTTTTCAGCTCGGCATGGTGGTATTCTTAGGTTATTATACCAGCTCTCATACAGTCCAAAATTGTAACTATCTGACTTTAATCTGTGATCTTGGGTTGCAGTCATTTTTTTCCCCTGAAATGTAACAAAGCAATAATAATATTCACCTTCATAAGGCGCTAAAAAGTTCCAATTTATATAGAGAGTATATAGGTATCTAATAGCAGTGACTTCTGAAAGGTATGTGCTCCTGAGAATAACTTCAGTTATATGAATTATGTAATTATATCTCTTGAAGGAGTGTTGCAATATACGTATATTATTGATGGAGTGTGGGGAAAAAGATCCGTAGGTGCTTCTTATGATAGTCTTGGATTCGTATTATGTCTGGTCTGTGTTGATATCTGATGTTTGGTAATTATAAAGTTTTGCTTCTAACTATTCGCAATTGAACACATCATTTTTTACTAATTGTGTGTAATTAGTCGTGCACTTATTAATACTTCTGTTCTAAAAAGAATATAATCTGATATACCTACCACTCAGATTGTCGTGTAGTCCACTGATATAAAAGTTCTACGTTTTTATGCTTATAGTCCGCAAACGCTGCCACTTTCAAGTTTCTCATCGCACAGTTTACACACATGCGGGAAATGTGTCAAATAGGTCAATGAAATAATAATTTGTATAATAATATGATTTTCAGTATTCATGCGCTGTACAACGGTGAAAAAAGTTAGAACAGGTTAGGTTTTTGTATGATATATAACGCTAGCTCAGTGCGTGATTGAATACGTGTTTTTTTTTTCCAATAACATCTCTCTTCTCAGAAAACACCTGCGAATCCTTGTCAGATATTTTGATAAACGTGATTCTTTGATAATTATTCTTTCGTGTAAATGGCAGTGCTCTGTTTTCCTGTCCACAACATACCACTTAACCGTTAATGAGATTGTAGTGTAAAGTATATCTGTTTTGCGAAAACATCAATGAAATCTCCTTCATATTTTCTGAGGGGTATTTCAAGAATGTCTTCTTGTAAGCATTAAAGCCCACTCATGAAAGCACGGTTATCGAAACCCTGTTCTTTTTATAGTGTTATTAGTGTGTGTTAATACATCTATAATCAATGGGTCACCCTTTATTTGTACATTTTATTTTATGCTATATACCCTTCTCAGGCTTCGCATAAATAAGCTTTGCAATAACAGTATGTTGAAGAATGGGTAGCGAAAGTCGTGTGAATGGATAGTCAATCGAGTTGAACCTTTTCGAAGGTAAGCTAGAACGAAAAGTACTTAGTATCTTAAATATATGTGTGTAAGTAATTATGTATTTATGTATGTACGTGTAAGTATGCAAGTATGTGTGTAAATATATGTGTATGTACGTATGTGGTGTATGCATGTGTGTATGAATGAAAGTATGTATGTATGTATGTATGTATGTATGTATGTATGTATGTATGTATGTATGTATGTATGTATGTATGTATGTATGTATGTATGTATGTATGTATGTATGTATGTATGTATGTATGTATGTATGTATGTATGTATGTATATGTATGTGTGTAAGTATGTATGTACTTATGTATTATGCGAGTATGTATGTACAAGTGTATGTCAGTATGTATGTATAAGTGTATGTATGTGTGTATGTAAGTATGTTTGTCAGTACATCCTCTATGCCGAGACCGGCATTAGGCCGATGTATACACTGAAAAAAGGGCAACTTTTCTTTATTTACAATCTCATTTTATATATGGGCTATCCCTAAGTTAATTTTAATTTAAAAACTTCATAGCTTTTAAGCTGGTATAGTAATGAAAGAAGCAAAAGTACTTACCGTAAAAAGAGGGCAAAGCATACATACACTTACACACATGCATTAAAATTTACACACATAAATACATACGCACATAATAGTTGTCACACATAGTACAATATCTACAGTATGAGGAACTCATCTGCGTTTAATGTTAAACATTTTATTACATTTAAGGCACACCTTTTCACGTCACAAACTGATGTTCCTCTAGAACAGAACACATCTTTTAATAATAATTATCGAGGCATATTTACCCTTTAAAATCTTTGTTGGATGTAGAACAAGTAAGGTAATTATCAAATGAAATAACACACGGAAGATGACATTTAGAGCAATTATACTTGCAGCGATGGAATGCTTTCTTGTTTTTTAAACAAAGTTGCCTTGTCTACAATAAAATTTGCATTTAAGCCCTGACTTTAAATCCACAATAGCATTGAAATGGTTGTTTGTCGCTAGTATTTTATCACTCGTATGGCCGTCAAGACTATAAAATTATATTCTGTTAAACCTCTGTGAAATTCATTTCCATGCTCTATGCTGTAGCCTGACACCGTTTTTTGAAATAGCTTTTTTTTTTTTTTTTTACTAAGTTATAGTCTCGATCTTTGGTAATTTTTGCTATAAACTACTATTGCTCTAGGTTATTGCTATATCAGTATTGTTAATAGTAATACATTTGTTTTTTTTTAAAGTGTCTCACATTCATTAAAACATACACCTTCTATTATTTTAGTGTATATACAAGTAAACTTCAGTGTTAGAAAGAAATTCTCGTTATTTGCAAAGTAGTTTCTATGGAAATTAAGATAACATCCACATTTAGCTGATAAAAACGTCTCATAGTGATTTGGATAATTTGAATTGCAAGTGGATATACCGAAATAACTTGGCTGATTATATAACAAGCGTTTATTGACAAATTCCAAATATGGAGAAAACACCCAATGCATCCACTCCATTAAGTCTATTTCTTCATCGTTAGGAACAGGGTCGACTATCACCTGAATTTCTGAGTTTACTAGATAAAACCTATCAAGAACTTCGTTACGTATTCGAACAATTGTAAAAGTCATGATAATAACTTACCAAGACTCGAACTAATGACGTATGCTTTCTTTGTAGACTGTTCACACAATACGAGCAACAATCTTGCACGTTTTATAGAGTGCCTTTATCATGATGAGTAAGCTTAAACACAAGTCAGTCATTGATGCAATATGTTATACTGTATCGCGTTTTTGTAGATCCTTGTTTTCACTTGTATTAAACAAATAGGGAAAGTACCCATTGACTTCGTTTAGACCGAAAGTTTTTGAAAACTTGGCAAGTGCAAATGGAATAAAATTTAGAGAATCTAAAAAGGTGATATTCTTGTGCTGTATCTTGTATATACGATTACCATTCATGATTAATTCAGGAGTACCATGTATTGAAGTGGTACATGTTTGTCGTACGACTTTAAATTGTGAGCAATAACCACCATGTCTTTAAAGATGATGCGTGGTAAGAGAATATATTCAAATAGTTCACCCACTGGATCGTTTTCAAACACCCATTCCTTTATATCGCAATGTTCGCAAATATGTACCTTTTCATAAGTGTCAATACAATAGTTACATGCTTGATAAAGAACACACAAATTTGCTTCGTGTTCATAAGCATCTTATTGTGTTCCAAATGGCTTTTGTTGCATGCACTCAAAATCAATAAATAAATAGAACATATTTTTGGCCAGTTGCTTTTTACGATACTGTTTAATGTAACATTTATGTTCATCTGTGAAATAGTTGTCACACATGGTACAGTATCTTTCTGTGCACGTATGAGGAATTTTTCTGCGTTTAAGGTTAACAATTTTATTACATTTAAGGCATACCTTTTCGATGTCACATACTGATGTTCCTCTAGAATAGAACACGCCTTTTAACAAATGATTATCGAAGCATATTTGACCTTTAAAATCTCTGTTGCATGTAATTATCAAATGAAGTAACACACGAAAGATGACATTTTAGAACAATTATGCTCACAGCGATGCAGTGGTTTCTTGTTTGTTTTTTTTTTTTTTTTTTTTTTTTTTGGGAAACAAAGTTGCATTGTCTACAATAAAATTTGCATTTAAACGCTCTGTGTAAATCCACAATAGCATTGAAATGGTTGTTGTGATACATTAAATCTACATGTTTGTCGCTAGCTTTTGTTGACTTATACAGTAATTTATTACCCGTATAACCGTCAAATACTGTAAAACTGTATTCCTTTAAACTTTTGTCAAACTCGTTTACATCATGTAAGCTGTAACCTGACAGCGGTTTTTGGATTAGCTCGCACAGCATCATCGCTTTACGCTTTTGCATGTATTCAGCTTTTTTTACTAAGTTATAGTCTGGATCTTTGGTAATTTTTGCTATACAAACCGCTATTGCTCTAGGTAGGTAAAGCGAATCAGTATTGTGAACAATAATACCTTTGTTTTTAAAACACGTCTCACATACACTAAAACATTCACCTTCAATTAGTTTAGTGTATATACAAGTAAATTTAAGTGTACCAGTGAGAAAGAAATTCTTGTTACTTTGCAAAGTAGTTTCTATGGAATTTAAGATAACATCCACATTTGACTGATCAAAACGTCTCACAGAGATATTAAAATTTCGATTAGGATAATTTGAATTAGAAATGGACATGCCAAAATAACTTGGCTGATTATTTAACAAGCGTTCATTGAAAAACTCCAAATATTGAGAAAACACCCAATGTATCCATTCCATTAAGTCTATTTCTTCATCGTCAGGGATAGGGTCGATTATCACCTGAGTTTCTGAGTAGCCTGAGTAAAACCTGTCAAGAACTCTGTTACGTATTCGAACAATTGTAAAAGTCATGATAATAGCTTACCAAGACTCGAACCAAAGACGTATGCTTTCTTGGTAGGCTTTGCACGCAATACCAGCAACGATCTTACACGTTTTATAAGGTGTCTTTATTACGATGAGTAAGCTTAAACACAAGTCAGACACTGATGCAATATGTTAACTGTATTGCGTTTTTGTAACACGTGTACACAATTAAAATTAACTGGTTTTGTCTTGTTATAATTGCACACTCATGCTACGTTTGCACACTCAAGTTTTACGCAACGTCAGCACGTGTGTGTTGACGCTATAATAATAAAGTTACTAGTCGAAAGGTTACTGTGGTCTACTGAATTGACGTCAATGCAATAAAGCATGGTAACCTCCAACCTTTTGTTTTTCAGAATAAAAGGTCTAAGGTTATCACGGCATTCAAGCATGATAACCTTCGACCTTTTATTTTGCCGAATAAGAGGTCTAAGGTTACCACGGTCTACTGCATTCACGTCTTTGCAATCAAGCATGATAACTTTTGACCTTTTATTTTGCTGAATAAGAGGGCTAAGGTTACCACGGTCTACTACATTAACGTCATTCCTTAGCATATATAAACGCCAACTATCGCTTTCCAGTCATACCATTTCTTGCCTTAAGAGAGAAAGCATCATACAACATGTACTTCAATTTTAAATTGCGTAATGGTGCAAGTTTGGTCGCTGGCAGTAATATAAACAGGTGTGTTAGTTGTACCAATACACCTGTAGACCTGTCTGTAAAGAGAGGTTGTAAGGACTTCCTTCCCCTTAGACCTGTCTAAGCAGGTGAAGAAGTCGAAGCTAGGGGAAATACCACCTGTTCCTGGTTATATCCCTCTAACAAGGGAAATTCTGGAAACAGTCCGAAAATCGATTATTCGACACCAGCCAGGAATGCAGGTGGATTTTCAAATCCAATTACCGCCATACCTGCAGGAGGTGGAGAACTGCCACCTTCAAAAGCAATTAAGCGACCGGCAACAGCAGTCAGAGGAGGAGGACGAGGAGCAGCCGTCACAGGCGGAGAAGCCATCAGAGGAGCAGCCGTCGCAAGAGGAGAAGCAACCACCGCGGGAGGAGCAGCCATTGCAGAAAAACAACGACCTAGAGCTAGACCAAAAAAAGGTACCGCAAAGGCAGAAAACCTGTCCTAATATTATAAACATTAAGAAAGACAAAATTAGACAACTTATTCGCAATTTACATCAAATTATAGACGACGTGACTGACGTGTTTCAAGTAAATGAGAGGAATACCGCCCCTAGTATAGAAAACCAGTCAACGATAATATTGTCCCAATTAAATGCAATTGGGGCAAACGAAGACGATGACGATGACGGTGATGATGCCAATAACGACACTGACAGTCTCGCAGGATATAATATGGAAGATAACCAAATATTCCAGTACGAATTTTTAAATTTATATGCATTGCACCCCGTAGAAACACGTACAGGTTATGTAGCTTCATGCCTTCATTCATGCGTTGTTCCACCGGGGCGCATTGCTCAAATTGAAACCGGGCTAAAAATCCGAGTACCGGTAGGTTATTCTCCCAGCGTGAATAATTACAAACACCTACTGCAATATGGGGTGACTGTATTTAGCAAAGTGCTGTGCGACAGCAAGCCTCACACATTAACAATTACAGTGACAAATAATTCCACAACACCACATTGCATAATTCGCGGTGCAAGTGTCGCGTTGTTAACATTTAATGTATGCCGTATACCAGAGAAAAAATACACACTATTTGAAACAATTTGTTGCGATGAGTGTGAACTTTGCTAATTGTTTTGAGCATACATATTTATAAAAGTACTAACTATAAGATCAAAATCATATACGGTGTTCCATAATAAAAAAAAAACTAATTTATACCAGTTTACCTATTTTGTTAATAATACTGGTTGTTATTTTCCATTTAATATCCTGCATGACTAACTGCACCACGTTAGAACGCAAACTGGCTAAGTACTTTCATACGTTGTTCCATTGAGGGGCGATTTAAAAAAAAATCCTAGTACTATAGGGTTATTATGTCACAGACACTAAGTACAAGTCCTACTCCACCATGAGGTGGCAGTTGACAATACTGTGCTACGCGGTAGTAAGCTGCGCATATGAACCATATAAGTGAAAGTAATTATATAGCTTGCGGTACAAGTGTGTTTGTCATATAACCAAGCTTTTTAAAACTAATCACTGTTACGATCTTAGATACAAATTACGTACAGTGTTTCATAATTAAAAAAATAATAATTTATATCAAATGTTAATCATAATCGTGCAGGATATCAAGTGAAAAAAAATCTTTATACATTGCACTCCGGAAGAAGACAAACTAGACCAAAGCATATAATGTTAAAAAATAATCAGTATTAGATATGAAGAATCATATACAGTGTTTAATAATTAAAACAAATAAAATTATACTAGTTTACCTATTTTGTCATATATACAAAGTCGTCATCACCATCTTCAATTTCATCCTCTTCCTTTTCCTGGCTCGTTAATTGTAAATCATCATCGTAATTCACATATAGCTCAGCATCTTGCTAAGTTTGTTTGTCTTTAGAAGCGTAGATATTAGTTTGTAAGGTTAAATACTAATTATTTCAGACCAATAACCTCTTGGTGCATATTGTTTACATTTTGCTTTATTTTATTAACTATATTTTGGTGCTGTGTTAGGTTGTGTTGTTTTATATCTAAAGCCTCTTTCATATCTTGTAGTATTTCATTTGCTTTTTGCAAACTTTCTTTAAGATTATCATTATCTTCCAAGGCAGTACCTAATTCATCATTTAAATGCACAACTTTCTTATCACAATCTCGCTCCAACTTTTTCTTTACTTTATTTATCGCTAATCTACATTTTTTCGTTACAACTTTTCGTAAACTATTTACGGGTACACGACCTGTAGTAGCAGTAGTAGTCGCAGACCCACACTCGGATCTAATATTTAACGTACCTTCAGCAGACCAGCTAGCTCCGCGCTTAACTCTACCTGCAACTTTTTTTTTTCCTCCCATATTTAAATCCCACTAACCATTTCCGCATTTTCCAAATACATAAATATAATTGTCCGCAAAGTACGTGTTCATATCGTCAATTACACTGTATAGCATTACCAACTCGGTTTGTTCGTAAGTTAATTTCCAATTTAAACCTAAACCAGACGCTAAATCATATTTATCTATTAACGTTTTACAATTCATCATTTCTACTAAAATTGAATTATTACCGCTTGTTAGCATATTAACAGGCTTTCCATAAAAATTGCAGCCTGTAATATTATTCTCATTACGTCCCAAGCCTTCCACACATTCGCAAACATCATTTACAACATAACTATTGTCGCATTTCATATTACCTACGTGCAAATTATCGTAAACTAATTGTCCGCAGCGATATCCGTATGAGCATTTCGTTACCGGTTTTAAACAGGTGCACACATTATTTCAGCTCTCCATATTCATTAAAGTACCCTCGAACCTGCATTCGCTATTTCGTTTATAAATACATGAACAATTGGAAAATAATTCGTGGTCTTTCCGACACATGGTACCATTTTCCAAATGTCCGGTATCGTCATCAAAGGTAAATCCACACCTACCGAACGTTACGCAATTCGCCTCTGCACCTAAAACAGCACCACCACCTCAAACATATTAAACACGTATACCAACCTGTAATGTTCAGGTGTTGATTATTATATATACCTAAAGAAGTGTCACGTGATGACATCGTAAGAAACATCATTACCTCATAAGCTAATAAAAATACAACGTCATCGTTGTTAGCGCAAGAGCTTGATAGAAACCTCTGTATCACGTGATATAAACAACCAATCAAATGCGATTGTAAATATCGTATACCCCTCCAACGAACACGTAACCCTCGTCAGTTTACTGTTGAAGTGCATCACGTCCACATCACAGCGCTCGCTTAAACAGCAACAACAACAAGGTATGTAGCTCTTTTTCTTACCTTTGCAATCCGCACAAAATGCGCAACATATGCCTCTCACAACTAACACTCCCACGCATATTTCCATCCAGGTCATTGTCATACATCGCCTAGACAATGATCGAACAACAGGTCGATGCACTCGTCCACAGGTACCTCGACAACTATCAGCAATTAGCGATGCTAACCCCAGAGGAACTTCACACCTTGTCGCTGCTATCTCTCACCTTAGAGCGGTTTCCTCCTCAAGACGTGGATGCCGTGTGGCACACGTTAAGTGAACAGTGTAAAGGTGTACTTGCCCAATATCGCCGATGCAGGACTTATTTTAATCTACCTTCCTGGACTACACACTTAGATGGACCTGCCCTTTTGTTAAAAATTGTCACTTCTGTATACCAACTTATGTAAGCAATACATGAAAAAAAGGCCCCTCGGCCGGTGCGGACGGTTCAAAGTGCCACCCACACCACCCTGGCGCCAACGAAAGGTCACATGGTCACTACAGACGTCAACAGTCCTAGTCACAGTCACGGCTGGCTGAACGTGCCGTCATTAACCCCGACCTCTGTTATCGCGACACGCCAAAGGTCAATGATCTTGGGCCTGCCCCCATAACAAACAGGTCAAGGTCGGGGGGCAATGACGTCATCTTCAACCAACCGTGACTCAACCTAAGGTGACGTCTATGACCTTGACCTTTAATTGGCCCCAGGATGAACTTTGACCGTCTGCTCGCGGGGGGGTACATACTACTAGCGCCAAATTAAAATAACCGGTGTGATAGTACGCTTGGATGCTGACCTTTGACTGATTTAATATCCACTTCACCGCCACTACAACTGAAGCGATTTGAATAGCCGCAATCTTTCGTTCAATAACAACTGGACTGGCAATCCATTCGAAGGGCGTGCTCGAATCCTAGAGACTGCAGTCAAAAGTGCCAGTGGTGAAGGATGGAGAGGGTCAAAGTGAAATAATTGGTGTGCTGACACGCTTGGATGCTGATGGGGTTACATTTGTCTGCAGTTGTGTGGATTTTGTACTTTATTATTTAAAAAAAAAACACTACAGAATTATTGCAAAAATGTTAACATCTTTATAATGTAAAACAGTTAGAGATAGCTTAATTTTATTGTTGAAATTCAGTTAATACGAAATTAGAAAAGAAGCTCACTAAAAATACTAAAAGCTTTGAATATTCGTCTTTGTTGCCAAAAGGGCACACCATGCAATGTAGGGTTAATAACGCGACAAAATAAAGTCGATTCGTTACTTTAGTTGTCATCTTTGTGGATACGTCTGCTGGTAAGTTAGGATATTTAGAATAAATGAAACTGTTTCAGAAATATTGCAAACCATACGCTGCATATTGCTTCGCTTCACATGCTAGCAGCTGAACATGCACAAGTCTGCAAAATGAATATAATATGACTCTTAAGATACTTCAAAAATACTGAAACAAAAAGCAGAATGTTTCATAACGGGTCCAGACTAGAGAAAGAATATTACAAAACTGTAAAATTATTGAATAGTGTGCAAAAGTAATCAGATCATCCAGGAACATATGAAAATGCTATAAAACGTAACAAATAGCGTGAATACGCCGGAAATACTGAAACGATCACAGAAATCACTGCAGAAATGTAGAAAATTGCACAACATGTCATCTATTGCTATCAAACATAAGAAAAGGAGAGTACAAGGCAGCATAAAAAGAATATCGCCCCAAATACACTTAAAGTGCACCTAAACGTTCTAAAATATCGGCCGTATACCTTTGCCGCTGTTACAAAGTCCCTAAAGGCGTTCCCAAAATATACATTCACAGTGGGTTGAAATACGTACTGCCTGAAGGCTTAACACTGCTTTGTAGCCCTGAATACATTAAAAAGTCATACATGATCTGTAATGATCGAAAAAGCATTACAAGCCATTACAAATACTGCCAAATAGTCCCAAAATGTGTTAAAATGTCTGTAAAAATGTTAAAAGCGTTAGAAAGAACTGCAAGATACTGTAAAGGATGACCAAAATGTCCGAAAAGGCTAAAATGCCTGTATTGGTGTTCTATATACCCTCAAAATGCTTCGACATGGCTTGCCAAAAGCTAAAATGTCTGATCAGTACTTTGTGATTAGTTGTACTAGAGTCCTAAACACACTCCAAATGACTCAGTATATCATTAAAAGGCATTTGAAACATCTGCGTCAACGCTAAAATCGGTTTAAAACCTCCCCCTCAAATGCCTGTGAATTATTGAAAACTTATCCCAACCGCACTAAAATATCTATAAAAATATTAAAAAGCAGAAAAACTGCAAAATAGTGTAAACTATGGGCAAAAACCCATTGAAAGAGCCCAAAATACCTGTTTTAGAGTACCAAGTATCCTCAAAATGGCTCGAGGAGATTGGAAAAAGAGAAAAATATCTTCTGCACACTCTGATTATCCTTCCTAGAGCCCTAAACACTATCAAATGAGACGGAGTGTCATTAAAATCATTCGAAACAACTGTGACAGCACTAAGAATCACCTTAAATCCGAAAATTGCATGTAAAAGCACTATAATCACTGAAAAATAGTCCCAAAACGTACAGGACTTCCTGTAAATATGCTAAGAAGCATTGTAAACACTGTAAAATATGGGCTAAAACGACTAAAAAGGCCTAAAACATGTATTTAAGAGTTCCAAATACCTTTAAAATGGCGAGTAATGAGTGATAAAATGAGCTAAAATACCTGATGAATACCCTGCAACTAGCTGTCTTAGAGTTATAAGTACCCTCCAAATGACATAGAATGTGATTAAAAACCTTCAAACGTTCTTGTTGCATAATTCAAAATTATACAAAACTAGTGGGAAAGTCGCCATAATGTCTAATGAATATCCTAAAACTAACTGTTCTAGAGTCCTAAACAGTCTCCAAATGACTTGGAATGACATAAATAGTGTTCAAGAATGCTTTATTGCGTAACAAAAACGACACAAAATCACTGGAAAAAGTGCAAAAATGTCTAATGAATATCCTGAACCTAACGGTACTAGAGTCCTAAATAGTCTCCAAACGGCACGAAATGCCTTTAAAAGTGATCTAAATAACTGTGACAACACTAAAATCACTTAAAAAGTTTGTATGGAAAAATACTACAATCATTGAAAAATAGTCCCAAAATGTGATAAAATCTCTGTAAAAGTGATAGAAAGCATTAAAACACTGCAAAATTATGTGAAAATGTTCTCAAATATCACCCACAATGCAAAAATCGTTAAAACATGTCAGAATTCTAGGAACATGTTAAAAATAACCATAAAGCAAAGCAAACGGCCTTGAAAAGGATCTTAAAGGGCTGAAAAATACATCTAATGCTCTCAGCTTAAGACAGGTAGTGTCAGACTGAGAAATTCAACTCTCTAACCGAGATTTGGTTTACCGGGAAACTTGCGAGTCAGTTGAGAAATTTAGTTGCATGTCGGCATGTGGCCATGGTAGCTCAGTGGTAGGGCAACTGGCTAAAGACCGGGAGATCCGTGATTCAAATCCCGATTATGTTGAATTTTTCAGCCTGACTCTACCAACCCAACGCCTGTCCTATACACGACTTGTGTGGGGAAAAAAAAATAATAAATAAAACTCTGAGCCTAGGTTAGATTTCTCCTCCCTCTAGCATGGCTGTTTGAATTTTCTATATTTCGTATGTAAACCCATTTGCCCCTGTGCCAGCTCTCTCCTATCTCAACTAGTTAGTTGGTCTAAACTGCACTCCATTATGGGAAAAGAAACTGATTGTATAATAACAATAAACGCTTTAAATGGTTTGCCTTCAAGATTAGTTGCTGAATCAAGTATCGGTGATATGAAATGTGACCAAATAAATTAACTAAAACTAGTTGTATTAAATCTGATTTGCTTCCTTGTTACAAAGAACTTTGTGGAGTTGTTGAACAGCTAAACTATGGTGGTTTCGGTAACTAACTAGATGTAGCAATAGCACTCTTGGCATTGATTGCAAAAGGGAGACTTACCACATTTTCTGTGAAAACTCCCTTCATTATCTTTGGCTATCGATATAAAATGCTGACAACTAGAGCTATTTCTTTACTTATAACTTAGTTGTAGGAGATAGTAGAAATATTAGGACAAACAAAAATATCACAACCTGTGTGCTGCAGTTCGGTGATGTCTGATATGATGTTTGATTCTATTTATGATACTGATCTGAAATAAAAGACTTATGTTCGGAAATACGAGGTTTTAATATTAATGTTGCTTTAGTAACCTATTAGTTTTAATTTCAGTCTGCTAAAAAAATTAGCACAAAATTAATGCAACTTTATGGTGAAATATTCAATAGAAAACATCTAATTAAAATTATTAATGCGATTTTCAAAAATAGTTGGCAACACATCTTGTCTCTACCTACACGATTCAGTAGTAGCTGTCCCGATTAAATTGCAAGTCCATTCGGGAAATTGCTTAAAAAAACAACAAAAAACTTGTTAACGACGCTGCCAACTGCCAGGATTATATCAGCGCCACCTGTGTACATCTTAACCACACTTAAAAACCACTGGCCTGGACAGAGTTTGAAGCCGTGACCTTGGAATCAAAAGGCCAGCGCTCACCATCAGAGCCACGTAGACAAACGTGTGAGATTCGCATTCGGGAGGTCCTGGGTTCGATTTCCGTTAGCCGTTTCATTTTTAATTTCAATACCTATATCACTGGAAATGTATATTTTAAGATTCCCTGATTCCAAAAAATATAAAAGTTCCTACGTGTCTGTGGAGAGATTACCTCAAAATCGCAAAATCCGTTAAATACCAAACTTGGTTTTTAAGTTTAGAATTTTTCAAGGATGTGACCTGTAGATTTTCACGAAAGTCCCCAAATTACCACTTAGATGGAAGATTTTTCGAAATATTCGAATTACCCAAAATTTGCTCTAACGATTTTGATTAAAATACGCTACATCAAACATATTTACATGAAAAATAAAACGGACATTTTACATAAACTAATGGTCTACTTTTAATGGAGATGTTATGCCCTTTAAGTCCAGTCTTACATACACGGCCACAAAGTGTGTCCTTTATGATAGTTTTACAGTATTCATTTTCTCTACCATGCACTTACAAGTACAGCAGATATTGTACTCCGCCGAAAACTTCAGTGTCGAGTTTTCACCAGAAGTACATGTTTTGAGCTTCCCAAGAGCCCTGCCCCCAAATAGAAAAATTCCGCAAGTGTGTGTAATTGTGAACACCATTACACAAAAGGAAAATTGCATTTAATACCAAACTTGGTATTTAAGACCATTGTCTAAAAAGATGCGACAGGAAGATTTTCTATAAAACCCTCCTCACCACAAAATGCCCTTTACATGGCAATGCATTAGGTAGTTTTTTATTTCCTCAAAAATGGCTCTGGCAACTCAGATTGAAATACCATAAATTGAACATACTAAGTGACAAATAAACTGTATTTCTTGAATTTTCTTGTGAAGTGCTCTTCATTCGGACGCAAATTCCATTTAATTTTGTATATCGTATAAATTATAAGAAGATGACAAGACACAATACACAAAAAGTAAACATTATTTTTAAAATACACAATTTATTTCAATAACTTGTTTTTGTGGTGTTAGCCATTTGCAAGATAACCGTTATTACTGATTTGAGTTTCTCAGTGCTTAGTCATTGTTTTTAAATTATTGCCGCTTTTCAGTTGTTCCTCGGAATATCGTAGAAAGATTAAGAAATTTCTATGTCAACATATAGTGACCCAGTTTTTAGGCATTCGACTATCGACCTGGTTTCCTCTGTCCCCCTTTCTACCTTCAAGGAAATTTGAAATGAATTATTTCTACAAATGAATAAAAGTACAGGAATTAACACAGTGAAGTTTTCCTTCATTTCTAACTGGGGCCAAGCTTAATACACACTTTTGAGACTTCATTTACATTAAAAAAAAACAAAAAAACAAAATGCCATCATGATTACTCCACACTTTGCGATATCCTCAATTCCTTTACTCGACTGAATGTGAGCTGGCGTCTCCTTCCGCTATTACAGTGACTATTTACTGCAATGTGGCCAAGCAGAGGTTCATTCTGATTGGCTGTCATAGAATTCCGCCATACCCTTGCCAAATGGCTTGTCAGCTGTGTTCAAATACTTGCATTCTGCAAAAAGTGTGTTCGCTATGTATGCGATTTTATTGCGGCTGTATCTACCTATTTTAGTTCAATAATGCCGACAATGTTTTATAATAAATCAGTTGGTTATTATCCATTGCCCATTTTGAATTGTATGCACATTTACCTCTTTCAGCAAGAGCGGCTCGCCGGGTGAAGTGAGTGAACTGGCTCTTCACCTGCATATACAAAATGACATATTTGTAAACACAATAACCTGTCCGAAATCTCTTGAGAAGTGGTAGGAACGCGTTCTGCTTCTGTCGCTGAGCGTTCTGGTTGTCTCTTTTCTGTCACTCACTCAGTCAAGGAGGAAAGAGCATTTAGCTCTGGCTAAAATGCTCGTATTTCCACCCTGTTTCAAACGCGTTTGTGTACGGCTATTCCACCCGGTTGCCATGGTAAAGCACTGGTTTCATTTCCTGTTGGAAGACACGCATAGCGCATGCAGCTTCAGAAGCATCAACATCTCACCCCCACCTGATGTCCGACGCTTCAGTAGACAGCCAGCAACAGCGCCACAACAGACACGCACACGCATATTGTATTTATTAATACATCCAGCGGTCAGCTCATCTACATTATACCGGCAACGGGCGACCAATAAGGCCACAGCCAACGCCCTCCGGGCGGTTTTAGGCGCACACAGGTGTCCGGCCCGCTATTGGTCACGCTGTATAGCACCCGTTACTGGAGGTAAGAGGTACAGCCAGTTGTTTTTAAGCATCGCTGCACCCTCGGGTGCAGTGAATCGTGCCCACGCTTAATGCCTTCCAATACCCACCGCTCCCATCCAACAAGCAGGCCCCAACCAGTGCAAATGGATGCACCCACCCCAAGCACCAGCTCTGGTGCTCCTCCCAGAGCAGGCTCGAGCTCGACTCGGCCTACTCAGAAGACCAACCGTTCTCGCCCATTAAGCCCACAGGGCGATGATGGCCAGAACAAACGTCTGGCAACAGCTAGCACAGCACCCACCCAGGACGCTTCTCGCGAAAATATTTCCCAGGACAGGCAAAATTCGACACCCGCCCAGGCGGGTCCAGCGGCGAAGGCAATGCCGCAAACTACTCTACAACCACCATGACTGAGGTCATGGACCACTCCATAATGGATGCTGAGGAAGCCAGCTCGTCCGACATCTCCACGGAGGGGGAAGACGGGGCTGGATGGCAGCAAGTCAGATATAATCGTGGGAGGCGAGAACAGGCCCCCCACCTGACCCCGGAGGGTGCGCCCTCCAGTCAGCAGGGACAGAGCAGGCGACACCTTCCGCCAATCATTGTGGACGACTTCCGGGGCGTGACAGGCTTCCTTAGGGAAGTCATGCCATCGCTCGCGGCGTCGTGCTCGGTGACGAAGCGGAGGAGTCGTTATGTCTTCCAGGCGAAAGCTCTGGAGGATTATCAGCGCCTCCTAATAACCCTGGGGAAGAAAAACATACCCCACTTTACATTCGGACTAAACAAAACGAAGGACATCCGAAGGGTCATCCGGGGACTTCCAGTGGACACACCGCTGAGCGAGATTGAGGACGACCTCCGCCGCCAGGGCATCCGCCCCCAAATCGTAAAACAACTCACCAAGGCCGCTCCAAATGGCCAAGCAGCCAGAATCCCCATCCCCCTCTTCCTTATTATAGTGGAGCGGACTAACGACCCGGAGGCAAAGATAGACAGTGTCACCACCCTCTGTTACCTCCGGGTAAAGGTAGAGCAGTCCAGGGGCTCTGGCGGTCCCCCCCAATGTCACAGGTGTCTGGGGTTTAATCACTCCAGCCACTTCTGTTTCAGAAATCTCCGCTGCCTTCGCTGCGGAGGGTCCCACACCAAGGAGGTCTGCCCAAGATCCATCACAGATGTGCCCACTTGTGTAAACTGCCAGAGGGATCATGTGGCTTGTTACGGCGGGTGTACTAAGCGAAAAGCCATAATAGCGGCTCGACGCCCACAACCACCACAGAGACAAGTTCAACCAGCACAACATGCAACAGGAACTCAGCAGCAACAAACACCCGCCGCTACCACACAGCAGCAACAAAAAACTCCCGCCACTGCCACACATCAACAAGAAAAACCAGCTCTAGGAACAGGCCGCTCCCCCGGCACACTTACAGCAGCACGACCGTCTCCACGTGACCCGAGGATGTCCACACGAAAGGACCCACGACCACGTACGACAGTCCCAGCCACCCATAATAACACCTCTCAGGCACCGAGAGAGCGTGGGACTCCCAGGAGGCCGGAAACTGCTTCGGCGGCTCCGGAAGGGCGCCGCGGAGAGGAGCCGGCCGCCAGGGACCGTCCCACCGCTCGGACTGAGCCCTCATTCCGCCCAACTCAAAACCCAACTTCCGCCCCCACCACCACACAAGCTTCAACCCTTACCTCCGGCTTTGACCTCGCGGAGATGCTGAAGTGGCTGCAACAGCTGTTGCAGACCCACGGAAGGCAGATCTGTGAGCTGATTGGCCGCTTCCTCTCTGCCAACGACCCGGCTGGCAAAATGCTTGTTGCCATGGAGGGGCTCGCCCTGCTGACCAGCATCGTCCCGAGCACCCGGAATGGCGGATCAAACTAGGTGTAGAACCTCGTTTAGATTCGCGTTCTGGAACGCGTGTGGACTGTCTGGCCAGGAGGGAGAGCTCCTACATTTTGCCAGAAGTCAAGCTCTGGACGTCATTCTAGTCTGTGAAACACATCTCCGACCAAACTTCCGCTTCCGCCTACCGGGCTACGTCTGTCACAGGACGGATCGCCAGGGCCGCCCAGGAGGTGGCACCGCGATCCTAGTGAGGCAAAACGTGACCCACAGACCCGTCCAGCTCCCAACCCTCCAAACCCTAGAGGCCACAGCAGCGATGGTTGACCTCGGCGGTGAAGAGGTCTTAATAGTCTCCGTGTACCACCCTCCCAGAGGGCAGTTCTTACCCAATGACTACCAATCCATCCTAAACCTACATCCCAGTGCAATACTGGCCGGAGACTTCAATGCCAAGCACCCTCGCTGGCACTGCGGTCAACGGGCAGACGCCCGAGGCAACGCAATAGTTCGCCTGGTTAACGCGGACCCTCAGCTTCAAGTGCAGGGTCCCTGGCAACCCACTCACCATCCGCGAGGTGGAGGACTGGCCACAGTCATCGACTTCGCGATCACTAAACATCTCTCATTTCATCTCACACTCACCACTATCAACGCACTACATTCCGACCATAATCCAGTGTTGGCAGAGATCAACACCCGGGTTGCCAGCCACGACACCACGGTTAAAAACCGGGTGGTAGATTGGGACGGCGTCAGAAACTGCCTCCGCACTTCCATCCCCCCAAACCCCCGAATTACAGACATCCAAACCCTGGAGGCCGCGGTCTCATCCTTCACCTCCATTGTGACACGAACTGCCCGAAACCTAACTGTGGATCCCCGGCACCCTTGCACCCTGACGTCCTCCCCTTGGACCTCACCCTACTCATCCACCGCTCCTGGGCGGCACGGAGACTATACCAGCGAAATCGCACGCCGCACAATCGAGCGCTCCTACGGCGACTTTGTCGTCAGGTCTCTCTCCGACTGCGCGAGCACCGAGGGCAAGCGTGGGAGGAGACGATGACCCGGTTGCGCGTCAAGGAAGGCGACGTATGGAGAATCGCTAAAATCCTCAAAAACCGCAGAGGCCAATACACCTCACCCCTCCAAGGCACCCGAGGCCTTGCCTACGACCCCCAAGCCAAAGCCGATGTGTTTGCAGACTACCTAGAGCGGACCATGCGTCCAAGAGACGACCCCCAGGACGATTTATTCTCCGACCAGGTCCGACGGGAGGTTCGACGTTTCTTTCGGAGACCCCCAGAGGACGAGAACCCACTTCCCGTCATACGCCCTAGTGAACTCCAAGGCGCACTCCATCGTCTCAACCCCAAAAAGGCGGCGGGACCTGACGGGCTAACCCCCCTCATGCTCCGCCACCTCCCTTTCAACGCTGTGCTCTTCCTCACACGGGTCTTCAATATGTTTCTGTCACTCGGCCACTTTCCACGAGAGTGGAGAGAGGCCAGGGTCATATGCATATTGAAGCCTGGGAAGGACCCGGTGCACCCATCCAATTACCGCTCCATCAGCCTCCTCCCGACCCTTTCTAAGGTACTCGAGAGGATGGTCCTTAACTGCCTGTCCCCGCTTCTAGGGGACATCCAAGCCATCCCAGACCACCAGTTTGGATTTCGTCCTGGGCATTCAACGCCCCAGCAGCTGCTGCGGGTAGTGGAGGCGGCCACCCTGGGCTTCCAGGAGGGCGCATTCACTGTTGCGGTATCGCTGGACGTTGAAAAGGCCTTCTCAACGACCTGGCACGCGGGTCTCCTATACAAACTCATCCACCTGGGACTACCCACACAGGCACTCAACATACTGCACAGCTACCTAAGACACAGACACTTCCACGTCACAGTCGCGGGGAAAACATCTACACGACGACCTGCAAGAGGCGGAGTCCCCGAAGGCTCTGTACTATCCCCGATCCTCTTCAACATCTACATGGCACACTTTCCAACCCAGCAGTCCGTCAACATCGCCCAGTATGCGGATGACGTGCTGCTGTACAACACAGACAGACACTTAATCAGAGCCTTCAACCCCATACAACGACATCTCCGCCTCATCCAAGGATGGTGCCGGCGTTGGCGAATGTCCGTGAACGCGGACAAGAGCCACGCCATTGTTTTTACAAAGCGCCACATCCCCGCAGACTGTCCCACACTGTCCTACCAGGGCCAACGAATAGAGTGGCGAAACTCCGTCTCCTACCTGGGGGTTAAACTGGACAAGGGTCTAACTTTTGGCGAACACGTACGGGGCGTCTCAGCCAAGGCACAGGGGGCTATCGCCTCCCTGTACCCCATGCTGAAGTCCGGGATGCCTGTTCGTCTAAAGATACACCTTTTCCGGGCGCTGATAATCCCCCTCATGCTATACGCCTGCGAGGTCTGGGGCATGGCGGCAGACAGCTGATTGCTCCTGCTCCAACGGGCACAGAACAGAGGACTCCGGTCCATCTATTCTGTGGGCCGTGCATTCCCGGTGAGGCTGCTACATGAGGCTTTCTCGCTACCATATGTGGAGGACGAAATTAGACGCCGGGCCACAAAATTTTACGAAAAGTTACACCAACATCAGAGCGTCCTGGTTAGGTCTCTTGGTGATTACAATCCCAGAACACGCCGCTTCAGGCGTCATCGGGTTCTCCGCATGGCTTGCGGGCATACCAGATAACACTGGAGCAACTCCAACAGCCGCACAAAAGCTGAGCTCCATTACAACCTCACCAAGAGGTGACTAGCTTCTAAATTAAAACCTGCAAAATTATTCTAACATGTTATTAAACGCATAATTTTGAAACTCCATACACCAGAAGTGCAGAAGGGTCGCTGCACCCAATTGACATTCGTTGGGGAGCAAAATGCTACCTCCTTTATACCCACACCCATCCCAAAAATGAAACAGCCATCCTTAACACCCCATCCCGAAATAAAAACCCTGCGGTTAAACCCTGAACCTCAGCCAGCCAGTAACTTGAGTGAGTGAGTGAGTGTTGGAAGATCACTCAGGGTTGCTATTCTTATACCTGCTATGTTACGGAACGTTCCAGTCAGTTCTTAAACTGACAATGGTGAGTTTAAGTATTCAATTTTAGCTTTACCTTGGTGAGAACAAGGTATACCGTTATACTTTGTGTTAAGTTGTGTGGAGTGAATTAAATTTCGATTAGTTTTTGACTGAGAAAGACGTTAATTAGGATCATTCCTAATGTTTAGTTAAATTAATTTCAGTTCAAATTGTTCTGTGATTTTTATGTGTATTAATGAATCCAGAAAACGACTTGATTTGCAGTGTGTTAGAAACGCCATACTCATGATGGCGGGTTTTTTTTTTTTTTTTTTTTGGGTAGTGTTTAACGCCCGCTTTTACTACTAATGGCATCGCAGGCGGTGACACTGATGATACATGAATGATGATGGAGCACCGGTGGAAATGATGGCGGGAACAAGCTAAAAGTTACCTGTGAACATTTAATCGACCCACTCCCAATTTATCAATTTCTGCTTTAATAACCAAGAAATCAGTACAGCTCTATCAGCTACATTTTAAAAGTACGTGGTATTGAGAATATATGTGGTTATGCGGCAGTATTTTCCTACAAAAAGTTTTCTATTCGGCCTCTCTTTTGCTAGGAGTAAAGAAAAACGTTTGGAATGCTACAGGATTTGGAGATTTTGTGAACTGAACACGAGTTTTTCATAAACATGCAGATTGGAGAGAACATTTGAAATGTGTATTACACTGAAGCAAGTCGAGAGGAACCTGCACTCAATTCGCGATGCGTTACAGGAATCACTGCGCTAAACATTAAAATATGTAATGAAAATGTGCGTTTAAATAGGATATTTATAACACGTATTAGGACTGCTCTATTTTTAGGAAGACAGGAGGACATGATGAGAGCGTTTCATCAGATAATCGCTATAATTTCAAAGAACAACTTAACATGCCGCTGTCTGTCTGTTCTGATGAAATTAAGAATCGTTATGACAGAATCAAATTGGTGTTCAGCGGCGACTAAAAGACAATTCAGATTGAAATAATTGAATGTATTTGAGCTTCCCTATGTGAACAAATACGGAAAGAGCTAAACGAAACTGATATTTTTTCCGTACAAGTTGACGATACACCCGATATCTCTCAAAACTGCCAGTGTTTTTTTGTTGTGAGGTTTGTAACTTGAAATGCGAAATTAGTGGAGCAATTTTTAGGGTCATATGACTTGAGTGCCGATCGTACTGCACAAGCATTATTTGAACTATTAGATAATACAGTACAACAATTTAATTGGATAGGTAGAGTCAGACTGAAAAATTCAATGCCATAGCCGGGATTTGAACCACGGATCTCCCTGTCTGTAACCGGCTGCCATTCCACTGAGCTAACATGCCGGCTTGTTGCCATGGTAGCTCTGTGGAAGAGCAACCGGCTAGAGACCGGGATATCCGTGGTTCAAATCTCGGCTCTGGCGTTGAATTTTTCAGTCTGACTTTACCTATCCAACTTCTGTCCTACACACGGCTTATGTGAAAAAAAAAAAAGAAAAAAAAACAATTAACCGAACAATTCAATTATCGTAATAAACTAATAGGTCAGAGTTATGATGGTGCAAGTGTGATGCCCAGTCACTTAAATGGCTTACAGACGAAAGTGCAAGACGAAGCTCCTTAGGCTATTTTCATTCATTGCTTAGCACATCGTTTGAATTCAGTTTTGTCAGACAGTTTTAAAAATGTTTCCAACTGCCGAATAATTTTCGCAAACATAAGTGGCATTCCATATTTCTTTCACAATTCAGATAAAGTAACTGTGTTCTCAAATGTATAATTTGAAGGCGAATTTCTAGAACTGTGAAAACAAGATGGACATCAAACTCTAAAATTTTCCGAACAGTTGTAGGAAATTGGAAGGGTTTAAAAGAGGTTTTGAGGAAATAGCAAACAATCCTGCAGCCGAGAGCACATCTATCCCTGAATGTAGAGGTTTCTTGGGTGAAATTAATGATTTTGAATTTCAATTTGGGCTCTTGTTTTTATTATATATTCAGTTTAACTAATGTTCCGTATGATGTGCTAGAAAAGAAGGTTTTGTGCATCAATTATTGTAAACTAAAATTCAACAAACTTTTGATTTGATAACCAGAAAAAGAAACGAGTACTGTACTAACATATTTCGTGATGCAAAAGTAAAGAGTAATTTGGACCACAAAAGACACAAAGCCAAATTATCCGACGAGGACTTTTTTTCGGAAATACAAGTGTCTGTTTCATAAAATAATTGCTCATATCGTATCGCAAATAAATACTGGATTTCAAGATTTGCAAAAACAAACTTTTTTAACTCTGGTAGACAGTACTAAATATAAGAAATATTCGCGGGACTTTGCTCCATCTGCTCTAAACATTTTGGTTCAGTGTTACCCAGCTGTATTTAAGAAACTTCATATTTTACAAAATGAGCTAGAACTGTTTTATGCAGATACCAATTTGATTGCTATTAGTGCTTTAAAGGCTTTAGAAATCATGCGGAAAAATGGTGTTCAAGATGTACTGCTGGAAGTTTATAAATTGTATTCGCTTGTAGTATCCTTACCTCCCACTAGTGTGTCTGTAGAAAGAAGTTTCTCATGCTTAAAAAGGATAAAAACTTACTTGAGGAACACAAGTTCACAACATCGATTGTCATCTCTAGCCAACTTTTCTATTCATAGAGATCTTCTCTGCGAGCTACAAAAAAAAAACTAATTTTTTGGATATCATCGACAGATTTGTAGCTTTGTAGGACAAGAGAATCGACCAGGTCTGCAAAATTAAGGTAAATTGGCGTTTCATTCACGCTTTTATTTCGAAGTCATGCATGAAATTTTCCGTTTCATATCTTCAGCGGCGGCTGCTGTATAGGAGCACAAGAGCACGTGAACCTCCTATATTTCTTAGTGGATCTCCTTTTTTCTCTTTCAGGAAACATTTAATAAAATGCGCTATCCGGTGCCACTTGTTTAAATATACCGCGCTCTGTTCTTCAGATTGAACACAGCCGAGAACCTGAGTATGTGGCAACAACGCTTGTAGCACAGGCCTCGTGTGCTAGCGTATTACGAACGTTTAGCAGCTCTGCGCTTGCGCGGCCAACAAAACAGCTTGGAATTTTACAGCCAGAAATGAGCACACTGCAATCGTGCACTTTAGTTCTCATTAACATCACCAGGGTTCTGTTTATTATCGGGAAGTGCTGCTATCTTTGAGATTTAGTTGAAACTATCCGGAAATGCAACTGCATTTGATGAGGCGCTATTTTTCTTAATAATTTGTAGTTTATGCAAGAGCTTGCTTAAGACTAGCGTGTGCTGCAGTTTTACTAAGTTATTTCTGGTATAATGTGATTAACTTACTGTGACAATGCTTAATGAATTAACAGGTGAGACTAGTGTGGATTTTCTAACATGTTTTAAACATAGTTTATTATTTTAACAACAATGTTCTCTGTGTTGAGCAAGTGACCTCGTGGTTCTCAATTCTTGTGACTTTTCAAAGGTAGCCATGAATTCGGTGGACTCGATATTAAGAAGCCATGAAAAACTTGCATATGAGGAACAAATAGAAATAAAACGACTGGGACGTCCACAGCCCGATTTGGTAATTAAGCATGTGACAAAAACTTAAAAGCAGGACTATAGACGTAAATTTAATAACAATGTATACGCAACATGCAAATGGCTTTGCGGTTGCAGTATCAGAAACTCGCTGTTTTGCTTTCCTTGTCTTATGTTTAGCTCCAATGCGACGAGTAACTGGACAAGAGTAGGATGTGCCGACCTGGTGCATCTCAGTGAAAAGATAAAAAAGCATGAGAATTCACGTGCACATAAGAACGCATGTACTCGATTCGCTTGGTCGTGTGAATATCAGCACTCAACTAGACAGCGCTTACAGGCAGTCGGTAAAGAGACACAACGAGCAAGTTGACAAAGATAGGTACATTCTCTCTAGGCTAATTGATTGCGTAAAATTTTGTGGAGCATTTGAACTAGCTCTACGCGGTCATGATGAGCGGGAGCATTCTGAAAATCCTGGGGTGTTTCGTGGGCTTGTTAATTTTGTAAGCTCTATTGACATAGCAATGCAAGAACACTTAGAAAATGCAACCGTGTTCAAAGGTACTTCAAAGACGGTGCAGAATGACATCCTGGACTGCATGCTTGCGGTCTGCAGGGAAATTATATCAGAAGAAATAAAGGTAGCTCATTACTTAGCAGTCATGGCCGATGAAACAAAGGATGTGTCTACTCAGCAACAACTCGCTATTGTGTACAGATACGAGATGCAAGGGTCGGCTGTTGAGCGATTTTGGGGTTTTTTCAATCCTGTTGCCCAAGATGCTGATGCTATATCTGGGGTAATAAACACTGCATTGCTAGAGCTTATAGGAGAGCAGAAACATAAATTAATAGGTCAATGTTACGATGGTGCAGCTATTATGAGTGGCAGTGCAAGTGGAGTTCAGGCGAGAATACGAGCTATGTACCCTCATGCATATTATATACACTGTTACGCCCATCAATGCAATTTGGTTCTGCAGAAGGCTGCTGCCATAAACAGCTCATCCAGGATTTTCTTTTCAACACTATCAGGATTTCCTGCATTTTTTTCAAGATCTTGTCCAACAACCAAAATACTTGACAGAATTGTGTAAAACAGAGTTCCGAGGCTAGCAGCTACACGCTGGATTTGCAACATTCGTTCAGTGAATGTTGTGTATGAAAATAAAGAACGTCTCATCTAGTGTCTAGAGGAAATAAGTCTGCTTGATAATATTGATGACAAAACAAGACGTGAGTCAAGCGGCCTCTTAGCAGCTTTGGAGGATTCTGCATTCACCTTCTGATTGGAATTCTTTCATAGAATAATGCCTCAGGCGGAGCTCTTATTTAAAGTAGTGCAACACAGACAAATCGATGCTGTAAAAGCAAAACGCTACTTAGATCGGTTCTCGTCTGCTGTGCAGGAAATTAGAGACACTACACTTAACAGATGTGAAGTTTCCGAAAATCGAAAGAGAAACAGGCAAGAAAATCGAGTGGCAGAAGGAAAGGAAGTGTGCAACGCGATACTTAGTCACGTAAATGACAGATTTTCATTTACCGATCATTTAGTGGCTTCGAGGCTAGATGATGTCGCTTCTTTCCAGACATTTTCCGAAGATTTTCCAGAAAAAGATCTCGGCACTACTGTTGAAATCTACCCATGGTTGCTCAAGTCACAGCTTAAAACAGAACTTCAAGTACTGTATAACTGACGTGATATGATGAACGCTGAAGGAGCATCATCTATGTTGCAGTTCATAACAGAAAACAACCTTAACAAAGAAACTTTTGCGCAATTAGCCGAGCTACTGAAGATTGTTATCACTACGCCCATGACTACATCAGAACCAGAAAGATGTTTTTCCTCATTGAAAAGAGTTAAAACCTTTACGGGGAATACGATGGCTGAAGACCGACTCTCAGCATTGGCAATGCTTACTATTGAGAAGAAACTGGTCAACAGCATAAAAGACGTAAATTACCGAGTGATAGAAAAGTTTGCACACTTGAAAAAAAGGCGTGTGGAATTTCTGTACAAATAACGTTGGTGTCCATTGCATAATTAAAACAATGTAAATATTATTTATTGTAAATACCATTCTTCACATGAACTATATCAAAGGACTTTACACCTTCATCACCATCTGGGAACCTCATATTGCTGTTAACTATCGGAGACTAAGAAATTCAACATCTTTGCAATACTAGGTGGGTGACGATTTGTGTAACAAATTTATAATTCTTGTTTTAGGCACTATCATTGTTTCTAATATTACTGGATTTGGTGTTACCGTGACGGCGGCTATAGCAGCAGCAGCATCAGCAGCAGCAGCAGCAGCAGCAAACCAAAGTGCACAACTACTGGTGATAAGCTTAATTCCTTTGTCGTTATTGTGTTTCTTTCTGTGTGGATCAAATGTTTGTGCTTGGTTCCATTAGTCACCAAAAGAAGTCCACAATCAGTACTTCAACGACGCACTCATTCATACTTTAGCAATGGCAGAGGCCGTTGATAAACGTTCTGCTGTATTCACCCTGGTTTCACAGGGTTATACGGCTACCAGAGCGGGTAGCATTTGTGATGTTCCACCGTCCACAGAGAGGAGGTGGGCAAAGTTATATCGTGAAGAGGGACAGGTTGCTGCAAGGAAGAGCATTGATCGCTCGCGTGTATTTACCGAGAATGAAGATAAGTCTCTCATGGTGGAGGTCGACAGAGATCCGTTTCTGACGGCCGCTGAATACAAGGCTTTATCTTTATTCCGGGGTGGTGCACGGACGGTTAGCAATCGCTGTAAAGATGCCGGAATTCGGCGTAGACATGTGGCAGTTAAGGAAGTGCTAACTGAAGCCCACAAAATTGACAGGTTGGCATTTGCTGTACAGTACGAGAACTTCGATTGGAGCGATGTAGCTTTCTCCGACGAAGCTACGTTCTGTACTGCAGATGCCAATTCGGCAATGTTTGTTTACAGGCCGAGTGGTTCTCGATATGATATGCACTATTTGGTCACTCGTGCAAGGAGTGGTCAAACGAGGTTACTGCTTGGGCATGGATAACTCGGGAATGTGCAGGTATACTGGAACGTGTGCATGGAAAGCTAAAGGGGTAAACACATTCTGAAATTCTAGAGCATGTTCTGTTTTCGTCTGCCCAAGGGCGTTATCCTGGTATTATTAAATTCCAACAGGATAAGCATTCGGTCCACAGGTCGGCCAAAGTTCAAAAGTGGTTTTCGGAGCACACGAGTATCTTAGAGCAGATACCGGGGCCTCCAAAGTTATCAGATCTCAACCCAATTGAACATGTTTGGGCGAAAGTAAAGCTGAGGCTTTCTCGAGGTCCCAGATTGAATAATGCTACACAATTCTGGTGTGCCATGACAGACACTTAGGAATCACTAGCAGAAGACATTACTTATTTTCAAACGCTAGTGAATTCCATTTCCCGAAGATTGAGGGCAGTGATTGCAAATAATGGGGACCATGCAACGTATTAGAATTTGTTTTCTCTTGTTTTATTTGCCTTTTGTTGTATTTAAAGGCAACTGGAGATCAGGTTGCAGTGTTTTTCTTTGTTTTCTAGTCTGCGAGAACAGCAAATAAAAGATTACGCAGCGTGAATGATTTAGATAACGTAATCTACATCGGTTGTAAAGAGCACTAATATGAAGTAAAAACCAAAATAATAATACAAAAAAATCTATGTGAGTTACGGGCTTCGAACCTACGCTAGGTAGCACACTGAGTTTGAAACGGAGCAGGTTAAGCACGGAGCTATTTCTATCTGGGAGCCCTGTTCTCCCTGTTCATAAAGCAGTGTAGCAGGCTGCTTAACTATCAAGGTTTGGCTTCTTTTTTAGTGTTTCTGTGCATATTAGCGAAAAACAGTTATTTTAATTATCCTCTGGTTGCTATTTTATGTTATAAAGCAATAAACTATGTCTTACCTCGCTGTATAAAAGCACGTTTTGTAGCAAAGTGAACGTGCACGTGTAAATCCAGCTTGTGTAAATTCGTGTGCTTCTATGAGGCCGAAGTGACACTTTGAAAGGTTGCAGCGCTCAATCATTTTTTTTCCATGACTGTACGTCTAATATGTTACATTATTGACGATTGTGAGCCAGCCGAAACAATTTTCCTACAGCTTCAACTGAGCAGCAAGTCACTTGCGCGCGTACCTTTGAAGGTCACGGGCCGTATGTGTGTTTCACTGCTCCAACGAAGCAAGCTAAGGAGATCATTTAACAGCAAATAATTGTGTAACGTAGAGTATCGCTGTCTGTTAATCATCTAAGATCATCTGTACGTATAATTGATTTTAGAGAAAGTAGAATAGAAATTCCACTTGATGACCAGCTTAAAATGAAATATACACAATAGGAAAAAGCGGAAACAGGGGCGTCTCTAAAAGGCTTATTAGTGCAGTAAGCTTTCTGAGAAAACAAGAATTGGCCTTTCGAAGACATTTTGACCAGGGCATTTGTGTGGCATATTGAAGTACACTGCAGAGTTGCGCAGTACCTACTTAGAAACCTCTGCTGTGTTTAAAGGATTGATTTCAACATGACGTAGTACAAGCCGTAGTTTCGACGGTTTTGCAAACTATAAAGCATGATATTGTGGATATTCCTTTTTTACTTTCTCCATACGCACTATGTACATAGTGTATAGAGAAAGTATTGCACTCCACCAAAAATTCGATACCGAGATTTCACCAGAAATATGTTTTAGGGTCCCCAATATCCAAAAAAAGCATTTTCACAAAAAGGTCCGTGTGTGTGTGTGTCCGTGTGTCCGTGTGCTGTGAACACGATAACTCAAAAACGAAAGGTCAGTAAAATGCCACACTTGGTATTTAAGTTTAGTATCTTCCAGGGATGCGACACGAAGATTTTGAGAAAAATCCCCCCCACCCCCAACTACCCTTTACATGGAACCTTTTTCGAAAATTTTGATTTTCTCAAAAATGGCTCCAACGATTTTGATTAAAATTTCGGATATTAAACATATTTACCTGAAAAATGAAATTTATATCTTGAATTTTCTGGGAATAGCCTCTGAAGAGTAGTTAATTCTGGATGAATTTTACTAAATTTTGAATAACTGCTAAACCCTAAGAGGTGGACAAAAACTTACTGCACAAAAACTGTAGAGCACATTAAAACACACAATTTATGTTATATACATTTTTTTCGTGGAGTTCGTCGTTTTTGTAACATTGCTTATTTTTGGTTTCTGCTATGAAAAACGTATAGTTTTCTCATACTGGAACTTGTCAACTCCTGTCCATATAAACAAAGGAACTTCATTGACATATCAACCAGTTTTTGACTATCGCTTTAACCTACGGTTGTCCCTTATTTCGCTTCTACTTACAAGGATGCGAGTAATAAGACTATTTCTGCTAATTTTTTCTGATTAGCATAAAGTAAATAGAAGTATAAGCTTTTTAAGAATTATTTGTTGCAGGGATATGCAGAAAGTCATGTGAATGGTACACATCAGATTTTTTTTTGTAGTGTTTAACGCCCCCTTTTACTACATCTGGCACCGCAGGTGATGATATACCTTTTGTTCAACACCATGGAATTGTCCTGGTTGGTAAACACCGTGAGCAGAAACATTACTAAAGTTTGTAACGTGCTATTTTAGAGCACTTCAAGAAATTGATTCAGGTATTTTGGTACCAGTGGAAGATTTCAAATTTATGTTTTCTTGAACATATTGTACAACATATTCATTTGTGTCGATGTGTTGTGTAACGTACTTCAAAGCAAACGTCAATAGAACTTAAAAAAATCCCGCTGCACAATAACCGCATTTTTCAATAAACCGTATCTTAATTAGAACACACTTCGAAGAGGAAAATAGAGTTAAAGTTTTTGATGACGTTGATAACTGTTTGGGCGTAAGATTTTAGATTATTCTAAATTGAGAATTTTCAATTTATTGTCACATGAAAACTATGTACCAGTTCCCCAAAACTAGTTTTTAAAGTTTCTTATATACATATGGAAGGTACTTCGACGCCATTCAGTTGGGAAGAGAACTGACTGTAGTGTACAGTACAAGAACTTAGAAATAAAACCACGAATGTACTGGAACTACTGAGCACTAATTCAATGCTCAAACCACTTTTCCGAGGTTTGAATGTTAATTTCATTCTGTATGCAATTTCTGGGAGTATATTTTCAGTAAAAAGTTAGTTTTCAGCGCTGAAGAGAATCAAAAGTTGCTCGGAATTCTACTGGAGACGAGCGAGGATTTTTCATTTTGTAATCATTGCAACTGAAATTCAGCCATTGATATTATTCTTCATGATACCTGTTATGTTGTAGCCCATTTTCATTATGTACTTTCCATAGGAGCCGTATTTCCCATTATGGCTGGATTTATACATTATTATCCATTATTTACAGAATTATTTCTTAACTCGACCACTAAAGGAACATTTCAAAAGAAACAGAAAATTAATAAGGATGGGCTTTCAATTCCCTTTATCTTACAGAGGTGAGCACCAAAGTGTCAAAAATGAATTTAAATTCAGGAATTATCTATTCTCTTTTAAATTTTACCCAAAGTAACTTTATTAAATAAAGTAGTACAGCAAATATCCTTTGAATTTAAACCATACCAGATGCGATTTTTATCCTTTATATGTATACCCTTAATTTACACTACTATCAGTTGTGTTTTATCTTTAATGTTTATTCCTTTGATTTACACTATTGTTGGTTGCGAATTTTATGAAGGTGACCCTGCTACTTGATTTATTATTGTTTACTTAAAACTAATATCCATTGCTTCGGCTAGCTGAATGGTCACCGCACGTCACTGCCCTGATTTAGGAAGTACTGGTGGTATAATTGATTATGCAATGATCAGTCCTCAAAATACATACTCCTTATCGCGAAATTGTAATATGTTCTCAACTGCACAACGAATAATGTATTAGGAAGAACTGTATCTCAGATGCAGGTGATTTGACTACCTTCTCCCTCCCGCTTGTGCGCGATTTCATTCTGCATAGATATGAGCTAATGAAAGAGACAATTCGTTCACCAGACCAGGTGAGTCCGTCTGCGCTATAAAGGCACCCCCGCGCAAAGGTTTAAACAACAACAAAAATCTACTCACGCGGATCTGTCTCAAAATCCTAGTGGTAGTGAGCGATACGTAATGGTAGTATTGCAACAGTGGAAGAATTTATGCTAATAATAACAAATGTGATGATTCGTAGCCATGCTGTTGGTGGTGGTTATTCTAACCGTAGCAGAGTTTTTTGTTTTTGTTATTGATTTAGCGAAGCACCCGTTTTTTTTTTGTTTTTGTTTTTTTTTTTTTGTTTTATTTTTATTTACTTCCTATGTTCTAAAAAATCAGAACAAATCTTCTGACTGATTTAACTTGCTTTTCGATTAATAGGTTTATATATTAGAATAGAAGCTTTCATTAGTCTCTTTTCTGACTTGCAAAAATGCACACTTGAAGTCTTATAAATATTAGAACGATTTCGTCTTTATTATTCTCTTTTTATAGGCGTGTAAGCACCCCTTGATAAACCAGTTTGCTTATAGGCTTCTTCTAATTCGGAAAACGATTTTCCAAACCACTGGCGACAAATCCCCTGCTCCTGTTCTTGACGTCATCATCCTTTGTGCGTATAATGAACGGGCAGGCATTAATTACGGTTGGCGCGCAAGGCTGTGTAGTTGAATTTACTTTCCCCTCTCTTTCAATACATAGATCCGGCGATTCATTATGTGCTTCAGATAGATATCCACAGCTTACTTCTCTTTGAACCAGGCTTTACCCATTAATTATGAATATGTCCGAAGCATATAATTTTTATACCTGCTGCATTCATTTATCACGTTATCTTTAGGACTAAAAGTTTGAAGAAAAAATGACATATTTTTGCAGCGAGTCTAGTGAAAAAAATTAAAAATCTCTAGAAACTACATTTTAAGCAATTCTTGGTTAGAAAACGTGAAAAATGAAATACACTCTTCCGCAAGCACTCCTCCGTGGAGTGGGGGCGTAACGAATGCGATACGGGCTCGCATGCATATATAAAAATATGGCCCCCCTAAAATAAAATACACACCTTAAAAATAACTAACATAACTTTAATCGCAAAGGTAGAAATACAGATTTTATGCAACCTATTGTATATTCCCATTTGAACAAAGAGAGTATTCATTTGTTATTTTTCAAAGTATTAAAAAAACTACGAATCAAAATGTTATTAAAATTGACACCCAATATCAAGCATATACTTCTGTCTGCTGTTTGATGTGATTCCATTTATAAAATGTCACCATACTCACCTTGATCTCCAGTGAAACTAGATCATACGGCACGTTTTCTGTGATATGAAAGTATTGCTGATTTCACTGATATCAATGGATCAGACATCTTTCACTTTCGATACTGAGGAGACTGAGTTCATTAAGACTGTCTTGGGTCACAGCATTCTGTAGATAAATCTCTATAAGTTTGAGCTTCGAAAATGAGCTTTCGGCCGAAGAAGAGTAATAGCAATAGATAGAAACAGACAAAATGCTTTACATACATCTGGAACGCTAGCAACAACGATTGAATTCTCTATTTTTAATTTCTTTAAAAGTCAGATACAGGAGCTAATGGGGTTATTTCTTTTTTCAAAGCGTTAGAAAACCTAATACCTGGTCTGAAAATTTACTGTCTAAATATTCCTCGTATTCATTTTGAAGAACTTGCTACTGCATTGTGAACCTCTGCGTCGGAAGCAGAATTTAAAAGTGCTGGTAAAATAATTTTGAAGAAATGGTTAACATTATACATACCCTCAAATCTGGTTTTTAACCAGGGTACAACAATGCTCAAACAGCCGTTTAAAACAATGGTTCTGAAACTTAGATAATGATCTACTAGCCGCTCGTCTTGACACAATTCAAGAAAATGCTTCGTCACTTTTCAAATTCTTTTATTTTCATATTATGGCGAAATGCCCGACCTCTTTTCTAAATATGTAGCTAATAGATTGCTTCTTCAAAATTATTTAGATAGCAAGATAAATTGTTACCTGCATTCTGAACAAAAGACCACACTCTATCAAGCTCTACTTTTTTCAATTACATAATATGAAATGCTAAATTAGTACTTTCTAGGACTTTAGATTATAACATTATCTGAAAAACGAACTCAATTTCTTCTAATTGATTTTTCAAACTAACAGCTTGTTATCTTTCTTCCTTTTACATATTATTTTCGACACAGCCTTGAATACATTGAAGTACTTAATGTAAAGCGGTCTGACGCAGAGGCTAATACGCATAGAGATGGTCCGCGAATGGTGTCGCGAAGAATCGAACACTATAACGCCCGGGAACCGATACTCTTGGTTCTGGAGTCGACTCCCTCTTCCACACGCAATCTGTTGTTAAAACAGATATAAAACACCTGTCTGCAAATGAAGTACTGTGTGAAAGAATATGCTGTGTATATGCTTAACGTGATGTGAACTCATGCTGAAGGTGTCTTACCTTTTCTACTACGCACAGAAATGGGGAGGATATTGCATTCCACGCAAAATTCGATACCGGGATACCACTGAAAATACACGTTTTGAGACTCCCTGAATAGAACAAAAATTCTAATGTGATCCATCCACATGGCTTTCTCTAGCTGTTCCACTTATAAAATATTCTTACAAGAGATTATTCTAGCATCTACTTCATAATAGAAATTGTCTTATTACTAACTTCCTTGTAAATAGAAAGGAAATAAGGGAATACATTAGGCTAAAGCGATAAATCTTTTAAAAGCTATGTTAAACAATTGAAGTTCGGTTCGTTTTACATGGCCAGCAGTAAAACAAGAGAGGTGAAACGAAAGATGACTTTCCGTTTGAATAAAGTTATATAGTTTAATATTTGAAACCAATAACATGGAATATCACTAAAACGGCGAACTAAAAATTTTGTGACAAATTATGTGTTTTAATGTAAATTTTTGTCTATCTCTTACGGTTTACCAATTATGTAAAATTCATCCAGAATAAAGAGTCTTCAAAGGTTATTCTCAGAAATTGAAGATATACATTTTATATGTGATCTAAATATATTTGGTATACGTATTTTAATCAAAATCATCGTGCCATTTTTGAGAAAAAAACATTTTCAAAAAGTGTTCCATGTAAAGGTAGTTTGGGGTGGAGTTTCCTGAAAATCTTCGTGACGCATCCTTGGAAGATACTAACCGTAAATACCAAGTTTGGTATTTAACGGTTTTTTCGTTTAGAGCGGAGTGCGCCTTGTTTCTCTACCCTGCTATACTGTTTTTGTAGAACTACTAGCCCAGCCTGAGCTACTTCGTAGAACGCCGGAGCTGTCTCGGAGAGGATGCCGGGCGATGAGCGCTCGCTCGCCGGTTCTGTAAAAGCGGAGCGCGGCTGCCTGTCGGCGTTGACCGTAGGATCTCCGCCCACCTTCTTAGATCTCCGCTGGTCTTCGATGGGCCTCGGTTCCTCTAGTTGTGTCCTCTCGAAGATCACCCCGATCATCTGCCAGTAATACTGGAAGTTGCTGCCCCAGTATCCTTTCGGCCAGAACAGACTAGACCAAATTACAGACTGGCAGACTGGCCCACCTTCGAAGAGGCCATTGACGCGCAAATAAACACCGCAGCGGTCACGACGCATGAGACACAGGAGCTAGCGGTGACACAAATTACAAACGCGATACACCACGCCATAGATCAACACGTCCCCATCAAAAGGTGTACTAGGAATGTCAGGGTGCAATTTCCGCAAGACGTCAGGCAAACAGTTAAAGAACGGAATAATGCCCGACGGAAATGGCAACGCAGCCGAAACTTAATTAATCGAAACCAATACGAAGAGCAAAGAATCAGGGCCAATACCCACATCGCCGAATATACACGCAACCAGTGGAACAATACCCTGGAAAACTTGGACCCACAGACCCAATCGGTTTGGAGGGTTGCGAAATGCCTCACGCGGACAGCTACAAATATTCCACCTCTCCGCATTGAAGGCCAAATAAAGGAGACGCCCGAGGATAAAGCGGAAGCCTTTGCAGACGCGCTGGAAAATTCCTTGCAGCCAAACGCTCACCCCTGCGACAAAAACTTCGCGGTGGACACGGAAAGGTTGGCACTCTCCTTGCGAACAGCACAAACGCACAACAAAACTAGAAAAACGAATGCCGGGGAAATTAAATGGCTAATTATGCACCTTCCCAACCGCAGAGCACCGGGACCGGACAAAATCCCGAACATTGTGCTCAAACACTTGCCGATGAAGGCAATAAAATTGCTTGCGGAAATGTTTAATTATACCTTAGAACACGGAAGATTTCCCCTTCAGTGGAAAGAAGCAAAAATTTTGCTTTTCTCTAAGCAACACAAAGATCTCTCTCAGCCAACCAGATATAGGCCTATCAGCCTTCTGAACACGGTGAGTAAACTCTTGGAGAAAATTATACACAAACGACTTAACACATTCGTAATCAAGAATGACCTATTGACCAAGGAACAGTTTGGATTCAGATCCAACCACTCCACCACTCACCAACTATTGCGACTAACCGAAAATATTACGAGGGGTTTTAACACCAACCGCTCAACAGGAGCAGTTCTACTTGATATAGAACGCGCCTTTGACAAGGTATGGCACGCAGGCCTCATACGAAAACTAAGCACGTATGGAGTGCAAGACTCAATGATCACCTTAATTGCAGATTACCTGAAAGGTAGGACCTTCAAAACCGCAGTAGGGGAGGCGGAGTCATCCCTCCGTCCTATCCAAGCAGGCGTACCCTAAGGAAGTATCCTAGGGCCTGTGCTGTTTAACATCTACATAGACGACCTCCCTCCACTTATCCGGGTAGAAAAATACATCTACGCCGATTAAACAGCACTCGTAACACAGTCAACCGAACCACGGATTATTCACCTAAGACTCCAGAATGCTCTAAACGAACTGGAGCCGTGGCTTACGAAATGGAGGGTAAAAATTTACGCCAGAAAATGCCAAGCAATAGTTTTCACGAAGCGCCACTTGCATAGGCAAAGAAGGCATGCTCTCCCACGGCTTACCTACAGGCAAGAGCCTATCGAGTGGGGAGCTCAGTCACTTAATTAGGGTTAAGGATGGACGAATGCCTCACGTGGAAACAACACATAAACATGGTACGAGCTAAAGCTAACGGTCAACTTAACAAACTTTATCCGATAATAAATTTAAATAGCAGCCTCAAACTTAGCATGGGGCTAACACTATATAAAACCTCGATTCGCCAATATTAACATACGCCGCACCCGTATGGGGATATGCGGCCAAAACACACATCAAACGGCTACAAACAATGCAAAACCGTATACTGCGCACTATAGCTAAATTACCAGCAGTAGCACCAACGTGGGCTCTGCACGAGGAGCTCAAAATCTGCTCCATTGAGACCTACATAAAACACTTGGCATTCAACCTTTATAAACGCAAAAACAATAACTACAACAAGCTCATTCAAAATCTAGGAATTTACGACACCGATCACGATAAGCACCCCCGCCCACTGGCACTCTTTGACAGAACCATCGGAATAGGAGAGCCTGAAATCAACATACAAGAATACCTGGACACCCTGATTAGGGTATAAAACCTAGATCTGGTACAGCGTAGGGCAGTGACTGCGACAATCCTTCCAGTTCCTGCCTCTCACTCACAGCAAACACACACATGCACACTCATTACTACTCTTCTTTTTAAGCAGACCTCTAAGCCCTTGAGCTTAGCCAGCCAAGGCGGTCCCGCGGGAAGAGCCCCCCCCCGCGAGTGACACGGGTCCGCACCTGCAATATGATAGGCAGGCAGCCAGCCACGTGCGCACTCTATACGACAACGCTCAGAAAATGGACTATGCCTAGAGGTTTTAAAATGACGTACCCCTATGACGGATAATATCATATATACTTATCTAACACACTTTAACGATGTCTTAGGTTGAACATAATAACTCATGTATATATGTAACAGTATATGTAATAGTATTACTCGTAAAATAGATAATAACACTTACATAAATATCACAAAGACGAAGCCTACATAGGCGGAACTCACACAAAACCTAAGCTTAATATAACTCTATACATAGTATATACTCACAGACGTAGCCAATGACAGACCTCAACTATTACCTCATAAAAATAAGCGATTGTAGTTTTAGGACAGACAATTAACAATAAGGTAGTTTGTTTCAAAGACGCAGCGCTAGCAAAGCAGCACCCACACAGACCTAGCAGACTCTAGGTAGCACGATTTCCCTCCCACTCGTCCAAATAACCTACTCCTAAATTCTCCTTCATAATCTCCTGAAATTCGCCAGAGGGCAGGCTGGGCCTAGGCCGAGCCTGCCTGCCGGCACCCAATATCTCCTCTGGCGGCCGCACAGCGGGCCAGTTATTACCACCAGTACTACGCGGGTGCAACAGCGGTACCGCAGAAATCCATCTCCCTATCCACTCCAGCACCGGTGGAGGTTTTTTAGTCGGTAGGGCCACGTGGCAGAACCCGACACTCCGGACGTGCCCGGGTAGTCTATAAGGTAGATTTTTCCTCCACTTGAAAAAAAAAGAAAAAACAAAACAAAAAAAACAACAAAAAAACCAGTGTTCGGAGTCGATGGAGTCTACAGTCTCGACTCCGGCCCTCATTTCAGCCCATCTCTAAATACGCATACATGGGAGAGATAGGCAATTCAAAGAGCAGTGAGAGAGCAGGGCTAGGGCTATTGCGCATACATGGGAAAGATAGGGGGGGGGGGAGGAAGAACCTAACCGAGGCTCAGAGTATCAGATGTATTTTTCTGCCCTTTATGGTCCTTTTCAAGCTCGTTTGCTGTGTTTTACAGTCGTTTTTGTCATTTTCCCAGAATTTTGAAAATGTTTAACGACGTTTTAGCACTTTCCTATGTATTTGGATGCTGTTTGAAGACCCTTGTATTACTTCGCAGTGCTTTTGCACTGCTTTCAAATGCTTAAGATCATTTATAAGCGTTTTGAAAATTTTTCGAGTGTTAGGTCTGTTGTTTCCATTCTTTTTAATAGCATTTCATGCCATTTGGAGGGTGCCTAGGACTTTAGCATAAGGCAACATCCTGAGAAAGCACATATCCAGTTAAATCACCCTAACTGAGATTCAAACCCGGGACCTCTAATTTGAGGTCTATGTAATTTCAGTGCGCGCGCGCGCCTGTGTGTGTATGTGTACAGCATAGTGTACTTATTGGACATTTGAGCTCTTTTCAGCTGATTTCAAGCTACTTTGAGAGTATTTTGGGGCTCTAAAACAGGTATTTTTGGCTTTCTCAGATGTTTTTGATCATATTTTCCATTATTTTACAGTGCTTTATAATTATCTTTGCCGCCTTTATAAGCATTTTGGTACGTGGTAGGCACTATTTTTCAGGGATTGCAGTGGTTTCACATGCATTTTTCAGGGTCCTTTTAGCGTTGCCTCTGTTGTTTATAATGCTTTTAACGTCATACCATCCCGTTTGGAAAGAGTGTTTAGGACTCTGGGCTATACAGTTTCAGTGTATTCATCAGGCATTTTAACTCTTTTTTCAGCTCATTTTACGGTATTTTAAAGGCATCTAAGGCTCTAAAACAGGTAGTAGTAGTGCTTAAGGGCGTACAACGGCCGAGGTTATTAGCGATAAAAAAAAAAGACAGGTATTATAGGCTTTTCTCAGACTTTATTGCTCATATTTTACATTATTTTGCAGTATCTTCTATTGATCTTTGGCACTTTTGCAGACATTTTTGTACGGTTTTGGCACAATTTTTAAGTGATTGTAGTGCTTTCACGTCCATTTTTCAGGATTTTATGTCGATTTTAGCGTTACCTCTGTTGCTTAGAATGCTTTTATGTCACGCCATTCCATTAGGGGACGGTATTTAGGACCCTGGACTAGATAGCTTGATTGCATTCCGCAGCCATTCTATTTCTTTTCTAGCCATGTCGAACCGTTTTGATGGTACATAAAGTCTAAAGTCTTTAGCCATCCTTCAGACGTCTTCCGCACATTCTACATCATTTTGCAGTGTTTTCTAATAGTTTGGACACTTTTATAGACATTTTAGCTCATTTTGAGTCTATTATTGAGGACTTTGTAGTGTTTTGTTTAGTGCTTTATGCCTCCTTGCAGATCATTTATGACTTTTACGGTATTAAGAACTATAGGACAGTGTTAAGCCCTCATGGAATTGATATTTCAACCAACTTTGAATACATTTTTTGGAAGCCCTTTAAGGCCTTTGTGACAACAACGAAGGTATACTATCTATACTTTAGTACGTATATGAGGCGACATGATGTCTGGTACCCCTTTTCCTAAGTTTGAAATTAATTTGTAGCACTTTATGCTAGTGTATGTTGTTTCTGCAAACATTTTCTACATTTCTACAGTAATTTCTGTCATCGTTCCAGTATTTCTGACGTTGTTCCCACTATTTGCTTGGTTTTGTAGCATTTGCATATGCTCATGAACGGGTTGATGACTTTTATAGCCTATCTAATAATTTATTTTGCCCTACTTTGGATCCTTTTATGAACATTTCTATATTCTGTTTCAGTATTTTTGTAGTCCTTTAAGAGTCATATTACATCCTGTGTTGCAAACTTCAGCATGTTCAGATGCTAACTTGTGAAGCAAGCGCTAAAATTGTTCAGTCTTTCATAGATTGTAAATGTGACATAACTTAACTTTTCGTTTCTCCATGTTTTTTTTTTTTTCATTCTTTTTTTTTGCTTTGAAGTCTCTCTTTTGGATGCTAACACTAGAAGAATGGTATAAGCCTTTGTCATCGAAGTGTTTACTGTACACTGAACATGTTTCTTCATATTGGTTTAATTGTTTTTTTTTGTTTTTTTTTTGTTTTTCTGTTTTCACACCAGCCGTGTGTAGGACAAGAGTTGGAAAGGTAGAGTCAGACTGAAAAATTCAGTCCCATAGCCGGGATTTGAACCACGGATTTTCCGGTCCCTAGCCGGTTGCGAGTCAGTTGCGAAATTTAATGATATGCCGGCATGTTGCCATGGTAGCTCAGTAGAAGAGCAACCGGCTAGTGACCGGGAGATCCGTGGTTCAAATCCCGGCTGTAGCATTGATTTTTTTCAGTCTGATTCTACCTATCTACTTTTTCATCGTGTTTTATTCATCTTTTAAAGTTTTTGCAGTCTGCTTTCCTTAAATTAGATGTTTTTGTCTATGCTAAACTAGAGTAATCATCCTGACTTTCTTTAGTTCATTGTTTTAGTTATTCTTAGTATTTTCAGTTTTTAGCTGTTTTTTAATATAAAGATAACCAGCATAGGATGTTAGGCGTCTCTGTTCTTGCATGTGGCTGAGACCAGCATTAGAAATTTATTCTAATGGCAGAGTTCTCAGCGTGCCTCATTCTTCTATCTTTATGTGTCTTTTTTCTTGGTGCATGGGAGTGTTTGCAGTGTAAACTTCAATGTTTCTACCACGTTACCGATGTATGTGATATTTTCTCACAGCTTTGTAATCACCATAAGCATAGGTTGATATTCCACCATCCTTTTTATCATGGGGCGTTAGAGCGATTTTGTTGACTTTTACAGATGAAACGTTTTGCTGTTGTGACATTATCAAATTCATGGCAGTTCTTATTATTTCGCAGTTTTTAAGACAATCTACACAACTGTCGAATGTGATGTACTGCCTAATAGCTCTTCGTTTTATGACCTTAATTTTTTGATCATTCCTCCGTCAATATCGAGAGCATACATCCTAGGTCTCATTCCAAAAACACGTTGGATGATTTTTTCCGTTAACTTCAGCTTTAAACTTTCCCGAAACTTTTTTTGTTCCTTGTGGAGTGGCACATGTGGCTTGCAGGGTAATCAGATGCATCTAAACGTTCAAGAAATTGCATTTTGTCCTGGTATATGTCAGCTGTTGTGACTGGATGAATGAACGGGTCCATATCCATGTACATAAGCTCCAGGTTTTCGGTCCCACAATACGGCAATAGCACATCATATTGGTATGAGTACATTAGGGTTTTTGAGATGTCCAGTATGCTCATTCCGATGTATATTGGCTTGTTGAATATAATCTTCCGTAATATCATATGGACAGCTGCTAGGTTATATTCATATGCACTTCTAAGAGTTATTCACCTTGGAATTAAGGTCCATTTGAGTTGGATACATTATAATTTAGACTCTTATATCTCCTAAACTAATTTAGATAAAGACTTAGTATAGCGCATTCAATAAATATGAATTAGTCTTATGTTATAAAGATGAGCAAGTTTACCTTAGCGTCCGGGTTTCGATGTGAAAACTTTAACCTGATTTTCTCCGGAACAGTTAGTCTTGGCAAGACGAGACAAAAACTACATGGTAACCATTATTACACTATATCAGATTAAATAATAATTTGTACTCATAGATCTTGAGTTAAAATCCATAACTTTTGTTAGCTTTTAAAGTTTTTTGCTGAATCCTGAATAATAACGGCTACATATATTGAAAAGTGAGTATTGATAGCCTTAGCATGCCAAACTAAACTTATATATTGCTTTTTAGCCTAGTGGGACTCGATTCGATTCTAGGTCGATGCATTACACTTTTATCTTCTATAGGGGCTACACTAATTTACGGAAATACTTCAAATAAACTTTATTCAGTATATAGTATCACGTATCATGATCTAAATATATACGGATGTACCTGAAAGTCCGAGGTTCGAGCAAAATCTTTAACAATAATTATGATTGCGCTTTACTAAGTCTTTATCTAAATTAGTTTAGGAGATATAAGAGTCTAAATTATAATGTATCCAACTCAATTGGACCTTAATTCCAAGGTGAATAACTCTTAGAAGTGCATATGAATATAACCTAGCAGCTGTCCATATGATATTACGGAAGATTATATTCAACAAGCCAATATACATCGGAATGAGCATACTGGACATCTCAAAAACCCTAATGTACTCATACCAATATGATGTGCTATTGCCGTATTGTGGGACCGAAAACCTGGAGCTTATGTACATGGATATGGACCCGTTCATTCATCCAGTCACAACAGCTGACATATACCAGGACAAAATGCAATTTCTTGAACGTTTAGATGCATCTGATTACCCTGCAAGCCACATGTGCCACTCCACAAGGAACAAAAAAGTTTCGGGAAAGTTTAAAGCTGAAGTTAACGGAAAAAATCATCCAACGTGTTTTGTAATGAGACCTAGGATGTATGCTCTCGATATTGACGGAGGAATGATCAAAAAATTAAGGTCATAAAACGAAGAGCTATTAAGCAGTGCATCACATTCGACAGTTGTGTAGATTGTCTTAAAAACTGCGAAATAATGAGAACTGCCATGAATTTGATAATGTCACAACAGCAATCGCTCTATCGCCCCATGATAAAAAGGATGGTGGAATATCAACCTATGCTTATGGTGATTACAAAGCTGTGAGAAAATATCACATACATCGGTAACGTGGTAGAAACATTGAAGTTTACACTGCAAACACTCCCATGCACCAAGAAAAAAGACACATAAAGATAGAAGAATGAGGCACGGTGAGAACTCTGCCATTAGAATAAATTTCTAATGCTGGTCTCAGCCACATGCAAGAACAGAGATGCCTAACCTCCTATGCTGGTTATCTTTATATTAAAAAAAAGCAGCTAAAAACTAACTAAGAATAACTAAAACAATGAACTAAAGAAAGCCAGGATGATTACTCTAGTTTAGCATAGACAAAGGCATCTAATTTAAGGAAAACAAACTGCAAAAACCGTAAAAGATGAATAAAACACGAAGAAAAATGTTCATTTTGCAACAAACACTTCGATGAGGAAGGCTTAGACCATTCTTCTGGTGTTAGCCTCGAAAAAGGAGACATCAAAGAAGAAAAGAAAAAAAAAAAAAAAACATGGAGAAACGAAAGAATTGGTTATGTTACATTTACAATCCATCAAAGCAGAAAACATTAGCCTTTATTCAGAATTTAGCATCTGAACATGCTGAAGTTTGCAAAACAGGATAAAATGTGATTCTTAAAGGACTAAAAAATAGTGAAACAGAATATAGAAATGTTCATAAAAGGATCCAAAGTAGGAAAAATAAAATACTAGATAGGCTATAAAAGTCATCAAACCGTTCATGAGCATATGCAAATGCTATAAAATCAAGCAAATAGTGGGACCAACGTCAAAAGTCCTGAACGATGACAGAAATTGCTGTATAAGTGTAGAAAATGGTCGCAGAAACGACATACAGCAGCATAAAATGCTGCAAATTAATTTCAAACATAAGAAAAGGGATACAAGACATCTTGTCGCCTCAAATAGGTTTAAAGCACTCCTAAACGTACTCAAGTATCGACAGTATACCTTCGTCTTTGTCACAAAAGGCCTTAAAGAGCTTCCTAAACATACATTCAAGGTGGGTTGAAATGTCAATAGCATGAGGACTTCCTATGGTTCTGAATACCTTAAAAGTCATAATTGAATTGTAGGGAGGCATTAAGCATTACAAAACACTGCAAAATGTAGAAAAATAGACTCAAAATGTGCTAAAATGTCTGTAAAAGAGTTAAAACCATTAGAAAACACTGCAAAATACTATAGCATATGAGGAAGACGTCTGGAAAATGGCTAAAATGTCATCTAGCTGCCGTACACTAGCTATCCATGTTAGTGCCAGAGGACATTGAGGTGTTTCACAACCCCATCCAGGATCACTATTCCCCGGGTTTTGGGAATAACTGTCCCATTCGAACAATTTAGCAAAGGGAGGGTCTCGAAACGTTTGGCCCGACGTACATTACACACCCAGAGAGAATAATTTGCTATTTAAAATGTAATATTTTGGTGCATTTTCATTGATGTCATTATTTTGTAATAAGTAATATGCGCTGGACTTTCATGATGACTAAGGAATATGCCCACAAACCAAGTGTTACGAGAGACGGCAAGGATAATCATTCTTATAGCTGTATTAAATTCAACTCAAAGTTGACCGATTCGACGAAAGGTTCTTGATCTGACCATTTCTGTACAAACTGACATTTTATTTTATACACATTTCTATATTTATATTTGTAAGACAAATGGCGACAAGTAAGACAAGTGCCTGAACATTAAAATGAAAATATTTATTGTTTATTTATATTGCAATAATTATATTTTATTTTTAGTCTTAATAATAACAGTTGTGGTCGTCTCCTTAGCGCGGTGGTAGCGCAGCTGCCTACCAAGCGGGACACCTGGGTTCGATCCCCAGTACCGGCGTGGGGATTTTTCCCCCGCTGGGAGACCTGGACCGGGGTGCACTCAGCCTCGTGAGGTCCCTGGGGGGCCAATTGAGGAGCTACTTGATGGAGAAGTAGCGGCTCCGGGTCGTGAGGAACGCATTAACCGGCCGGGAGGGGCTCGAGGCGCTGACCACGTCTCACCCTGCAATGCTGCACCCCATCCATGACGTCTGTAGTGGACCAAGATGGGGGACGCAGCGGCCGGGCGGTAGGCCAAGGTTCCCCGTGAACTGTCGTGCCATGGAGTTAAAAATAACAGTTGTATTTTTATTAGTTTTTCTGCGAAACCCTAAAGTCACGGACCCACCAGCATTACAATAATATAGCCACGTAGTGCTTAATCCTCCTTCTTTTCAAACAAGAAAATCTCAAAGACTGTGAGTGACAACATGCTAAGCTAGCTAGTTAATTTCTGTTTTGCGAAAAAGAACATTCTTCTTGATAAAACCACCACCACTACCGCCGACCTACAGCGGGAATTCTGCCATACCTTCAGTTGTTTGGGATGGGGAATGAGTCAATGGGCAGTCGTGGGTGTTCAGTACCAAAGCAAATCGCCATTAGAGAGTATTGGAGTTGTTTATTCGAAGGAGTTAAAAGTGCTGTGTATTAAAGTAATTCAATTTGTTTCGAGTTTCTTTCCTTTTTCTTCCTTCCTGTTTATAACGTTCTTTTTTATGTTGACGCTATGCAGTGGGTCTCTAATATGGCGTTTCATAGCGAGGTTACAGGCATTATATGATCATCAAGAGTTTTGATGGAAAAACGTACTTGGTGCTTCTAGTTTAATGCTCACTTTGAACAAGGCTACTCAGTGGGATACAGCAGCCGCTGGTGTTTCTGAGCGCAAAATTCTGCAGATATGACAAGAAGGAATAAAGACTGAAGCAACAGGCAAGTAAACACCAGGAAAGAAGAGGAAAATGGCTACGAAAGTAACGCTTAATTATTACTGATAAAATTGCTTTGCGGGAAATAAAAAATTCCACGTAGGCAGTGGAAAAAATGCGCGCTTTAAATTAAATATTTAATGAACTAAAAAGTAAATTTATTCTAAAGAAGATCGGGAAAATCTCCTTAAAAATGTAAAAAGCACTGGTTTTAACTTTAAGAAATCTCAAAGTACAATGGTGTTTTCATGAAAATATAAAAGAAAACAACAAAAACGATAGAGCTGCATGAAAAGGCCGTTATCTGGGAACGATGAAACAAAATAACAAATCTGGTGCTACCATGAAGGCCGTGATTTACATTGATGAGACCTGAATTCACCTCCACCACACAGTTACTAAGTGTTTGCAGAGTGGCAGTAAATTTGGAAAGAAATAGAGCCGAAGCGAAGGACAACAATTTCCTATCGCTCATGCAGATGGGGGAAAAAAAAATGGTTTTATTCCAAAACAGTTTAATTTTGAAAGCCAAATAGAAAAGTGGATATTATCATCCCGAGACCCATTACGGCGACTTTCTTAAATGGACGAAGAAGAAATTGGAAAGGTAGAGACAGTGTGAAAAAATCAATACCATAGCCGGGATTAGAACCATGAATCTCCTGGTTGCTGTCTAATTGCTCTAGCCACTGAGCCACCGTGGCAAATACCGACATGGTATTAAATTCCTCAACTGAGTCGTATATTTTCTCGGTGAACCACGAAGAGATCTGAAATTAATTTTGAAATGACATACCTCACTGGCGACTTACAATGTCGTAAGCACTTTAAGTCCCGGGCTTCATAGTTTAACTATTATGTCAATAATATTGAAATAATTGTTTCTTCCTCACTAGCCATATATAAGGATAGGAATTGGAAAGGTAGAGTCAGACTGAAAAACTCAATGCAGTAGCCGGGATTTGAACCATAGATCTCCTGGTTTCCGTTCTGTTGTTCTAACCACTGAGCACCTGCCACAAATGTTCCTGACATTCCTGGTTATACACTGAAATTGCAGAGAATGGCGCACGAAAAAACTGACCCGGAGTAATAGACTGTTCATTGTCGCCCGCCAATGTTACCTATTGTTGCGAACCTGTTGCAACTAAGTTTTGTGTTGTCAGTATTTTTCTGTTTAGTAAGATGGTGTCTATCTCTAAGGATTTACAAATTACGCAAAATTAATCAGGATAGGGAGCCTGTTACAGGTTATTCGTGCAGAAATGGCGGGCGAGTAGTCTGTACTCGGGGCCGGTTTTTTGTGCGCCAGCTTGTATATGTGAAACTTGAATCACTGGATCAGCAGCAACAAAGAGCGGAGTTCTACAATTTGGACTGCAACAAAGCCATGTCTACCGAGTTTCCTCTCAAAACACTCATACGTTGCATTGAGCTTTTCAAATGGCTTTTGCTCTTTTCTCTTCGATTTCTTACTCTCGGGATGTTTGTCTTTTGTAAAAATAAATTGGAATGCTAGCTTATCGTATTCTCTAGTCTGTAGTGTCTTGGCTTCATGTACACGCTGACTAGCCGAAATATGTTTTTTCTTTGCCGGAACCACACAGAACATTCACACTGTGCTATTAGATCAAATGCAGTGTTATATTTCTGCAAATTTGTGAATTTCTCATTGTTGCAATAAAATTTCAGCTCAATATTTGGCAAAGCACACAATTTTTTTTTTGCATTAGCGGTGTCTTATTGCTATTAGGAATACGATGCTTATTGCCCTTAGAACACCTAAACAATATATTACATTTTAGATTGTCTAGTTGGTGAAGGTACTTAAACGCCAAATATCCTTCTGTCAGCTCTGCAATATCATCCGAGATATTTTTAACTATGGAAATACGAATAATTACTGACTCCTTGCGCAATCTGCCTTCCAAATGATGGTGAAAGCACAAACTACATTTTAAGTTTTCCGTAAATTTTTTTTTTGCAGAATGCTTCCTTGTTCGTTCTACCTAGGCCCGTTTTTGACTTTGAAACACTTATTAATTAGGCAACGACCTGTGTTTAAACAGTTCTTTTAAATTTTCCCTTTAAAATACGCTGTAGCTACATTTTTAGGTATCTTCTATTGTGGCAAAAAAGGAGTTTTGGAAGAATGTATTTCAATATTAATGCAACTGCATAATGCAGCAATATGTTTGCAACATCCTGAAAGACCAGTTTTGCATTTGCAGTCAGCCATTACGTTTCTGTTGCAATCGATCTTTAAAAAGATAATAAAGCAAATTAATCATACATTACTTTGAAATAAAAACGCGCACAGAATAGTGCGTTTATGTTTAAGTGAGCACTGTAAACACAGATTATAATTTATATTTAAGGTAATTTTATTCTTACTTTATGCTGAACTGCATAGGTAAACATTTTTTACTCCTAAACATCAGAATACGTATTTCCTAGCTTAGTTTCTCTTTCACCTGGAGCATATGATTACTTTCAGAGTTATTTAGTGCCCTTCTTTAACGTAGAAGCTCTATATTCACAATTTCGATATTAGCATGGAGTCTATGAACAAATGATTAACAACTGGCTTACAGAAAATTGATGGAGTATGAGGTATGCATGACGCAGGCAAAGGTACTGGAACTGATGAAAATTCATAAGGTTTCAATCGAATACAAATTTGAAACGCTATTTCGCCAGCACGAACATCAAGGGTGTAGACTCTTCCGCCCTACCACTGCGTTTTATATCTGATTGAGTACATATGGAACATCGTCAAGAAGACAAAAACGTGACACAGGCTGCAAGCGAAATAGAAAAGCTCATAATGAATACAATCAATGTATTTATTGCGGAGGAACGGAAAGCTTCATGTGAACATGTTCAAAATCGTCAGGAGAATACTGGCTAAAGGACGTTCTGGTAGAGAAGTAGAAACAGTTGTAATTGAACTCGATGGATTATTCAGAGAGCAAGAAAACAATGGTAATGAGGCTGAAATGAATGACACCAGCGCTGATGAATCAGGCGTGGAACTATATAACATGTAAGTCAAAGTTCACAACTTAGGCATGCAATGAATATCACACCTTTTTAGAGGTATCTCTTCACTGCAGTGCCTCTATTTCCGACATATTCTTGCAAAGTGACTTGTCAGCTGTGTTGAAACACTTGCATTCTGAATATTGCGGCTGAATCTACCTAGTTTAGGTTCAATAATGACAACAATGCTTTATAATAAGTCAGTTTAGTTATTACGCATTACTCATTTTGAACTGTATGTGTATTTACCTGTTTGTTGTGCTTATGGTAAAGAAACAGTTCCAAAAGGGCTTTATAGTAAACGTGATGAAAATTTTCCTTATTTGTTCGCCTACTTTCGTTCTTAGGTGTATATTATGTTTATTTTTCTGTAAATTGTGTGCACATACATACATACATACATACATACATACATACATACATACATACATACATACATACATACATACATACATACATACATACATACATACATACATACATACATACATACATACATACAAACATACATACATACATACATACATACATACATACATACATACATACATACATACATACATACATACATACATACATACATACATACATACATACATACATACATACATACATACATACATACATACAAACATACATACAAACAAACATACATACATACATACATACATACATACATACATACATACATACATACATACATACATACATACATACAGACAGACAGACAGACAGACAGACAGACAGACAGACAGACAGACATATCTGATCATATGTCTGTGTGTGAGGGTATATATGTTTGTGTGTGTGTGTGTGTGCTGACAATCCACACACTTGAGGGATGATCAGAAACTAAGCTTACAAAGCCATCAGTGAAACGAGTATATTTTATTTCGTGCAACTATTGCAGCCATCTATTAGTACATGTATTAGGTTATTTGTCCACACATATCTCCATATCGGTTGAGGCACTTGTCGCTTCGTGGAATGATTTTTCATATTCTTTCTGGTAAAAATCCTGTTCTTGCGTGTTTAGCCTTGTTGTCGTGAAGTGTTGCACCTCCTCATTTGAAGCGAATCTTCGGCCTCCTTGGTGCTTTTTCAACTGAGATAAAGACCTCTTTGGAGAGAGATCCGGACTGTATGGAACATGGTAAAAACTGCTTCAATAGCGTGGTAGTCTTTTGGGCTGTTTGAGGTCACGCGTTGTCGAGAAGGAAAGTGACACCCTCGGTGAGAAGTATTGGCCGTTTCACCTTTATTGCTTCACGTAATAATGTCATGATCCCGTAGTATCGGTCAGCGGCCACTGTGAGCCCTCTTTCCAAAACCTCCACGAGTATGGCACCCGCGCTGTTTCGAAACACTGTGGTGTTTCCGGCAGATACCGCCAGCTTAAACTGGAGAAGAGGGGTGTTTCCACTCCTTTGACGACCGCTTACTGCTGGGGATATAGTGTTGGACCCATCTATCGTCACCCGTGACAGTGCGGTGAAGAAAACTGTTCAGTCCCGTGGAGAACCGTTGCACAATTTGCAGACTTGCCCCCCTGAGCTTCTACTTATATTTGTTGAACAGATTACGGGGAACCCATTGGAAACAAACTTTCCGGTACTGCAGAATATCGTGAACAATGTGATGCACGCTTCCAAAAGACATTACTAGTTATACTGCCATGAACCCGTGAGGGGTTCAGTGCCAATCCCCCATCGGGCGCCTCCCCAGGTGGCGGATCGGGGAATGCCTCCTAGATATAGGTGGTACCGAGGAAATAAAATACTCGGGGTGGACCAAAACTGGCACAACGGGTGGATGTGACTCGAAAGTCGAGGTGAAGACAACACATCTAGGGTAAATGCCCGAAAAGCATCTGCGAGTTCAGGAGCAGAGAGGTGGCAGCCCCACCACTGAACTATCTCTGCGCAGCGTTCGTACCGCGGCCAGAGTGAAATTTTACATACTGAACAGCCTCAAAATAATAGCCAGATTGATAATATCGGATTTCGACCACAGCAAAAGAAAAAGGACGCACGATTTGGAATTACAGAACCATTAAAAATAGGAACATGGAATGTGAGAGGAATATCCACAAAAGAAGAAGAATTAGTAAAAGAAATAGAAACAATGAAGGTAAATATAACGGTACTTACTGAAACTAAAAAGAAATTAAAAGGTACAGAAAAGATAGGGAAATACACTTTAGTATATAGTGGGGTTTCATTAAAACAAAGAGCAGCAAAAGGAGTAGCAATATTAATTGATGAAAAATGGACAAAGAGAATTGAACACTATACTTTTATTAATGAACGAATTATACAAGTAACGTTTAAAATCCCCAGAGGACATCTAATTGTTGTGGGAGTGTATAGTCCTGAAGAGGGAAAAAAGGAAGAGGTTTTAGAATTCTATGAACAATTACAAGAAGAAGTAAATAAAAGCAAAACCCAATATATGATCATTGCTGGAGATTTAAATGCAAGAGTTGGGAAACAACCTATACCTAAAACTGTAGGAAAATTTGGAGAAGACCACATTAATGAAAATGGTAAACAATTACGACAGTTTGCAACTTTTAATGAACTTAAGATAACAAATACATTTTTTAGAACAAAAGATGTTCATAAATATACATGGAATGCACGTGGTCAAAGATCATTAATTGATTATATTATGGTAAATAAAAAATTAATATCACAGATTATACATACTAGAGTTTACAGGGGCTGTGATATGTCCTCCGACCACTATTTAGTGATATCTAAAATATAATTATGGACAAGATGGAAAAAATCAAAAATAAGGGCAAACGAGGAACAAAATAAAAGGGTTTTCAAAATAAACCTACTTCAAGAACCTAGTATCAGGAGGCTTTATCAAGAAAGATTAAACATTTGCCTAGAAGATACAAAAGTAGAAGAACATATAGATAAAGAATGGTCCAATATAATTAAAGCAATAAAAGGAGCAGCAGAAGAAGCAATCGGTAGAAGAAATAAATATAGAAGAAAAATTGGCTTAAGAATATGGAATGAAGAAATTAAACAAGCTATTGACAACAAAAAAGCAGCGTATAAAAGGTTTCTACAAAATAAAACTGAAGAATCAAGACAAAATTATAAAGAAAAAAGAAACATCGCAAAAGCAATTACAAGAAGAGGACATCAGAATTCATGGGAGAATTTTATTAGCCAGATAGAAAACGACATACATGGCAGACAACAATTTGCCTATAAGGTGATTAAGACGTTAACAAAACAAGAGAAAGACAAAGTGAGAATAAACAATATATCTGAAGAAGAATGGTTGAAATATTATAAGGAACTATGGTATAAATTAGAAGAAAATGGAAAGTCAATAGAGGATCAAGTAATAGTTAAAACATCTATAGATTTAATCACCGAAGAAGAATTACAATTAACTTTACAAAACATGCAAAATAGAAAGGCTCCAGGACCAGATGGAATAAATGCAGAATTAATAAAGTATGGAGGAGATAAATTAAATGTAAGACTGCTTAATTTTATCAACAAATGTTGGAAAACGAATAGAATTCCTAAATGCTGGTACGATGCACACGTTATCAATATATTTAAAAAGGGCAAAAGAAATGTATGTAGTAATTACAGAGGTATAAGTCTCCTGAACACAGGCTATAAGCTGTATACAAAAATCATAAACAAACGTCTAAGTATAATTACAGAACCGTTATTATTAGAAAACTAAATGGGATTTAGAAAAGGACGATCCTGCACCGATAATATATTTTCTATTAACCAAATTATTGAAAATAGAAGAGAATATAATTTAGAAACACATATAGCTTTTGTAGATTTAGAAAAAGCTTTTGATAAGGTAAGCAGAACTAGACTCTGGCATATATTAGATAAAAAAGGATACCCAAAACAATTGATAGATGTACTCAGGAATATATACCAAGAAACAAAAATAAAAATAGTTTTAGGAAATGGACGATTATCACAAGATATGATAATTAATAATGGTTTAAGACAAGGATGTAGTTTAGCTCCGCTTTTATTTAATATCTATATGGATGATATTCTCAGAAAATTAAAAGATGAAATACCATTAGGAATAAAAATAAATAAAGATAATGCCTTAAATATGCTACTCTTTGCAGATGACATGATGTTAATACAAGACCGAGAAGATAAGCTGCAAATAAGTATGTACAAGCTACAAAAATTGATCCAGGATTATGGTTTAAGTATATCAATAGAAAAATCAAAGATAATGGCATTTATAGGAAAACATATAAAAAGATCAAAGATAGTGTTAAGCAATAAAGTGTTAGAACAGGTGATAAAATTTAACTACTTGGGTTGTAATGTAACCTTTAAGACAAACAATGAAGAAATAAATAATAAAGTGAGTAAGTTCCAATATATTTGTGGAGTAATAGCTCGTACCTTAAAAAGGAAAACCCGAAAAGATACAAACCTAAAATTCTATAAGACAATGGCTGTTCCAGTTTTACTGTATGGTTCGGAGACATGGACTCTTAAAAAGAAAGATTGGAGCCAAATACAAGCGGCAGAAATGAAATATCTCCGAGCAGTAAAAGGTTGCACCAGACAAGATCATATTAGAAATGAAGACATAAGGAAAGAATTAGACATTTTTTGCTTAAAAGAAAGGATACAAATAAATAGAGAAAAATGGGAAAGCCATTTACAAAGAATGGATAACTCTCGCATTCCATTTCAGTCATACAAATATAAACCTCTAGGCTACAGAACGTTAGGAAGACCAGTTAAAAGATGGGAAGAAATATGAGGCCGGAACAGGAGAATCCTCCTAATCCATGAAGAGTTGATGATGACTGCCATATGTCGTAACAGATACTTCTGCTTTGCTGAATCCGTTCCTCCACTCGAGCTGTTTTCAACTCTGTGGATGCTGTGCTGGGTCGGCCACAGCGATCCTCATCGGTGACGTTTTCTCCATCGGCCGCAAGCTCTTGATACCATTCTGCGACATGCTTGCGATACATTAAGTCTCTCCATAAACCTCTGCCAGCTGTTGGTGAAAGTCAGTCACGGTTACATGTTTCGCCCGCAGTAATCGAATAACTGAGCGAATTTCTTCGCGAGTGCAGTTTTCCATTTGTGTTTACCTTGCAGTAGTGCTGTAGATGACAGCTGAAACTGTGCACAGTTGCCAGCCGGAAGTACTTGAATCCCTGCACACTACTAAGTTCGCTGTGAAAGACAAAATATCAGAATGTGGGAACTGTAACTTTAGTTTCTGATCATCCCTCGCATATATATATATATATATATATATATATATATATATATATATATGTGTGTGTGTGTGTGTGTGTGTGTGTGTGTGTTTTATAGTATAAAGTAGTTCAACTGCAACATTTAGAATGAAAATCATACAAAGAATAAAATATACGTATTTATTTTGGCAAGACATTTCCTTTTAAGTACAATTAGTACATAGTGATCCGATGTAAAATTTGTAATCATAGTCGTAATAGTTAAGGTAAACAACACTTTTCTAATCTTTTCAAATTTGACGTGAAACTCTAATTTAATTATGGCATTAAAGTGATAATACATACTTCAAAACTAATGGTATTGTCACAACTAAAGTTGGACACAGGGGGGAATAGCTATTAGAGGGTAGTGAAAGGAAGGTAGATGGTAGAGCAATGATAATAATGGGACATAAGTTAAGCTAATATATTAAGAAAGATTAAATAATCTGTTGGTTACGCATGTTTGGTTTACAAAGGTGGAGGATGGCAAACTATTCTATTAATCCTGGCCAATATCATTCTCATTATGGAGTTACTAACATAAATCCTTACCTTAAGAAATATGTCATGATGTGTCTAGGGGAGGTGAGAAGTGGTCAAAGTGGTGGCCGGTTGAGCCCGGAGCGACACCTCAAGACGCACACAAGCAAATAGAGGTTCCCCGACGGTCAAAGACAATAGCCCCGGAGGACGGGTTTGCCGTCCCTTAAATAGATTTAGTGGCGTCCCCGGAAGGGCATTCCAACATGGTGGCCGTTCTCCTAATATGAAGAGCCAACGCCCTGATAGTGGGTAGACTTAGCCAATCAGCACCGAATGCTTAAATGTTCTAGAATATCCTGTGTGACGTCAAAGTGCGAATGTGCACGTAAACCGAACGGAAGTTGGTGGCATCAAAAGTCCACTGGGAGTGCCATCGGAAGAGGCTAGTCGCTTCCATCCTGTTATTTCATCAGCTTATAACAAAGCTTGTATTTTCCTAAGAATCTGTAAGCTCAAATCCCAATTAATTCAGATTAATTAATTCGTAATTACTAAAACATAATAAATTAAACTCTCGCCAATGACACATGCGACATACCTCCGAACGGTAAGAAAAGCGGCCCCTGACGCTTGTTAAAAAAAACAAGAATATCAGGTATAACAACAAACAAATATTGAAAGGGGGTACCAAACACCGCAAAACGTAATACAATTATAATATCACATAAAATATACAAGGAAGTTTTCAGAATTTGAGTAGCACCTGAAAGAGAGAGAAAAAAGTACAAGGGGAGTGGAAGAAGTACCTATCAGAAGGAGGGAAAGGTAAGTTCACTCGTTGAATCCACAATGTGTGAGATCAAGTTCCATAGGAGACCTACATGAATACTAGCACGGGAAGTTTTTCTGACTTTTGGACACACAGAAGAAAACAATGTCGACGAATATGTTGCAGATACAATTATACACTTGCTGAACGCAGTCTGTGAAAAGTCTTTGGGACACAGCCAGTGTCCAAAGGGAGATAAGCACACGCTATAACATTGTGTCCTTAGTGTACGATCCTCACCAAGCTTCCGGAAGAAAAACCAATGTCCAGCAGTACAATGTTCTGGCTTCAAGATGAGCACTCGTAACATCCCTCCGGGGGTATATAGTCCATTGTTCACCCCCAGGGTAAACTGAAATGTCGAAGGTGGTGCTCAGCCTTGATGTCCCACGAAGATCCTTGTTGACGGATGGTGTGTCAGCACCGTGCAAGTGCAATTAGTATGGATTACTCGAAAGAGAAACAAATACAAGGGAATTAGGGTTGGAAAAATAAAAAATGAGAAAGCAGTAATACTTATGTGAGGTAGATCAGGTGGTGGATGAGGGAGAGGCACGTCAGGTAATCCAGAAGGTACGCATGTTAAAGATAGGAGGAAATAATTGAATGATTGTGCTACTACATAAGATTATCTAAAGATGACAAACATAAAATGCAAATTAAATGAGTAATATGTGGTCGTGAAACATTTAAGTAATAATGAAGTTGAGTAATTCAACATGGCGTAGAAGGAGTAAGATTACAACAAAAACTGATAATGCATTTAAAGGCCACTGACAACGTGTCAGAGGTTAAAATTTGAAATTTAGTGACTCGTGCTACCAAACTAACACATTACACAGATGTTTCACTGGAACACAAACAAGTTACAAAAGCAATCATGATAGTGACAGTGTAATACAAAAAAAAGTATATTATAAAATATTAAGTATTGCTATTCATAAGTGGAATTCAGATATTTTTGTTCAGCTAACAATTAAAGTTTCATTAGTAAATATAACATGAGATGGATCTTAGTAGAAGGCATAAAATCATAACATTAGAAACAGAGCAACCGTTACACTCATACAATCAAATTTTGGACAGTAAATAACCAGAGATGTGACTGACAAAATAGTTTACAGAAAGTTGAAATAGTAAATGTAAGAGATGTAAGTAAATACAATATTAATAAACATGTCAATGTATCTAATAAAAACATTATGAATACTGTAGATTAGACCCATAGGGTGCGAAGGTACTAGAGGTAACAAAAATTATGCGAAAAAGAAACATAGTTTATCAATACCGGAAACGATATCCTCTCAAAGTTAAAATAAATTACATTATAAAGCTAAAGATAAACTAGAAGGCATCGCCCTCCCCCAATACACCAATAAATAGCATGCGCGATCGCTATATTGTTAAAGGGTCGTCCCTTCCAGTTAATCAATAATGTTTAAATTAGTATGGCAAGGTTTAAATACATGTTAGATAACGTTCCAATAAAGATAAGAAAATAAAGCAAAAGAATAAGGATTAAATAGTTAATGTTGTTATTACCACTTTCGAAAAACATTTCTGAACGAACAATAACACCCTGATGGCTATCGACTGTATCCACAAGTATGATAAGATATTGATTAAACCAAAATAAGTCATGGAACGATCTTCTTAAAAGGCATGGTACAGAGTTGCATTACGTACAAATTGATTTTGAACACATCACTTACCAAAAATTAAGAATTTTCGTGATACAGCAATAAAATACTGCTACAGGAAGCTATGTTTAACAATGTAAAAACATTAGAAATACCGAGTCTCCAGTACATTTCTTGTTTATACAAAACATAGAAGTATCCTTCAATTGTTACTATAATTAATAAATTGCTAATTATGCTCCATCTGTTACTTTAAATAATGGCAAAATCATAACCATATAATATTGCTATTAATATGTCAACAAATCTTTTTCTTTACACATTAGGAATTGTCAGAATTAAAACACATAAAAGTAAACAACAATAATTACATAATATCACAATGACGGGTGGTGAGTGCCGCCATTAAACATACTCCTCGACTAGTTTAACTATCCCGGGACACTTAAAACTCAACATTTATACTCATCTTACGGGAGCTACCCGCATCAACAAAATAACATTTGTGTACACAATATTAAAACTCTGCGTAGTTTTCCAAAGCACATGTTCCCTAGATTACTACCTGATGGGACCCTGCGGTTTCCCCAGCAAATAAAATAATCCTTATATTTCACTACAAATATAACCTATCCCAAGGTTTTGTCCACATCGATTAATGTTTCATGAGACCTCGCGGTTTACTCAGGAAATTAATTAATCGGAAATCGACCTCTCATAAAAATATTCTCACACAGATTTAACTCTTCATGGAGCCCTGCGGCTTTAGCCATAAGGAAAATAATCTGATACATATATTCTCAGCTATAACATCATGGAGAGGGCCTTACGGCAAAACTCTCCGAAATCAACGATAGTGACGAAAACTCTGACAATCCATAATGAGCAGACATATGCATACGTATAGGAGCAAATTCTCTCGGTAATGTTTATTGTATTAAACAGAAAGTCTACAAAATATTGTATCTCAAGGCATTTAACTATTGACAACAGGATGCGGTAACAGTCATCCGCCAGAAAATACAAAGCAAGATGCCATTACGCATACCGGATAAATACAGTAGCGGAACACCAAAAAGAAAATAAAAATAATTTACCTTTTTGAAAGAAATAACTCGGAAAAATACATCCATGGTCATCATATTTGGCATTATCACCTAGTCTTATCGCCGATGATCAACATTGCTTCCTAAGCTCATACCAATCGTAGCGGGAAAGAATATAAGCAATAGAACTCACGTCTGAAATCAAAACTTAACAACAAAATATAAGCAACAAAAACACAGCAATATTATGCACAAACATTATAATTCCAAAATACACGACACACACACAATCGTAGGGGGAAAGAATATAAGCAATAGAACTCACGTCTGAAATCAAAACTTAACAACAAAATATAAGCAACAAAAACACAGCAATATTATGCACAAACATTATAATTCCAAAATACACGACACATACACACACACGTGATAGGTAAAAGTAACTATTGCGTAACTCAAAGAATGGAATACATCCAAGGGAAAATCCAGTAAATATACTAACGGTGTTCCCTTTAACACTTGTATATATTTATAAGTAGGTTTCTGCTAAAAACATTCAATTAAAATTATGCATTATGCTCTAGGAAGGAAATCAAAGTAAGCTAGTCCCTAATTGCATCTGAACGCAAAGTAAAATCCTGTACATAAAATATAGGTATTATGAAACTAATAAATATTAAAGTAGACAGAAGTTAGAATATGGTAAGAGAAATTTCTGAGATGCAGTAAAAGCTTTGTCGGAAAGAGCAAGGCTTATCAGCGAAGACTTCCGCTTTAAAGCAGTCTTATATCAGATTTGTAATGAACAAGGTCGACTTTAAAAAGTCAGTGAGTTACGGTCAAATAATTTCTGCTAATTTGTCTAAGTGGAACATTTTTCGTATGTTAATTGTAACGAAAATAAACTGATGAGTGTCAGCTATAATCTTCTGACGTTCATCTATTAAAATCATGGGTGCCAATGGATAAAAAAAATTCCAGTAGAGGTAACTTTAATATATGCTTACTTAGATTTAAGGAAACAAACTAGGAAGGTGTCCATTTGTTTCGAGTTTTACTAAAATCACGGTCATAAAATTTTTGATTTCGTAAACTATCTGTTATACAATGAGATTAAAAGTGGATACATAATGGTGAAGCCTTCAACGAGAAAAAAAAATCAGCAGTTACTATTATAGCTGAATGAAAAAAAATAATAACAGTGAAAGTTGTAAATTTTTCATTGTGAAGTATAAGTACAATGCTGATTAGAAACATAGATTCCTAGATTTGAAAAAAAGTATTAAATAAATGTTACTTTAGTTTATCGCGATTCCATTCAATCGTATGGTTAAGCGGTATTTCAGCTTACTAATTAACACAAACTTTAGGTGACTTTATTTAAAAGTATTCAACACAATCTATTAGAAATAAAAGTTATTAATACAATCCTGTTTTTATTTTAGTACCAGTAGTGGCTTTAAATAAGTTGGCAACAGGAAATACCTCAAAAAGAACAGATTTTAAGTTTCACGAGGTTATCTAGTGCGAATAACATATCACTAATCTGTGTGTATATAAATCCAACTATTTCGCTACTGAAATTTTCGATTTTAAGACATTATTTTAACTGTAACATTACTTAATAAAATATTATTATTATTATTATTATTATTATCATTATTATTATTATAGCAGCTCTTACTGTGATTCTCCATTATACTTTTTTAAAAATTATGTTAGAATAGTTAGAAGCTATTAAAATAAATCTTCCTTTCTGATTATTATTTTTACTATTGTTTTTATTTTTATTCAACGTTCTTACTTATGTTAGTAAGCTTAATATGATTTATTTAATTGGCATTTTACATATAATAATTGTTGAAAATTTTATTCGAAATAAAAGAATATTGTTAATGTCTTACATGTTTTTATTTTTTTTTCGACAATTTCATTTTGTTATTTTTTTTTATTCGTAATGTGAATTATTTATTCAATTTAAAGAAAGTATATGTTATAATTTACTATTAATTATTATGTAGTGATTAAGTAATATATTTATCTCTCTGTTATGGTAAAATGCCAATTTATTTGTAAAACTATTTTACTTGAGCACTTTATTTTCATATTAAACATTATTACTATTATGTAAAATTAATATTGGTTATTTTTGTTTTATCAACATTATTATTGTTATTATGAACATTATTATCTTAGCTTTATATTTTGTTTCAAACCTGTGCTCTAAGTGGTTTTCCTAGAAGTAAGCAAGGAGAGTTTGTTAAAGTAGCGATAAAGTTTCCTTCCTATAATTCATTATCGGAGTTTTATAATGGAGTTATGATAATTAACAATATTTTCTCTTCAACACAGGCATTCAGATAGAGTATACATCTTCACAAAAAGGGTTACTTATGTTACACACTGCTTGACGGTTAAGCAATATTGTTTTATTCATGTATATCATATTGAATGAGCTACTGTGCTACGTATTTATTTATTTATGATCAATACTTAATCATCTCTTCTTTTTTTTTTAAGTAAGCATTAAACATTTATACCTAGTTATGAAAAGTACAATTATTGTAATTTTGGCTACTATTGGTGTTATTGAAATACGCTTTTGATTTATTTTGAATTACCCCTGGCTACTGGGACTAAGAATGACAAACTAAGCATTATGATTACCGGATTTGGAATAAAATGTTTGAAATTGTTGCGTTTGTAATAAGCTTATCTAGGGGCTATATTATCTCCACATCTGATTATAATTGTATTAAGCACTTAGGCATGCTAAACTATGCATACATATTATTAAACATAGCAAACAGAGTATTAGAAGACAGAAAAGCATGATAATAAAAATTCTTAGCTTATTATTGAGCTATAAGCGAAACATATCTAATATTATAAGAATGAACTTGATATGACCAAATATATACTTAAACCATATAGTCCTTCTTCAGTTTATGCATCCTGTCTAGATGTAGTTGACTTCGTAGTTACTCGGGGTCACTTGCTGCTGTCTCGGTTTTTTTCTTTCAAATCAAGTGTTCTTTGTGCTGGTCTTTTCTGGGGGGGGGGCGGTTGTTAAAGGTGCTTATGGGGGGAATGTTTTTAAGGGGCGCTCCGGACCCAACCAACCAAGACGACTTCAAGTTCGACCACCAGATATGTAGGGCAAGCGTTGTAAACTTATACGCGTCTAACAGTTCATCTTAGGTTATACACAAAAGTAAACCTACAGATCCCGTCGGTGGACATTTGTTACTAATTGTCTTGAACTAGACTGATCACATTATCACTTGTATCGCACATTTACAAATTGTACAGTTGTTCTCTTATGCGGGTTGTTGTATATAAGGGATTTATCATACGAATAAACTCACGATAAAAATTGTTGAGAATATTATGAAAAAGGCACGTATCTAATGAAATTTAAGGTTTTTCAGAACTATTAGATTCATAAAACTATTTTTAGAATGGCCAAAGGATTAAGACACAGTTATCTGGGTTGCTGTTACAGCTTTCCAGAACCAAGAGTTGGAAATTATAAATACTTGCATATGAGTAACACACGTAAATGCATCAAAACAGTTATCTACTGCTGCGGCGGTAGTAAATATAGAAAGAGATAAGCAACCACATCATTTTACAGATTACCGCTCCAGAGAGAAACCTATTAATGTTTAAAGTGACAGTCCAAGAAATATAAACTAGCGATAAAATAGGCGCTGAAATAAACATATTTTGGTACAGTGAATTGTTGGAAGATCACATGTGCAGATTAATACTCAAAATTTCCATTGAAGCACGAGCAATCATAAATGTTTAGTGAAAACTTTACATCTCGTATGCATGTCACTGCATACATCTAAGTGAAAAAAATCATGGTATTTAACCCAAGGATGGAAGGGGGGGAGGGAGGGATTACATTGATGGTCAGTACAAATCAAATTTTTAAAGTGACATAATAATCGAAGCAATAAAATGAAACATTATGTTGCGAATCGCATATATAGTGCCATACTGAAAAAAAAAAAATTATATTGACTGTTTATATTCCAATGGAAATCAAGCACTGCAGTAACACCGTAAGATATCTGCAAATTTTATTTCCATAAACTTTAGCATTTAAAGGCTAAATGAATTAATTATAAAATAGAAAAATGCAGTTGAATAAAGTGTTCTTTTGAAAAATCGAAAGCAACTAATTCGAGGCTAATGCAAACTGTGATGCTTAGGAGAAGAATCCTCTTAAATGTACTCTAAAGATTACAATTAAATAAAATTACAAAAGTATTTTAATTGCAAAATTTTGAATTTGTAAGCTACTGAAAGAAATTGAAAACAGAGGTATAAATTGAAACATCAGGCAAGGAGACTACATTTACGATATCCATTTCTGGCAATAATATAATAAGAAAAGAAAGTGTCTGGAGAGTTGCAATGCATATGCAAAATCGAGGCAGGGTTTCTGGGTGACATATTGTTAGAATCAGTGTAACTCTATTATTTGTGAATTAACTCTACAATATAATAATTTGAAAAGGCGGCGCTACAACATATACCGAGGTACGGGACCGAACCATACTCTTCACCAACGAAACGCTGATTTCGGGGAAGAGCCGGCGCCTCGACCATAAACCGAGGTACGGGATCGAACCATACTCTTCCCTAACAAAATGCTGATTTCGGGGAAGAGCCGGCGCCTCGACCATAAATGTCACAACTAAAGTTGGACACAGGGGGGAATAGCTATTAGAGGGTAGTGAAAGGAAGGTAGATGGTAGAGCAATGATAATAATGGGACATAAGTTAAGCTAATATATTAAGAAAGATTAAATAATCTGTTGGTTACGCATGTTTGGTTTACAAAGGTGGAGGATGGCAAACTATTCTATTAATCCTGGCCAATATCATTCTCATTATGGAGTTACTAACATAAATCCTTACCTTAAGAAATATGTCATGATGTGTCTAGGGGAGGTGAGAAGTGGTCAAAGTGGTGGCCGGTTGAGCCCGGAGCGACGCCTCAAGACGCACACAAGCAAATAGAGGTTCCCCGACGGTCAAAGACAATAGCCCCGGAGGACGGGTTTGCCGTCCCTTAAATAGATTTAGTGGCGTCCCCGGAAGGGCATTCCAACATGGTGGCCGTTCTCCTAATATGAAGAACCAACGCCCTGATAGTGGGTAGACTTAGCCAATCAGCACCGAATGCTTAAATGTTCTAGAATATCCTGTGTGACGTCAAAGTGCGAATGTGCACGTAAACCGAACGGAAGTTGGTGGCATCAAAAGTCCACTGGGAGTGCCATCGGAAGAGGCTAGTCGCTTCCATCCTGTTATTTCATCAGCTTATAACAAAGCTTGTATTTTCCTAAGAATCTGTAAGCTCAAATCCCAATTAATTCAGATTAATTAATTCGTAATTACTAAAACATAATAAATTAAACTCTCGCCAATGACACATACGACAGTATTATGATGTAGGAGAGCAAAAAAAAAAAAAAAAAAAAAAAAAAAACATAAAAAAAGTGTATTAAAAATAGAATCTGATGTCACATTCACATGACTCTCGACTCAATCTTCTACAAACTACAAGCATATTTATTACATTTACTAATTCAAATGAACTTTGAGTTCACATTTGCATATTTTGTTATAGGATATAGTAAGTAAAAAGCAATCTTTTTTAAATGTCTCCATGTGGTGCTTTTGAAACTCATTGTTATTTTACAATTGTGAGAAAATTAAATATAGAGTTACTAGTTGAGAAAAATTAAATATTTGAAAATTCAAAGGAATGACAAGAAATATCTTGGAAATAGTTAACTACACAACATTTTATATGGTATAAAATGAAATGCTTATGCTGCTGAAGAACCGTAAATTATAAAACAAATGCCTAAGTTTTATTAGCGGAAAACGTTTAAAACTGGAAAGAATGTTAGAAGTCATGATTTAAGTTTTAGGCATAGTTTGTAAAATACTTTAACCGATAATGTATGCTTTGTACATAGGCAAAGTAGCATTCTGAAGCATTCAAATTCAATTTATTTGAACGCATACTACATCTCCTAATGACACGTGTCTGAAAACTTGGCAAAAACATGGCGGTTTTCCCGCCATTTTCCTACAAAATGCGAGGTTTTGTTGAAACTTGACCATTTTTCTGCTACCTGACCGGTCTTGAAATTGCGGAACGTTAATTAGGGCCGAGTGCTAGAAAACCATGTCACGGTCATCCTTCACTGTCTATTGCTCTCTCAGTATCCGTTTTAATTGTGTTGTTACGAGTTGTACTTGTTTCTTGGAGGTGAAATATGGAAAATATGATGATATCTTTCGCCATCCTTGCCTAGCTGGATTTCGTATTGTTCCAAACGGATATTGGGAAACGAGGGAAACCTTTGCCATTAGAGATTGAGATTATACAGTTAAGGATTGCCAGTGGCCATATGGAATATATTGCTATCTCTTTCTAGCTACCATGTTTCAAGTTAAAGCAAATATACAGTAGTTTGCCACACTATAGCAAATAGAGGTACTGCGTTCATACTGACATACGCGGTGCAGAGTTAGGTGATATAGTAGCTCGGTGTGTTACTGAAAAGGATATACCTTAAGTGAGGTTTCTTGCTGTACCTGGTCAGGGTTATTGCCAGGAGAAGTCTACAGGTCGGACAAACATTTTATACTTCTTAGAAGTGTAAAAAATTAAGAACTTCATCTAATATTACTAGTAGCGCATTCTGATGATCATGAGGGATGTTCTTGCTTTTACACCGTATGCACTTCATCTACATCATTACCACAGCGTTTTGACAGTCAAGCTTATCGGGAGATTGCTTACGTGGTTATACAGATAAACAAGGCTAGATAGATATCGCAGCGTTCTCGCCCAGCATAAAGGGCAGAGACACTATCTGATTGCAACCAGAATCTCCTCGAAGTTTCTCTTCTCTGCGCTTCTAGAACATTCTGGAACCCTGTGGGGGACATCAGCTGCTTAGAAGCGAACGTCCTTGGTAGTGGGCGAGCTAGCGAGCACATTTATTTATATTTATTTTCCCTGGTAGCAGTTAAGGCCACAATCCCTGCTCTTCCCCTTTAACAGGCAATACGACGCAACATAGTAAAATATACACATACAAAGGTCTAAGAAAGTTATGAAGACCAAGAAAAGTAAAACGCAGTATAATAAAATATAACAAAACAAATCTTAAACCTACAAATATGTAACAAATAAATTACAATTAAGAAGAAAAGTGCAGCATAATATAATGTGAACATACAAAGGCGTAACAAAGGTACTAAAGTGAAGAAAAGAAAAACATATAATAACAAAACGCTTTTATACTGTTAAACAAATGCTCGAAATGTTTCAATATTTACATTTGAAGAATTATTTGCTAGCGCATAAAATACCGGTATTAATAAATGAATGTCGCTAGATGTTATCATTATACTAGGTGATGTATCTTTATTTGTATCAAATATTTCGGGAACGCCTTCCTAACATCAAAAAATTAAAAAAACAGTTCATAGGAAGATGAGCCTAAAAATCATTTTTGCTGACTTACAACTCAGAATTGAAGGTCACAGAAATGGTTCGAAGTGGCTTCCTCGTGCTTCAATTCATGTCATAAGCCTGCGTTACCGAGTGCTCTGTTGCAAATTCATTGAATGCTTATTATATGCTCAAATACACTGCAGATTCGAAATGAAATGGCGTTTTATTTATGGACGCTCTTTAACTACTGTGGTTCTCAGCGTCCCATTCTAAATTGGGCGTCAAAGACCGCTTAATTTTGCTCAGAGGCGTCTCTATCAGGCTTGAGGTTCTTCTACATGCCGTAAATCTACGACACGGGACCCACGGCTTTATTTCCCTTCCGAAGGAAGCCATGCTAAGGATTTTTACGCCCGAAAAAATCCGTCGTCCTCCGCCGGGTTTATGAAGTTAGCATGGTAACCACGGAGGGCGACCGAGATTCGAGAATGTCAATATCCGGTACAGGTGTTGCACAAACCAGGGACTTTAAATGTCACCAGATGAGCAACCCATTGAATTAAAATCTGGATGCCCAGCAAGTCAGCAAATTAAGAGGCCCATCTCGATAAATGTGTCTATGCTGTAATTTGTCTTTCAAGAAATTGCATACTATCCGACTTAAATGAGCTGGCGCACCATCCCGTAAACCCACATTCTTTGAGTGACGTTCAGAGGCATAGGAATCGATAAGATGATCGTGAATGAGTCCACCCCAAACGTGTACGCAGAACCTTTGTTGATGTCGGTCCAGTCGTATTTCATGCCGGTTTTCATTAGCCTAGTTATGAGAATTATGAATATTAAGATACTGTCGCGAGTAAACCATTCCTCAACAGTGAACAAAGTTCATGCCAAGAAATTTATGAAAATTACATAACCTGTAATACGCGGTGGCATAACGTTCCTCTTGACTCAAATCCGTCACATTTAATTCGTATACCCGCTGGAGGTTTTGCGGGTGCAGATGTCCATGCAAAACCTCTCAGCTGATCAAGCTACTTTTTTATAGCGTTTAACGCCCATTTTACTACCACTGCACCGCAGGTGATAACACTGATGATACATGGAACGAATATTCAACACCGGTGGAATGTGATGGCGAGGAAAACCGGGCAACCCGGAGAAAACCCGCCCCTGCGCTGCTTTGTCTACCACAAATTCCATATGCCGTCGCTTGGGATCGAACCCAGGCCGCATTAGTGAGAGGAGTGTGGCCTAATCACTCGGCCACTGCGCGGCCTATCATACGACTAACGCCTTCTCTCAATGTAATGCATATTGAGCTATCTGAAGATTTTCGTTCACATCTCGAAGAGCTCGTTCTTCCCAATCTCTCTTTTGGTCTCCCAACATCCAATACAAATGAGCCACTCTCTTTGAAGCGTTGGTGAATACGTGAGAGTGTTCGTTTACAGTGTATCCGTCTGTAGAAGTACCTTCCTGTAAAAAGTTCATGTGCTCTTGCGATGCATTCCCAGCTGGAAGGCCGTACACGCAATACATATCTGACAGAATATATTTCCTGAGTCTTCCCTGCTCTGCAACAAACTACCAAACAAAAACGCTTTCAAAGATTCATCGGAAAAAAATTAAGTTAATTATAAATTCTTTGCTGTTCTACCAAAAAAAAAAAAAAAAAAAAAAAAGCATACAATTAGCGGAGGTACTTAAGGCACTTTACGGGAATTTTTTATAGTATAATAGGGCACTTGGGGCATTTAGAGAGACTTTGGGCCCTAGGCAGGTATTTCGAGCGCATCACGAACATTTTTGAGAATCTTTTGAGATATTTTAGGGCATTTTGAGAGTGTTTCGAGCTCTGGAACGGGTGCCAGGTGTGAAGTAACAGGTATTTGTATAATACCTTTTCGGGCGTTTCAGCCCAATTTGAACATATTTTGTCCAGTCCGTTCTATCCATGGCTAATCTAAACTACCCTCAACATAGACGGTTCTCACCAGCTAGCCTATACAAGCATCACCGATCTTATCCTAGACTGTATCCATGTTAACCTAGCATAGCCAGGATTATCCTCTTATACATTTTTTCTGTCGTAAACTAAACACGCTAACTCCAAATGAGAGTAACAAAGCTTATTAGACAAATCGGTCCTGACATCACACTGCCATAACCTATATTTCACTCATGTTATCTTGGCCTACCCTAACTTAGATCATTCCATCACCATCCATGTTGTACTGTCGTCTCCTAACCAAACCTAGACTAAACCTCCATATCGAAATAAGCTCGGATTCTTTGTACAGTTTTACTGTGGGCTATCGTATTTTGCAGGCATTTCACGTGCTTTACAATCATCTTAGAGCGCTTTTTTGGCTTTTGGCATATTCTTTCCCTAGTTCGTGAACTACAGGAGCATTACGCAAATTAGTAAGGATTATTTTGGATGTACTTTTGTGTATTTTGGACATGTTGGAAGTCAATGTGAGGGTAATTTAAGACTTACAAATATTTAAGACTTTTTGAAGAAGTTTAGGGTGCTGGAGCGCACGCTTTTTATGTGCTAATCGTTTTGACATACTTTTCAGTAATACCCGTCAGCAGTAATAAAGTGCGAGAATCTGGACACAAAGAAAGCCACCTCTTGTAATCACGTATTAATATTGGTAATTATTTATTACCAATTTGATAGTAAAAATACCCTCCAATTCGCTGAATTTTAATAGCTCATTTAATTTTGAAGTTACAACAATAACAATTGAATATTATCGGGTTAGAATTAAAAGCTCTTCCCAACTCTACTGATGTCTAATGCATATAATCAACTAGAAAAATGATTAAATTGCAGTAAGTAAACAATAAATTACGACGTTAATACTGATCATAGAACAAAAACGACTCAACGAACTTATTACATTACTAAGGATCTTTCATAAACATGTCTTATATTCGCGCTATCCCACATTCACGAAAGTTTAATTACAATTACTAAAACTAGCTAAAATGGAAATAACGCTTAAAGAATTGAGGATACAATAAACGCCGTAACACTTTTCGTAATTCCTTTATCATCCCCTATTCAGTACGAGTATTAGATTCGCGATTAATAAACTCAAGACATTTTAATTACAATTACACTACTTTAATTAAAATGCAAATAACAACTCCATTTTCAACACTATAGCTAAATGGGAGATAGAGATTCTTCACAAAATTACACCTACACTCCGATGCCATACTTGGATTATACGCCAAGTGTGTTAAAACACTATTGGTATAATTATCACAATACTTATACAAAATGCTTTTATTTACAAATTTTAGTTCCTATATCAAACACGACAGTTAATAATGCTTTGAAATCATTTAGACAGCCTACAACTGACTCAGAAGTATTCTCTAATTTCAGTACTGAAGTATAAGATATAACTTGAAGTACTCATCTGATGACTTTACGATTATGTATAAACAAACATTTTCAAAAATGGAATACTATACCAAAAACAACAGTCAACATTGCTTGGAATCATTTAGACAACCTACAACTGACTCAGCAGTATTCTTTAATTTCAGCACTAAAGTGTAAGCTATAACTCGAAGCACTCATCACATAACTTCACAATTGTGCATAAATAAATATTTTCAAAAAAGAAATACCATGTCAAAAACAACAGTTGGCATTGCTTGAAAACATATAGACAGCCTACAATTTCACCTAAAAGTTTTCTCTGATGTCAGCATTGAATTATAAGCTATAACTTGAAGCACTCATCACATAACTTTACGATTGTGCATAAGTAAACCTTTTCAAAAAAGTGGAGTATTTAGTAGCCCCTTATTACAATCGCTATGAATAAGAACTACGCATGCTGCCCATCTCTTTGCTAACATATGGAATAAGGGAAGCTGAGACATACTCTTACTACAGCGAAGCAAGATCGGACCTTTTAAGACGATGTAAAACGCCGGCAAAAATGATAAACACGTTTTGAACATAACATCCTACACTTCCCTTTAGAGCCTTCTGTTAGAAAAAACATCTTCACTCGGACCCTCCAGGCAAAGAACACGCATATACATGCATTCCCTCCCCGTGGTACACACTGAAAAACCTGTTTCTATGAGCAGCTATATAAGCGGGAGGTCTGCAATATAGCGCTACTTATTCGATATGTCCGCTGTGAAAGCATTCTTGAAAGCCGACATCAAAACCATTGATGATATGGATGACTACAGGAGTGAGTGTGCTGAAGAATAGCATCATTACATATTTTCATAAAGATTCGAGCAATTGACGAATGTATACGATTACATGCACATATCCAGCATACCGTGTTCAGATGTTTTCAAGGAATGCCTGCACCGATGACTGCCCTGTCTACGAGCGAGATATATTGTAAGTATAGCACATTCACGGCTTTCTGTATTCGAGTTTCGTAACGTTGACTAAATCCAATGCATTTTTATATATCCAGGGGTCGGAACACCCAAAAGCTTCACGATTCAGATACCATAGATGCAATGGATATGTTTAGACCAGCGCATGAGATTGAAGATCACTTAGAATTATGCAACGGTCGCACTAATGTGGTGATTTTTTCTAAACCCGCAGAGCATGACAGAAGAACATCATATTTCATCTGCAACTTGACCTGCAGCGTGTATCGGTCAAGACATGAGACAGAGGTGATTACAAACTAAAAATACTACAAATGACCAGCACATCGCACATTTAGTTCTTGAAAACATTAATAATCCTCATTCTCCTTTCCAGAGTTCGAGAGACAACCCCGGTATCGTCAGAGCTCATAGACCCTGCTAGGACTGACATTGACGAGGTGGATGTCTGCATTTCAAACAAATGGAACATCTGTCCTGTACACGAAGATGACGACATTCGAATATGAATACATTGAATCAGTCATCAAAGTGAGTATAATATCTTGCTATTCCGTCAAGAAAGAAACTAACCTTATTTTCATTACAGTGATCGAGCTACAGGAAAGTAATAACATTTACTAATTTTCAATAATTCTAATGTTCCAGATCCAGAGTGGTACAAGAGATCAATTTTAAAAAAGACGAAAAAAAAAACAAAAAAAAACAAAAAAACAAAAAACAACTCTGTTGCTAATTATCTGAGGAAGCTGAGATTGCTGGCAGACCGAATGCACAGCATTTCTAAACGAGAGGCAAATATAGAGAAATATGGAACCCGCAGAAGATAAATAAAACGTATCCATTCAATTCTACATATCCAAAACAACTATTGGTAGTATAGCACTTTATTATGAGCTACCAGCGCTTTTCAACAACAGTGATCCTAATGACTTTGTATATATGACATTGTGAGACTGGGAGGTAGTGCAGCAAGGTCTCCCTGAATTCTGCATGTGCACAAAAAATAAAAGGTGCGTACTGGTGAATATATTGAAAATGTAGTGTTTTCATATCATATTATTACATTCACGGAAGACGAGGTTCTAGTTTTTTAATACAAATCTAAATAAATGGTGTGGGATTTTAAAAATGAAGATGTAAAAGGACTAGAAAGAGCTGGTACATTTATAAGCAAACATGTTCTTAATCTAACTAATGCAAATAAAACATTTTTGAAGAAACAAGGACATGGAGAAGGAATGCAATGAAAATACTTTGTAAATAAAAAAAAATATGCATTTATAATCCAAGCAGTGGTTTTATTCCATAAAACAAATACAAACAGAATGTCGCGTGGAGCTCTTTATTACATTAGAAAGGATATAAAAGAGATGGAACTGGAAATCCATTTCTGTTTGATAGAATAAAAACACCGCATTTTTAAAATTGCCACACCTACAATCACTGCTTCTAATCAGATTTGCAATTAACACAAGAAGCAATGTTGAACATTCAATGCATTTAGCTATATCAGAAAATAACACTGTCTCCTTGGCCGAGTGGGTAGCGAGCAGACTTTTCACACGGAAGTGCCGGGTTCGGTTCATGGCTGGGACGCCAAACTTTTCTGTAACCTGAATTATTTCCTATTCCCACAGGGTCTGGAAAGTATGAATGGGCATTTGTTTAGTCATATAAAATTGATTAACCTAAAGTTCTAGACCTACAGTAATGTGAGTTGTTCAATGAGACAAATCCCTTTTTATCACCATTGAAGATGAAGGGGGTTATACAAATCAATCAATTAAAAAATTGTATTGCAAATACATGATTCCGAAAAATAATACAATTCTTCTATAGCAATATTTTAACATTACCAAACATCAGATATGAGCACAAGCGCGGACGTCATGGATGGGGTGTGGTATTGGAGGGTTAGACGTGGTCTGTGTCTCAATCCGTCTCGGCCGGTTAAAGCGGTCCTCTCGACCTGGAGCCGATACTTCACCATCAAGTAGCTCCTCAATTGGCCCACCGGGACCTCACGAGACTGAGTGCATCCCGGACCATATCTAGCAACGGGGGAAATCCACACGTCGGTACCAGGAATCGAACCCAGGTCTCCCGCTTGGCAAGCAGCTGCGCTACCACCGCGCTAAGGAGACGACCACATATGAATATTCCATCGATAATATTCGTATATTGCAATTTGTCTTTCAAGAGATATAGTTACACATTCATATAACTCAATGTATTTCTCTACGTCACTCAACATTCAGGATTTATCACTATTAGATTCTTGTATGCTCACTTTATAATATGGAAAACTATTTTAGCGCCGTATGATGATGATGATGATGATGATGATGATTATTATTATTATTATTATTATTATTATTATTATTATTATTATTATTATTATTATTACTATTATTATTATTATTAGCACTATTGTCGTTGTCGTTATCCTTATCACTATTATGATTACTTTGTCATATTTCAGGGAAAAACACGACTACACTCCAAGAGCAAAGATTAAAGTAAGATCCTCACAATTTTGTATTGTATGAGAACTGGTATAATAGCTTAAGGATAAACCAGTACCGATTTTATTACATGAAGTTACATACTTATCCTAAAAACTACAATACCACAATGCTATGCACACAATCATTTTCTTAATAGATAGCATCTAGAATCAACAGGTTGTTTACTAGTTCCATCTGTAACACCAAATCCCAGTCCTTTTCAGACAAACTAAAGTATAAGACATCTGACAACAGGATACATACGAAAATGTAGTGAATATCAATGTGCATCAACCATTCAGAGAATGCGTAATACAAGAACACAGGAGGAAAAACAACAAAACTGTCAACAGACCATGCCTCATCAGGAAACTTTTAACCTAACCCACCAAACCTAACCTAAACTAACCCACCCTAACCTAAGCTATCCACCCTAACCTAAACTAACCTAACATCACACGTGAGTACTCAACATCAGACACATCACATTTATTATAGAAATACACTGCAAAATCATATGTGCTTATTTGAAGAAATTCACCTATAACACCAAATCCCAGTCCTTTTCAGACAAACTGAAACAATAAGACATATAATAATATGATACAAGCGAAAGGCGGTGACTAGCAATCTGCATCAATCGCTCAGACAATGCATAATACAACAACACAGGAGGAAAAGCAGCAAACTCTAAGAAGACCGCGCCTCATCAGGAAACTTTTACCCTAAGCTAATCCACTCTAACCTAAACTGACCTAAGCTCACAATCCTAACATAAACTAATCTAACATCACACGTGAATACTCAAAATCAGACACATCACATTTATTACGGAAATATATTGCAAAATGCATGTGCTCATTTGAAAAAAAAATACCTATAACACCAAATCACAATCTTTTTCAGAGACATATGATAACATAAGATACAAGCAAAAATGTGAATAGCAATCTGCATCAACCATTCAGAAAATGCATAATACAAGAACACGGGGGAAAAATAGCAAAACCCTAAACAGACCACGCCTCATCAGGAATCATTTAATCTAAGCTAACCCATCTAACATAACCTAAGCAAACCCTAAACTAACCTAAGCTATCCATCCTAACCTAAACTAGCCTAACATCACACGTGAGTGCTCAACATCAGACACATCACATTGTTAATGAAATACGTTGCAAAATCATATGTGCTCATATGAAAAAGTTCACCTATAACACCAAATCCCAGTCCTTTTCAGACAAACTAAAACTATAAGACATATGATAGATAACATGATACAAGTAAAAGGCGGTGAATAGCAATCTGCAGCAACCATTCAGACAATGCATAATATAAGAACACAGCAGGAAAAGCAGCAAAACACTAAAAAGACACACATCATCAGGAAACGTTTGACCTAAGCTAACACACCCTAACCTAAACTCACCTAAGCTAACCATCCTAACCTAAACTAATCTAACATCACATGTGAGTATTCAACATGAGACATATTCTATTTACTATAGAAATACATTGCAAAATCATATTTGCTCATTTGAAAAATTTCGCCTATAACACCAAATCCCAGTTCTTTTCAGACAAACTAAAGCTATAAGAATTATGATAACATGATACAAGCGACAATGTGGTGAATGGCAATCTGCATCAACCATTCACACAATGCATAATACAGAATAAAGGAGCAAAAACAGCAAAACTCTAAACAGACCACACCTCATCAGGAAACGTTTAACATAGCTAACCCACCTAACCTAACCTAAGCTAACTATCCTAACATAAACTAATCTAACGTCACACGTGAGTACTCATTATCAGACACATCGCATTTATACATTGCAAAACCATATGTACTCCTTTGACAATCTTTCACTCTATTACACTAGAATCTTTCATATCACGTATATTTAAGAAGATTTCTGTTGAGTCATCTCCATTGTACGCTGCTCGCGAGCACATTAATAATCGTAGTCAATTTACCAGAGAATTTACATTATCATAAGTATATGTTCTGAATGTTTTATCTACGCTGCTGACACGGTCCACACAATTCAATTGAACATATTCTACATTGTCTTTATTATTATATTCTGATGATGCTATGCCAATACTTCATTGCTGAGACATTTCTTTTCTCTGGAATCTTGATTGTAATAATGATGGCTAACACAGGATTCATAGCTTGAATTATATGTATCACTGAACTATGTCGTCACTCATGTTGCAAATCACAGCACTAACAAACATAAATGCAGTGAGACACTTACACTCCATTGTGCAAATCATATCATAGGCTTCTATCCGCATATTACAAAAATTGTCTGACAAAGCTAATTTAACAAGTCAGTGCATCATATCTTAATCATAACCTAATCTCAGTCATCATGGCAACATAATGCAAGCAATCACATTAAGCATTAAATGAAAAAAAAAAAGCCTCATGAATATATTAATAATGACAGACAATAGGCACATTTTCATCGTCCAATATCTTTAAGTCTCGGAGAACTCTTCAAATTGTTCTCGCCGAGACTTATTCTCCTAACTCTATCTCGGCCACATTGTGACAATGCCGTCCGTGTACTTGATCGCTCTCAGATTTGCGGCGGGAGTTGGAATGTGAGTCATCACACTGGGACGCGTAAACAACACGGAAGAGGATGTAACAGAAACCTTCGGGAACGCCACTCTCGACTGTTCTCCGAGCTTCGGTTTCTACTATTTTCTATAAGCATCCAGCAAGCTCAAAGCCGTCATTTTCTCGCTATAAAAAGGAGGAATAATTACAGTTGTGTTGTGAATTGTACTGAGTCCTGAGTGACTGGTGTATTACCGTACAGCGGAGCGCGACTCATAGATGGTGCGCTACCATGAACTGTAAACTGTCTAACGTCGAGTGAATCATTTGAAGCAGTGACTTACAGACTTTATTTTTAAACATTTTTCAGTCAGTAAAGGCATTTGATATACTGGTGCCAGGAGTGGGATATTTACGCCGAGATAGAGGAGATGATGAAACATTTTTGGCCGAAATGAAAGAAATGAAAACGGGGATGGCGAAGGTGATGGAGTAGAAACTGGGAACCGGAATAGAATCCTAAGTGGAGAAAGTAGAAAACAAATAGGAATATGGCATGGAGAAGATGAATGAAATAACTACAGTGAATTCCTCATTAGAGAAGGTGCAGACGGACCAGAAGACGAGGATGTAAACTGCAATAGAGAAGACGATAGAGAAGATGGAGTCGGCAATGGAGAACCTCAAAACAGAACTTTCTACTAGTGTCCACGATCAACTGGCCGGTGTGTAGAAGCAAGTGGAACAGTTTGGGGAAAATCTGGAAGAGCTTGGTGAAACGGTGAAAAACTGGGGCCAACGACTAGAAATAATCGGGGATCGATTTAATGCCCTGAAGAGAACATCGACTGCGGTGCAAAGAAACTAAAAGCCATGGTGAAAAACATACTTGACGAAAGTTGAAAGACTTGAGAGTCGAGACACCAGGAGGCGGCACAACACCACGCGCGTCAAGCCACCCAAGCACGAGGTGATGTCAATCTTTGAAGTCTTCTGCCGACATTTCACCACCGTCGCCAGCCATAACCGATGGTCAAAAGAGGACGAAGAATGAGAAGCCGCACAGCTTACACCAAGCCTCCAGGGACGGGCGGAAGAGGTACATGTATGTGATGACTACGTCGGTGATGTCTGGAGAGATCTGGGATGCCCTTCAGAACTTATTCGGGAACCACCGTTAACCAAGCCCTGGTGAATCTACCACCTAGTTACGCGTCACATGAAGCTGCCTACTCCGTCGTCGAAGGGGTGCGTGACGCCGAGATTCGACAACGCTTGATGTTTGGCGACTCTAAGACGACCCAACGAGATTTTAATGGCGGCACTCAGAATGGATGTGGCCAGAACGACAGCTGCACCCACCCCTGTACCGGAGTATTCGCTTTGACAGGGAGAGAGATACAACCAAGAGGCGATGGTGACCTTCAAGTGGTGTATGTTGGGGTGTGGCCAGCCAGATTGCCTAGCCAAGATGATGACGAGGATGCGGAAAACGAGTGAGAATCGAGGGGACCCTACGTACACAGAGGCGAAGATTGGACGACAGTCTAATCATACAAGGGACGCTGTGCCGAATATTCATAGACAAAGGCGCAAGCCGTGACTTAAATCCAACCTGCGTGGCGAAGGCTCTCTGACACGAACACCCAGTCAGCCTTATGAACCAGTGACGGCCTCGGGCGACAGCTTACCATTGGAGAAGGCCCTGCTGAAGTTGACACTAGGACGGACCACTGTGAGGCTATGGCTGTTCGTCGCGAAGGTGAATGGTGTGATTCTGGAATTAGATCCGTGAGTAGCCACGAGGTGACGGTCGACATAGGTCGGAGGGTTTTGCGACTCTGCCGAGATAAAGTTTTGCTGCAGAGTCCACAATTGCATACGGAGATTTTCATGGCGATCCTGAAGGACGAAGTGGTTGTGCCTGCAAGAAGCGAGGTGTTGGTGAAGGCGCGCTTGGAGGGCTAAAGGTCAAGGATTGGTATTCCACTGGAAGACCTCACTACACGGAATATGTGTTTCCCGAACATTGACAGACTGCCGTGAGGAAGTACTCGTGAGTCTGCTAAATCTGATGGACACCGACCAGGACGTCCAGGCTGGTATGGAGTTATGGAAGTGTGAGATAGCTGTCAGTGTAACGCTGTGTGACGAATACGATAATCCAGCACTGTCGCTTTGGTAATTTACGGTTATGCTCTTTGGCCTCTGCAAGGCGCCCGCCATCTTCCAGTGCCTCATGGGATCAGTAATGAGAGACTGACCTATGACGCCTGCCTGCTCTATTTGGATGACATCGTCGTCGTGGTCATTAACTTCGAAGAACATCTCAAAATCCTGGCCAAGATACTGCAAAGGCTGCAGGCAGCCAACATGAAGTTGAACACGAAGAAATGCCAACATTTCTGCAAGGAAGCGAACTACCTAGGCCACTTAGTCTTACCATCTGGAGTAGCCAAGGACTCGGAGAAGGCTCGGGTGGTGAGAGAATGGCCTGGCTCTAAAGACAAATTGGAGTTGGGAAGCTTCCAGGGCCTATGCAGCTACTACCGTCGGTTCGTCACAGGTTTCCCCAACATCGCCAAACCTCTCACCCGTCTGACGGAAGAGCACTGGTCTTACCTGAGGTCAGAGGAAGCAGACGCTAAAGTCAGCACTTGTCAATGCTTTTATTTTAGGAATTTCACCACAGAGGCGACTTTATTTTGGACGCCGATGACAGCGGCACCGGCATTGGTGGAGTTCTGTCGCAGATCTAGGATGGCCAGGAGTGGGTAATTGTTTATTACAGAAAGACGCTTACCAAACCAGAAAAACCTACTGCGTTACCCGGCGAGAGCTCCTGGCAGTATTGAAGGCCCTGGGGCACTTCCGCAAGTATCTGTAAGGTCAGCCATTCCACCTGAGGACTGACCACTCCACCCTCACCTGGTTGTTAGGTTTCAAGAACATGGAGGGCCAGACATCCCGTTCGGTCCAGAGTCTGCAAGAGTACAACTTCACATCAGAACATCAGAAAGGCAGGAGCCATACCAATGCGGATGCCATGTCTAGACCTTGTCCAGAGGAGTGCGGTCACTACACTAAGGTTCAAGAGAAGGAGTGAGTCGCAGCTGCCTGTGTTATTTCAGCGGTGCCTGCAACTGCATGGAGTTGCGCAGGGCTGAGGAGGGAGCAGCTGGCGGACGCCGACTTTAGGCTACTTCTGGGAGAAGTGGAGACAGAGACTGGGCCGAGCTGGGAGAACGTCAAATCCTACTGGGCCAAATGGGACTGATTGAAACACAAGGACGGAGTGTTTTTTAGAAATGGGAGTCGCCTGATGGAAGACCCAGAGAGAGCATATGATCCCCCTCAGAGTAAATTCCGGAAGTACTGGGGGAAGTACATGCGGGGACTTCAGGAGAACATTTGGTACTCAACCGAACCCTTAACAAGCTCCGGCAACAGTACTATGGACTCAGGCTGCAGGCAGACGCTGAGAAATGGTGCAATGAATGTCATGAGTGTACACAAGTCGCGGCCCACATCCGGGGTCGCATGCAGCAGTATAACGCGGAAGTATCTTTGAACGTATAGGCCTGGTACGTAGCTGGGCCAGTCCCGATTACCGATTTCCGACAGGGGCAACAGTTAGCTGTTGTGTGCCATGGATTGCTTCACCAAGCGAGCTGTCTCGTGGAGGAACTGTTTTGTCGCTGTGGGGCACAATTGGAGCCACTCAGTGATCAGGGCACCAATTTTGAGTCCAACTTCAAGTGGGAAGCACTGGAGCGACTCGGAGTGCAGAAGACACACACATCTCTTCACCCACAGTCAGGTGACATTAGAGTGCTACATTAAGAAGATAGAATATTTGAAGAATATTGTGAGCTTACACAAAAGAGACTGGGATATTAGGCTGTCACTTTTCTTGCTGGCCTACTGCTCCTCAAGCCAGATATCACCGGGTTGACAGCGGCCTGTTTTGATGTTTGGCAGAGAACTGCAACTACCGTGCGACCTGATGTTCGGGAGTCCTCTTCGGTCAGCAGTCAACTACGTGGAACATCTCGTGGACAGACTTCATGACATGCATGAGTTGTCCCGTCAAAACATCCAGGTAGCGAACGATCGGATGATGACCCGTTACGACCGGCACGCCAACAGCCGAGGTTTCCAGCAAGGCGATTTGGTGTGACTGTATCGCGCTACTCGGACCAAGAGACGCTGCCCCAAGCTTTAATAACCATGGTTTCACCTTGTGGTTAAGAGGATAATTAGTGACATGTACCGAATCCAGAGGCTACCCCTAAGGAAGAAACTTATATTACATTTGGATCGTCTAGCCAGCTACAATGGCGCTGGTCGGAACGTCCAACCCTGAGGAGTTAGCTGTATGACCATGCCGTCCGTGTGCTTTAGCGCTCTCAGGTTTGCAACGCGAGTAGTTTGTTGGCTTCCATGTACTGAAACACATTACATATTATCTGTTGGGACTTTTTAGTTAGTGTTCCTAAAGGCGGCTTGCTTCCTTTCCCTCTTGCTTCACTAGCGACACTAGAAGTAGAAGCAGCATTGTTACTGGCATCACTGATGTTATCACTATGAGAAAAACTTGCTGGATAATTGACGCGATTAATATTATTCTTAGTATCAAAACTAGATACGTCCCAAGGCCACCACATATGTATGAGTACACAATAAACACCATTTGCACCTTCGAAATTTACAAGAAAACTGCATGAATGAGATGAGTGATACAGAAAAAAGCAAAGACGTTGCAACGCTGTGTTTTACACCGTGTGTAGTTAACGTTCATCTATTATTTGTTTTCTCTACACCTTCATTGACTGAAGTGATGCGCTCATTGGTGCACTGCAAAACGTCGGCGAATTCCGAGAATAATCAGTGCGTTATCTGAGAAGTTTCTATTAACAAACATAAAGCACATTTTAACCTTCCCAGCATCACATAGTAACATGGAACAAGAAAAACTGCATACTAACTCCTCTCTGTGAATGCTGACTGCGCAATCTCTCTTATGAAGTTCAAATGGAAGCTTGTTTGCGAGTCACTTTATTTGCTTTCAATAGCAGAGGCATCTCTATCATATTGTGATTAAATCAACCGCTCAGGTATCACTGAAATACTTATATCGCCCACTCCTATACATAGAATTAAACACCAGCATTTCAGTATAACGATTTCAGTTACTCACAACGCTTCATGCTGAATAAAACAATAGCTAGGTCTTTTTATGACATTTTAATTCTTTCATGCCTATTCTTCTATTATTAGTAATGCCATTATCCCTGTTTCTCCTTTATATCCCATTGACTTGAATTATAATTGTTACAGTTTTATTTTCCATTAGACCTTCTTTCTCCCATCTTTCGCCTGTTGCTCTTGTCTCGTGATGTGTCTGGTCTGAAGTTCATTGCAAGTTCCGGGAGCCAATTCTCATCCATTTTAAAAATGAATTTTCCATTTTAATTCTCATTCTTCCTTGTTTTAGCCATCCTGCAACGTCTTTATACCAAAATATGCTCCTTATTCCTTCATTAATCGTTTTATCGTGTAGTATGTATCCCATTATTGAACTTAATAAGTATTTTTATCTCATTTGTTTTAATACTTTGTTCAATATCTTTCTGTCGGCTAGTATTTCCGTTGAATGTGTCGAAACTGGTCTGATACAAGTTTTATATGTTCTGATTTTGCTTTCTTTTCTCATACACCTATTTTTCCAAATAGTGTTGCTTAATACTCCTGGTGTCATCCAGGTTTAATTACCTGTTATTTTTCTTTTGCAATTAATTCCTATTGCAGAAATTTGAAAACCTACGTATTGAAATTCGTTACTATATGTTTATTGGTTACTGCTATAGAGGTGTTCACATGAAGGCACAATGGCTCTTATGGAAAATCTGCGCAGTGTTACTAGTATGTTCCACTGCACTTTTGTTCACAACCGGTTTATTATTATTATTATTATTATTATTATTATTATTATTAGGTCATTGCATTCATTATTATACTTACACTATTAGCGTTTGATTACGTTTGATTAGGTTAATAACGATTGTATATTATTCAGTTAATTTTTAGTGAAATACATTTATGTTTCAATTTATTGCATTCTCTTAATAACTGTCAGCACTTTACATTTAACTTAAATAAACACTTATTAATTAATTAATTAATTAATATTACCTTAATCGGACTTGAGTTCAACACCGAAAGAGGAGGCCTGGTTGGCTTATTCACAGTCCTCAGAAGTTGATTTATAGAGTTCTTCTCCTTTATGGCTATCATTACCTTTGTCACTTTCACAGGTCACTTACATTATTACCTAATCTATTTATATTCTGTAGTTTTTCTGGGTTTCTTATACCTGAACAACATTATTCTTTATCGACCAAAATGTTTTGTCGTGTTAGAACCCTATTCATAATCCTAACAGTTTATTACCAAAATTGTTTTACAAAACGGAATACTTTGTTATTTCTTTATGTTTGATAAATCCCAGTTTACTTAGATAACCCTAAACATTATCAATTCTCATTAATTAGTTTTAAAGGTATACAGTTTTACATAAACAATTTTATATTTATGCACATGACTGAGGTTATTCTACCTGTTAACGATTTTGCCTGACCTATTTAGGTGGAACTAACAGTAAACAATTGTTACCCTCATGTCACTTGCCCTCATTACTCTTTTATATAATCTTTCATATGGTTTTCTCACTTCATTCTTCTAAATGTTTCCCTTAACCTGTTGTTTTGCATATTTAACATTATCTTTTTCTCACATCTTTCTTTCTTTTCACCAAAATTTTTCATTTCTTAGTGTCGTTACTTTCGTGTTTATGAAAACGTCCAATAATCTTATTATTAAGTGTATCCGCAAGCTCGTACGTAACAGTACAGAAAAGTTTCCTTACAAAAAATGGACCCAAAAAGTATTTCATTAGACGAACGTTTTCCTTTTTATCTTACTTGATAGTGTTTTATTACGGCACAAAACCAGGTCGTTAACTTTAATGTCCCATTTGATTCCTTTATTTCGTTTGTCTTCCCTTAATTTCCGTTCAGCTGCCGCATTGTTCATTTTCTGGGTGGCATTAGCATACATTTCTTCAATTTCTAACTGAACGCTATCTTTTACAGGCATTATTTCGGGAACACTTGAGGTAATTGTATTGTTTATTTTTCCGGTACCTATGTAAAGTGATGGGTTTGTAGCCAGTAGCTGAATTAATAGTATAATTGAGGAGTGTCTGTATGGGCTTCACGAAATTAATCCATTGTGTATGGTTTTTGTGTACCATGAGTCGTAGCAATGCACCTAACTCTTTTATGGCTCTTCGCTATTATTGCTTCTGGGGTGATACTTAGAGCAATAATAATGTTTGATTTCCTTTTCTTTTAACCCGTTCTCGAACACATGTCCTCGAAATATAATGGCGCTATCTGTAAGCACTGCTTCGATATTTCCTTCTTCAGGTATGTACCGCTTCATTAAAGCGTTAATGCATGACTTACTATTTGCTGCTTTTAATGCAAATAATCTCACGCAACGGGAATATACGTCATAATATACTAATACATTTTTATATCCTAGCTTAGCTGTAGGAAGTGGCCCATGAACATCTAAGCACACCAGCTGACGTGGCTTAGTCCGTAAGGTTGCATGTGTTTCCGTATAATATTTGACGTTTTTCGGCTTACACTGCTGACATAATAAACAACATGCAATGATCTTTCGCACTTTCGCCTTCGGTATATACATTACTTCTAAAATGCTATCAGTCGTGCGGTCTGTGCCTACGTGCATTAATTGCGAGTGAAATTCCTTAATGACAAATTCCTTCCAGACATCGTGGGATATACACCTTCCACTGGGGTTCAAGTCTACCATGTACCTTATACAGCAAATCATTATGCATAGCGAATTTGTTATCTTTACAGCTATCCTCCAACTTGGGTGCTGCCTTTATATATATACATATATAATTAACTTTTCATCGCTTCTTTGTAACACGCTTAGCTGCTTTAGCATTCCTTTCGTTTCTGCGCTAAGCTTAATTTGAATATTTAAAATTCGAACCTCCCTCTTCGCACGTGTATTAGTTCCTGGAATTCCTGCAATAGTTTTCACTCGGGATAGTAGAACCGCAAATGTATTAGTTTTACCGGGTATTTATATTATTTTTGCTTGAAATTGAGATACTGCATGGATGTATCTTGAAAGCTTAGTTGACAAAAGTTTGCATTGTTCTATAAAAGTCAGATTTATGTGGTCAGAATAGTCACCGGATGATTATAAATATTAGTCTTAAATTTTGTCAGGGCGAAATAAGTCGCGCCTAATTCCAAGAGAGTAACTGACGCCTTTCTTTCCGTTACAGTAAGACCTCTCGAGGCAGTGGCTATGACATGCACTTCCATATTTTCATCTATTTGAGTTAATATGCACCCATATCCTCCCATTGAAGCATCTACATAAACTGAGAACTCTCGACCTTCTCTTGGTCTCTCTAATAATATTGACCTTGAAACCAATTGTTGGACGTGTTCATAACATTTTTGTAGTTGGTCTTCCCACTTCCATTTCTGTTTTTAGCCAATAAAGCACGTAAAGGTGCGGTTTCTTGGGAATATTTAGGTAGGAATCTGCTCACATAATTCCATATACAAAACATTCGTCGTAATTGTTTTAGATTACGAGGGGCAGGAATTTCGTTTACAGCCTTTATCTTATCTGGATCGGCGTGCATTCCTTTTTTTATAACGAAGCCTAAGAATTTCACTTCTTTTACACAGAATTGTGATTTATTCAGATTAACTGTAAGTCCGACTTGTCCTAGTTTACTCAAAACAAAACCAATGTGTTCCAGGCGCAATTCATAAGTTTCTGATATAATCAGGAAATCGTCAATATAATTAACAAGAAAATCACACACATAACTTTTAAAAACTTCATTTATGTTGCGTAAGAAGCGGCCTTAGTTCCAAATGGTAGTACATTAAAGACGTATATTTTTCGGCCATATGTAAAACTAAGATGCTGTCTAACAGCAGGATCTAATGGTATTTGCCAATAACTATTTGTTAGGTCAACAATAGTCATGTATTTGCCGCTCGCCATTTTTTCAAATGTTTGGTTGACACTCTCGTTTTGAAAATAATCAGGTGCTAGGTATGTATTCAGTTTTCTAGCGTCGAGTGTAGTGCGTAACCTTATTGGATCTCCCTTTTTTATTATCCAGCATACTGGAGAGATATATTTCGACTGTCCTTGAATAATATTGTCTCTAATCATCTGGTCAATGACCTCTTGTGCTTGTTTTTCTAGTCTTAAGGGTAGATTATTATATTTGTGCTGGAATGAATGAACAGATTCTGCCTTAAATGTGTGTGTGTATACAAATTACATAAACCGGGTTGTTTGGAGAAAACACAAAAGTTTGCTTTTAACACCTTCAACAGTTCATTACGATGTTGATCCGTTATCTGGTCCGTTTGTTGACATTTCGTCCACAATTCGTCAGCTGTTTGTTCTGCTGGCGCAGGTATCCGCTTAATGTATTGTGCCTTTTCCACACAAACCTGTTTGACTGTTTCCTTTCTCTCGGTCGAAGCGGGTTGAAATAATTCACATACCATAATGTGTTGCATAAAAATTTCTGAGTCCATCATTCCGGCTTCTCCCTTGGAAAGTTGAATGTTTTCAGCTACTTCTGGTAGGAATTTGGTGGTTATGGTTTTTCCTTGCACACTAAATGTGACTTCCTTTCTTTTGAAGTCTAGGTGAGCGCCGTAATCGTTAAATACATCCGCACCAATAATAACAATAATAACAATAATATGAATAACAATAATAACAACAATAATAATAACAATAACAATAATAATAGCAATACTAATACTACTACTACTACAAATAATAATCATAATAATCATAATCATCATAGTCATAACCATAACCATAGCCATAACAACAATAACAATAATAATAACAAAAAAATAATAACAATAATAATAATACTAATAATACTACTAATAATAACAGTAACAATAACAGTAACGATAACAATAACAACGACGACAACAACGACAGCAACAATATTATTATTAATAATAATAATAATATAACTAATGATACTAACAATACTAATAATAATAATAATAATAACAGTAACAATATCAATAACAGTAACAATATCAGTAACGATAACAGTAGCAATAACAGTAACGATAACAGTAACAGTAACAGTAACAATAACAGTAACAATAAAAGTAACGATAACAGTAACAATATCAGTAACGATAACAGTAACAATAACAGTAACGATAACAGTAACGATAACAGTAACAGTAACAGTAACAGTAACGATAACAGTAACGATAAAAGTAAAAATAAGAGTAACGATAACAGTAACAATAACAGTAACGATAACAGTAACAATAACAGTAACGATAACAGTAACAATAACAGTAACGATAACAGTAACGATAACAGTAACGATAACAGTAGCAATAACAGTAACGATAACAGTAACAATAACAGTAACAATAACAGTAACGATAACAGTAACAATAACAGTAACAATAACAGCAACAATAAGAGTAACGATAACAGTAACGATAACAGTAACAATAACAGTAACGATAACAGTAACGATAACAGTAACAATAACAGTAACAATAACAGTAACAATAAGAGTAACGATAACAGTAACAATAACAGTAACAATAACAGTAACGATAACAGTAACAATAACAGTAACAGTAACAATAAGAGTAACGATAACAGTACCAATAACAGTAACGATAACAGTAACAATAACAGTAGCGATAACAGTAACGATAACAGTAACAATAACAGTAACAATAACAGTAACAGTAACAGTAACGATAAGAGTAACGATAACAGTAACAGTAACAGTAACGATAACAGTAACAGTAACAGTAACAATAACAGTAACGATAACAGTAACGATAACAGTAACAGTAACAATAACAGTAACGATAACAGTAACGATAACAGTAACAATAACAGTAACGATAACAGTAACGATAACAGTAACAATAATAGTAACGATAACAGTAACAATAACAGTAACGATAACAGTAACAATAGCAGTAACAATAACAGTAACAATAACAGTAACAATAGCAGTAACGATAACAGTAACAATAACAGTAACAACAACAGTGACGATAACAGTAACAATAACAGTAACAATAACAGTAACGATTACAGTAACAATAGCAGTAGCGATAAGAGTAACAATAACAGTAACAATAACAGTAACAATAACAGTAACAGTAACAATAACAGTAACAGTAACAATAGCAGTAACAATAACAGTAACAGTAACAATAACAGTAACGATAACAGTAACAATAACAGTAACGGTAACAGTAACGATAACAGTAACGATAACAGTAACAATAACAGTAACGATAACAGTAACGATAACAGTAACGATAACAGTAACCATAACAGTAACGATACCAGTAACGATAACAGTAACAATAACAGTAACAATAACAGTAACAATAACAGTAAGAATAACAGTAACAGTAACAATAACAGTAACAATAACAGTATTGATAACAGTAACAGTAACAGTAACAATAACAGTAACGACACCAGTAACGATAACAGTAACAATAACAGTAACAATAACAGTAACGATAACAGTAACAATAACAGTAACGATAACAGTAACGATAACAGTAACAATAACAGTAACGATAACAGTAACAATAACAGTAACGATAACGGTAACGATAACAGTAACAATAACAGTAACAATAACAGTAACAGTAACCATAACAGTAACGATAACAGCAACAATAACAGTAACAATAACAGTAACAATAACAGTAACGATAACAGTAACAATAACAGTAACGATAACAGTAACGATAACAGTAACGATAACAGTAACGATAACAGTAACAATTACAGTAACGATAACAGTAACGATAACAGTAACAATAACAGTAACGATAACGGTAACGATAACAGTAACAATAACAGTAACAGTAACCATAACAGTAACGATAACAGCAACAATAACAGTAACAATAACAGTAACAATAACAGTAACGATAACAGTAACAATAACAGTAACAATAGCAGTAACGATAACAGTAGCAATAACAGTAACGATAACAATAACGATAACAGTAACAATAACAGTAACAATAACAGTAACAGTAACAGTAACAATAACAGCAACGATAACAATAACAACGACGACATCGACGACAACAACGATATTAATAATAATAATAATAATAATAATAATAATAAAAATAATAATAATAATAATAATAATAATAATAATAAATATAATAATAATATATATAATAATAATAATAAATATAATAATAATATATATAATAATAATTATAATAATAATAAATATAATAATAATATATATAATAATTATAATAATAATAATAATAATAATAATAATAATAATAATAACAACGATAATAATGGTAACAATGATGATAATCATAATCATAATAATAGGGTTATTTAACCTGCTTACTATTAAAAACATAATTTCCGCGGAATGATTCTCCATATATCGTAACCATACATTGTAGTTTGACAACCTGTGTTGCTTTTCCAATGGCGACAGTGCAGACTAAATTAGTTGTAGGTAATTCCATAAATTTAAATCCATCATTAATCCATTGTTCATAAAGCTCTAAAGAAATACATGAACAAGATGCCCCGCTGTCCAAGGATGCTTTATAGGTGATGTTAAAAATTCTCACCGCAATAAAAGGAATTTGGAAGTTAATTTTCTCTGAGTTTTCCAAAATTTTATTGTTTTTTGGGTGTTTATAGTTAACATTTTTGCTACTTGGGGACAATTTTGATTGGATAATTTCTCGACCCGCATGACGTCCTCCAACATCGAATCACTTAGTAGTTTCCGGTATTTTCTGTTCCTCGTGATCGTATTGGTTCTACTATTATCTCTTGTTGTTCTGCTACTCGTCTAGGGGATTTTGTTTCTCGATCTGGAGTATGTCTATCTCTTTCGTCCTCGGATCGTTAATTCCCTTGCGATCTACGCTGTGATCTTTCATGACCTCTAAAGTATATCTGGGTTTGTCCTCGCCCCCTAAAATTATTATGTCCCAACTGATTGTTATGGTTGCTATTTCGCGGGCCGTTGTCGTAATTTCTGTGAATCCTCAGCGTATTTATGCGCTCGGGGCTTCTATTTCTGGGGTTTCGTTCTCTGTTTCTCTCGAACTCTGGAAATGTACGTTGATACCATTCTCTGTGCATGTTTCTGTTTGTTCCCCGACTTCGATAATTTTCTGAGAAGCCACCGCGTCTATTCTGTGCATCCCCCGTACTCTCCGTGTTCCAGTTCCGGCTTGACTCTATTTATTGTTGTTCTAGCGCGGACAGTAAATCTACCAAGACGATAATACTTCTAGGTCGAGCAATTAACAAATAATTTTGGATCCTCAGCGGAAAGTGGTTCATATTCAGCTCTATGAAATCCTGCTTAAGAATTTGTGGTCTGAGATGCTTTATAAATCTGGAATGTTGAAGCACGTAATCTGACATACTGAGATTTTCTCGAGCCGAATATTGGCCGTAACATAACTTTGCTCTAATTTTTTGTTGGCACGAAGCATTCCAGTATCTATTAATAAATATATTTTGAAAAAATTCAAAAGAATCTTGTCTGGTCATTGCAAGTTGCACCCATTCTAGTGTACGTGCATCCAGGCATTTTCTTAGGACTGTCATTTTAAGTGACTCTGGTACATTTTTTATATCAAAGTATTCGTTTAGTTGTTCCAAGTATACTATGGGTGAATCCTTATTTTGTTCCGAAAAGCTAGGTAACGGTATATCTGCAAATGTCTGAGTCGGTAAACAATGTCCGCTGTTATTCGAGGCAAGCTGGTCAACAGCCCTCGCAACCGAATGTATGTGCATGTGTCCCTCATTAAACCTATTTCCCCCCCCCTATCTGTGTAACTTCCATCTCGTGCAAAGCTTAGTTCCGTGTTCGGGTTATCTAAGACCACACCTATATTATTATTTAGTTGTACAGGACTTGCACAATTTTTCCGGTCGGAAGAAGAAGCTGGCACTTGTACATTTAATTTAGCCTCTATTTTACTACTTAACTCTTTGCAATATTTCTCTAAGTCATCGTGTTTCTCTTTATTTTCCTTACTAGCTTTTTCTACATTAGTATTGAGCTCTAGCTTGAGGTTTACTAGCTTCTCATTCCAGTCAGAAATGTTGTTCTTATTGCTAATTACAACTGCATCTACTTTTTTGTCTAACAGAGCTACATCTCCACTCAAACTTGTGTGAATTAGTATCATCTCATCCTTACAATCATTGATCTTTTCTTCAATTTGGTTTCCCTGCTTTATTAATGCTAGGTCTACGTTCCCTAACATGTCTCCTTCTTTCCGTAACATTTTCCTTTCTCCTCAACTTGGAGAGATAAGTTGTGAAACTTAACCGCTAGTTCATTGTGTTGTTTGTCTAATGCCCTGTTTTGATTTGGGAAAATAGTTTGCAGTTCCTCCTTTAATGATGGCTGTATTTCCCCTTTAAGTGATTGAATTTCGGCTTCAATTCCCTCCTTAAATGTCTGAAATTGGGCTTCCATTCGCCCCTGAGATGACCGCATTTCCCCTTTAAGTGATTGAATTTGGGCTTCATTTCCCTCTTTAAGTGTCTGAAATTGAGCTTCCATTCGCCCCTGAGATGACTGGATTTCATTCTTTAATATATTAAATAGATCAGCCAGATTTTGTGGTTCTAAGTTGTTTTCGCTTCCAGCTGATTTTTTTGGTGGGCTTGCTACGTGCCTTTGCTCATTCTTATGGGACGTCTCTCCTTCTCCTGCCATGGTTTGGTTGGAAGAACCATTTTGTAGACTATTATCTGACTCTGAAGTCTGTTCCCTACCTAAGTATTGCTCATCTGTCCCTACAATATTTTGTGCACCCTCCTTTTCAACAGATTCAGTTTCCTTTGGGCTTGACATAGCTACTCCAATTACCCTTTTACTTCTCAATAGCATTAACAATTACTAAATTCTTTGTTCTCCTCCAAAATATCTCCTTTAAAATTATTAAAAGTGTTGTTCTGACCTTTTTGTTCCTCTGTAGTAAATGCAGCACTTTTTCTGTTGTTACTATGACACTTTTTTTTTCTTTTTTTGTGGAATAGTAGCACTCAATCATTTCTTCGTTGCGTCATTCTTATAATTCGCGCGCCCCACATTCGGGCTACAATATGACGCGGTCCTGTTTGGCGACGTGCACGTTAAGGTGCAGTATGTCGCTGTCAGGTGAGTCTACCTGGAGTTGGTCGCGGGTTAATGCTGGTGAATTTCTCTATAATTAGTGGACATACCTGCAAGTTCCCGTGATGGCACCGGCTGAGCTCCTTCTGGTAGATGATAAATCTCTTATTCAGGGGGGAAAGAATGACAAGAGTATATCACACTGTTGGTAGACTCGATTAAAGAGAAAGTTCGCTTCATTCATTGCATACTTCATTTATTCGTGAATTACGGGTTCTTTGAGGCACTAACCAGACAAACAACTCCCTACATAATGAATCGCGAACTTGATGGAATCGTATTTATTAAGCTCTACTTCCACTTGGATTGACCTTAGTAACTGTGGCCCGAAGTTTATAAGTTTGTACAATATTCACTATGCTAATTACCCATCTGCTTATTTTGTAGACAATGACTTTTGGCGATATATGTGGCGCGCGATTTCTTACAGGATATGTTGTACTTTATGATCCTGAGGCGTCACGCGTTGCGTCTCCTGCGATGTATCTATCTACGCCCGATTCTGTACGTAATAACCCCGACTTCTATCTGTTATTCTCGACTTCTAACTGTCAGCCTCGATTTCTCCTTGTTACTCCCGAGTTCTCATGGTTCCTCTTTGTTACTCCCGATTTCTCATGGTTACTACCCCGACTTCTCATAGTTACTCACTGCTACTCCCTATTGCTCTTTATTACTCCCGACTTCTCATCCGCACATCACTTATATACAAAAGCTTCACAATTTTGCCCTCCTCCTTGATTGGTTGAGGAAGAGCGCGTAAAATGGCGTAATCACGTGGCTATCGGGTATTTTTCTTTATATTACACCCACGTGACTAGGTTTTACAAAGCAAAAGTCCCCTTCTCCGGTTTAAAAGGTAGAGTCCTTAGTCTTCTCGTTCTTATGTCCTTAATGCATTAACATGTTTGTGACTTTTAGCCACATGTGCAACCTTGAAGTAAACAAAAGCTGCCCTCCATGGTGAGGCCTTCCAACTGAGCGTATATTTCCTATGTTAAATATAATAAATTAATAATTAAACTAATATTATATGTGTTATACTAAAATACTGTCGCAAGTCTTTGTTGAAGGAACTGCTGGTTAACCTAATGATTAAAGGTTCGATATCATCCTGCAGCTGATATGCTTTCCACATCTCGTCTTCTACCCCTTCAACGTGTTTGCAGTAATTTAACCACTGATCGTGGGTGATTGATTCAAAACCATTGTCTTTTAAACGTTCCATCTCCTTTTGCTTAAATGTAGTGTTATGTCGCCCAACATGTCCTTTTACCTGACTCCAAATTATTTTGTAAAACTCACACTCGCCTCCAGTTCCCAAAACCTACTGAAAATCTCCATTGAAGTACGACCCCTTGTCACCCCTTGAACTGTCATACCACATCTGGTTTTTTACTATCTCCAAGACACGAGGGCCAGGTTTGTTGGATCTTTGTTTTAAACTGCTGATTCGTGGATGCTTTGGTTCTGGAAATGTTCTATGTGTGCTTAAAAAATAATTTCATTATTTCTTTGACGACAACTTTGTAGCTGGAGATTTTTGCGTGGGCTTGTAGGACGAGAATTAGCCAGCGACGACATTTTCCACTATATAGACGAAGAATCCGAACATTTTGTTTTAAACTTTATTTTTTGTAATAAATATGTTTAGACATGTTGATATAATTTATATGTCAACATGGCCTATGAAAGTAAGCGAATAATACAGATTTTTTTATTGCAATTAATTTGGTTTAAAACCATGTTTTAACGTTCGGAGTGAGAAAGAAGTTAAAAGTTTACTTTCAACAAAATTTTAAATTTTATAGTTTTAAGAAATGTACAATTATATAAAAGACTTTTCGTGCATACCATCGTATACTTTCACACTTTTCATACCGAAATGCACGTACCTATTTTATCTTAGTCGCTTTTGAAAACACCCACATTTGGCAACGGCGCACTTGATTCTTCCATAGGAGCCCATTGTGCCTTCATGACGTGAAAATCTCTGTAGCTTGTGGCGTAACCAAAGGGGTATTGGGAGATTGGAACCCCAATACAAATAGAAACTGTAAGAAATAATAGCAAAATCCATTCAGAATCCGTTTAACGCTCGCTTTTACTAAAGACGGCACCGCAGGCGCTGACACTGATGATACACGGAATGTAGTTGGAGCACCGGTGGAATGCGATGACGGGGGAAACCGGAGAATCCGGAGAAAACCAGCCCTTGCCCCACTTCGTCCACTACAAATCCCACATGCGGTCACCTGGTGAGAGTTGAGTGGTCTAAACACTCGGCTACGGCAAGTCTTTAGTTTCTATTGCCGCACTTAATCTATGCATGTAATATCAATTTCTTTAACATTTAAACTTAGAGTTAATTAGTATGTATTATTTGATTTCATACAAACTGCTTTAAAAATAGATCTCTGTACATAAGCCCCCGTTGATCATTTTCTGTACATGCTACTTGCAATTTTATATCTAAGGGAACATCATGCTTTTTACTAATGCTCCTATAAATGCTCTTTTCCCTTCATCGTGTTCCTGAATAATTCAGCAATTTGATTTCTTTGAAATGCTTGGAGGAATAGATTCTTAATTTCTCAATCACATATGTGCAATGTACTTAGCAGACAGAAGAGCTCGTATTTCAACCAAAAATTGGATTCCTAGGTTTCGCCGAAAATACTAGTTTTGAGATCCCTGAATAGAAAACGAAGTTTTTTTAGTAGAAAAGTCCATGTATGTGTGTGCGTGTCTTTGAGCATCATAGCTCAAAAACGAAAAGTATATAAGTTCTCTATCTTTCTAGGATGCGACAGTAGTGAGCAAGGAATGGATGTTTCAAGCTCAGGTCGGTGCAAGCGGGGATGATTCATGCATATCCGACGGAATGTAGTAATGGTTCAAGCACAGGACGTTTCAAAACCAATTGGGATGATTTAAGCCTAAAAAGGCTGACAATGAATTGTTACACATTTACTACATATGTAAACCATTAATATATAACATCTACCGCCTCCGAGTGCCGCGCCTTTCCCACCTTTGGCAAGTTACTGTTTGAAAAGGTTTCTCTTGTCACTCGTCAACCCGGTGTCGCTCCCTTCTCCCTTTGCCAAGCTACATGTCTAAAAGGTTTCTCTTGCCGAGTTGTCAACAAAGTACCATGCTTCAAAGATATGTAATATCTGATACTGCCAATTGGATAATAAAAAATACACACGAGATCGCGACTTTCTAATAACTCATTTATTATTGAAGATACTACAATAATAATTACTTATTATCGGGCTAGAATTTAAAGTTCTTTCCAGCTATGCTAATGTCGAATCTAAAAAGTTAATTAAAAAAAAAACGAAATAAATCACCTTAACTAAACAGTGAATTACAACGCTAATATTGGCCGTGGAACAAAACGACACATAAACTTATTTCATTGCTATGGATATTTCATAAACACGTCTTACACTCGCGCTATTCTACATTCAAGAACTTTTAATTACAATTACTCGAATTAGAATAGAAATAACGCTTACAAAATTGGGGTAACAAAAAACGCTACAAACCTTTTCTTATTCATTTATCTTCCCCCATACAGTATAAGCATTAAATTCACGATTAATAAAGTCAAGAAATTAAAATTACAGTTACGGTATTTACTTTAATTAAAATGCAAATTACACCTACATTCCAATTCTATACCTGTAATATGCGACAAGTCCATTAAAAAAAACCATTCGTATAATTATCACAAGACTAATATAAAAGACTTATATTTACGGGGAATTTATTCATTGAGGGATAGAAGCATTCTTTTACCCTAAGGTCTAATCAAATTGTTCATGAAAACCCGTGACGTATATGCAATGATTGCATAAATTCATGACAGAGAAGTTGCCGCTTCTCGAACAAACGAAGACGAATGCGGCTCAGAATATGACTGCAAGCTACAGCTAATTGATCCCAAGAGCACGAGAATACACTTAGGTATATAAGTAGTTAGAGAAGACGGCAGCGGGGACAGGAGGACTTGTATTTTTTAGACATTTAAGAGCGAACACTCGGACATCTCCCAAGCTTAAAAGTCAGTTAGGCTGAGGAGTTCGAGAAATACAACCAGGCTATATTAGAACGTGTGATGAAAACATGGGTGCATATATTAAATACAACTCTTATATTACATCCCAACAGTTTAAATGTGTACATATTATACACAATTTTTATATTACAGTCCAACAGTTTAAATTATTTGTCTAAATTAAAAAAAAATACATTAATCGCCTCAGTGTATATGTAAATCGACAGAGAAGATCCCGTTACTATGAGGGGGATACGATTGTGTGTGTATGTGTGTGTATACACATATAGTTTTACGATATACAGACTTGTCAACAAACTATATTCACATTGAAAGAAAAACTTCAAATAGGCGTCTGCCCTCTTAATATTGGGCATGTATTTGGAAATAAGTAACCTTACTATTTAAGGGATCGGTGTTAAACCTTTAAGCTCCAGCGTAAACAACCAAAAGCAGATGACAGCGCTATTAAAATCTTTTGACATATACACACAAGAAATTACCATCCCTGCTAATTTAAACCATGTTTAAGTATATACTTCCCATTGAATGCTGTAAAAGGAAACAGGAAATGTCAGTGTAAATTACAAGGATGATTTCGGGCATTCCTGACATGTATAAATAACACAATGCTTTTAGGAGTTACGATAGATAGTTAACACCGAAACATTAAAGAAATAACAAATCAGAAAATCCTGTCCATGCGTGCATTTCCTTATGTAAAAACTATATTTCCACATTCAAACAAGAAATAGCTTATTTCTTCATTGCTCACCCCGGGCTTGTTCTCACATGTCTTCCCTCACTATAATCCGAATATTATAAATAACGCAGTCGCTGACCGATAAAAAAACAAACAAACAAAACCCACATGTACACTCATACATAGAAATTACTACAATTTCTATCCAATCATACTGTTGCTGCAGCGCATGCGCACTATGAATTATGTTAGAATTATACATCCTTTACATGCCCGGACGATTATAAAGGTGACGATATCGTAAAAGCTGAACACTCTTTCGCATGAAACCATCTAGAGGGAGAGTGTGAGGTAAAAGCATATTGAAAGCCACGAACCAGAGGTTGTGCTATACCAAGTGGATACCGCTATAAGCTTCTGGAAATGTCTGGTAAATTAATATGCATTCGCATTCGTCCTTAAATGCAGTTAATGCTATATGTTGCCGTGGGTTGATATATAAGTATCTCAAAATACAGAATCTTATAGAACTGATATTTATTTTATATAGAGAAAAATATATTTTAAGAGTTCTACAGTATTAGTAGTTGCAGAGAAAGCCTCAGTATTACTTAAAAATGTTTTCTTAAAAGTAGAGGACATTTAAATGTTTATAATCTCCTGAAACAAGAGAGTATGTCCATTGCGCACAATATCTCACTTTTTATATACAGGAAACAGATTGTCTGAATTATCTAAAGAGGTATATAAACATGTAATAAAAGCAATACTTTATTTGAATATTTAAATTGATGAAAGCAATATTATGCTTTCCAGGCAATCGGACAAATGAAATGAAGGAAGCAGAAAAAAGTCAAATAGGCACTTACCTAGCCACCCTTAGAGACTACTAGCAAGACCTACACCTTGCACGGGGTGATTTGGATAAAAATGTCCCAATGACATTACAACCTTTCACGTCGATATGGACACAGGCTGGCGGGCAAACAATCCGAACAATGTGCATAGGTACAAGACCGGGAATGGCTACAATGAACGTGCAGGAACTTGCTCCTATACTGCGCGATACGCAACATGCGGCTTTGAATATAGGTAAGAATGTTTTGAACGATACATATAAAGATATATATCAACCTACAGCAAAATATATCACGAACTGCATTGATTCATCTTTCTTTATTATTATTATTATTATTATTATTATTATTATTATTATTATTATTATTATTATTATTATTATTATTATTATTATTATTATCATTATTATCATCACTATCACTCTCATTATCATTATGATTATGGTTATCGTTATTATTATTATTATTATTATTATTATTATTATTATTAATTATTATTATTATTATTATTATTATTACTTCATGGGCGACAGCGCATATTGTCATTAGACCAACAGTAATCCATTTAGTGGGTAGCATGAGACAGTAGGTATCATGGACTGGTAAGTTATATATTTAAGGAAGTTTAAATTGCATTAAATTGATATAGGTTTTTAAGGATAGACAAAAAGTGCGATACGTCACAATGGATGAAACATGGATTCACCACTACACACCCGAATCCAAGCAGCATTCGAGGCAGTGGACAGAAGCTGGTTCTTCAGCTCCAAAGGAGGCGGGGATGGTGGCATCGGCGGGAAAGTTAATGGTATCAGTGTTTTGGGATGCTAAAGGAATTTTGCTGATTGACTATCTCGAAAAAGGCAGAACTATTACTGGCGATTACTGCTCAAACTTATAACCATACTCAATGTAAGCACTCGTGAAAACAGACCCGGGTTAAAAAAGAAAAAAATTGTCCTCCATCAGGACGGTGCACCTGCCCACTAAAGTGTTTTGGCAATGGGGAAAATGAGAGATCTACACAATGGAGTGCTGGAACATTGACCGTATTCCCCAGATTTGGCTCCCTAGGACTTTCATCTGTTTCCAAAACTAAAGAAACTCCTCGCTGGTAGGCACTTTTTGTCCAATGAAGAAGAAATTGTGACTATAAATGGGTGCTTTGCAACACAACTAGAGGAACTCTACAGAGAGGGAATAATGGCATCGGAACATCACTGAACAAAATGTATTGATATTAAAGGAGATTGAATTGAAAAATAAAACTATCTTGAGGACATGAATTGACGGTTTTCACTATCAGGCCGAGAACTTTTCAGACTACCATCGTATTTTGAATAGTGCATTTGTCTTTCGTGCACTAGAACTCCTTAAGATGAGATCTCTAACATTGCAGGGAAACAGTTCACCGTGTCTATCGCATTTAAGGTAACTTTTAAGGGCTCATACTTGAATTGGTAGCTAACACTCTTGCTTGACAAGCTCAATCTTTTCAACTGAATAATACTTGTTCATGGTAATGTTTATATATTGTTTGTGTTTCAGTACTGTTTGAAATCTGATAGTACAAATTGACGCTGCATAGAGAAATGTGATTTGTATACAATTAAAGCTAGAAGCGCTAAGGTCAAGAGAGTATCGGTTCTGTTCAATAAAATTATTAATTGGCTGTCATTTAAAGCGCATTTGCCCGAATATAGGTTTTGTGGATCTGGAACAAAGCTTGAAAATGGGTAAAGAGGGGAGACAGAGGGATTAATCCTTTGAATAAAGCTTTTAGACTTCACACCATAGCCTACGCAGGGTCTCAGGACGCTGACACGCTTTTAGCTGAGAAGGCTTGGAGTAGAGTTCAATCATCGTATTCGCTTATAGGAGAAAATTTGGCAGCAAGACTTGTAACGAGCATTGTGGAAGGAAAAACTGCAATTGGTCAGGTTCTAAGATAAAAAAAGAGGCGGGGAGGAGAATTGTCTCATATGCATTGTATGACCACATTGGAAGCTGCTGCAGGAGGTGCGACATAAATTGCATCAACTGTAAATGAGAAAAGAGCCACCTCACTGATTCGCCATAACAAAGCTACGGAAGCGAAAGGAAAGGATTTTCGCATGAAAAAGAAAAGAGGACGATTGCTATCAACGCTTTCCTTTGCAGCAGCTTTAGCTGCGGCCTCCAAAATTGCCCATGTCATAAAAGGGAACAAGAGCACTAAAGGCAATTAGTTAAAGATCGGGAAGAAGAAGAATTGTCAGAACGGAAAGAAGGGTTAAAAAAACTCGGCGAGGACTTTACTTATCCCGGAAAAAGCCCTAAGCAATGCGGATATAGAGTTGTATGCTAGGCGCTTGAAGATACCTCATTTTCGAAGTGTATGTATGAATGAAATCTTCCTTCAAGTGCTCATTTGAATGAAAGAATTACTGTGAATCTACATTGGTCTGAGAACGAAGGGACGCATTGGTTTGTTATAAAGAATAAGGGAAATGCAGCGCTTTATTTTGATAGTTTCGGAGATATGGAGCCTCTCAAAGAGATAGGTATTTAACGGGTGTTAGAGTATTGTATAATACGAAGAGGTTTCAGGAACAGATGGATGGGGTGGATATGGGCAGCCCCCTGAGCCCGGTTATCGCCTATTTCTTTATGTAGTCTTTCGAATCTGCAGCCCTGGATTCTGCCTCACACAAACCATCTATCTGGTGCCGTTATGTGGATGACACTTTCGTTATCTGGAGTCACGGGGAGTGGTCACTTAATGTTCTTCTTCAGCATCTCAACAGTATTAATCCACGAATCCAGATCACCATGGAAAAGCAGAAAGAGGGACAGCTACTCTTCTTATATGTCTTGGTCAACAGGAAAGCTGACCACACTCTTGGACATACAGTATACCGCAATCCTACTCATATAGACCGATACCTGAATAAAAATTACAACCATCATCCGTGACAGAAAAGAGCTATGACAAAAACCCTTACAGATCGTGCCACCCGCATCTGTGAACCGGGTTCATTGCAACAGGAGTTACGTCATCTAGAACACGCCTTATATGCAAATAATTATACAACACAAGAAGTCCATAGAGCTCTACGTCCACGCAAACCACAGCACATCAGCCAAGTACAGAAACCACCCAAAAGTAAAGGTACTGCCTTCCTGCCATATTTCAAGAATGTTACTGACAGAATAGAACGCCTATTCAAGCACCATAATATTAAAACAGTGTTCAAGCCGACCGACAGATAAACGCATTATTACGCTCCGGCAAAGACCCCAGGGACCCGCTTACTTCGGCTGGCGTCTATCAGATACCCTACTCTTGTGGTGTGGTATACATTGTAGGTACCACGCAACGTAGCGTGAACACCCGGCTTACGGAACACAACATATGCTGCCATCTAGGCCAACCCGAGAAGTCAGCGGTCACTGAACATGCACTTTGGGCAGAAGGGGTACACATAATTCAATATCATGAAACAGCCGTTCTCTCAACTATGGCTTATTACCATGCTAGATTACAACGTGAAGCAGTAGAAATTTATAAACTTCCCAATAACTTTAATAGGAGAGAAGCAACTAAGCAAAAACTGGCATCCGCTACTTGAGAACATCAAACAGGCATAAACCCAACGAGATCACCCGAGCCAATCAGGAATCAAAGGCAACGGAGTGGTTAACCCCCTCTCTCCAACCACCCCCGCACATGCAACTCCAGCCGGACCAATCGCGTGAGAGCAGCCTGAGTATAAATACTGCCGCTATTTCAGCAAAATAAATAAATAATAAAAAAAAATATATATATATTGTTTCAAGGACACGGAGCTTGATCTTCGAGCTGACTACATGGCGAAGAAGAAATTGCACAGAGCCGCCTCTGTTAAGGCAGCAACCGACGCCTCTTCCCCGGCAGCCGCCGAGGAAGCAGCACCTCCGTCATCACCGGCCGGGTCTAGCTCCACTTCGTTGCCGGCCGGCACCGCTGCCTCGCCGGTACTGCAACCGCAGTTGCCGCCGTCTCCAGCGCCGCCATCGCACCGATTCAGTGCCGTGGTACGCGAGGTCCCTCATGACCTTTCCACCCGGCACCTCCTCGCCGCTGCGAAATCCAAGTGGCCTTCTTGTTTGAGGGCCACAAGGATAATATGCAACCGGGGCCCAACACCACTTGTGAGGCTGGAGCTTCCAGGACCAGATGGACCTCGACGCTGCCTTGGCGTCAGGATTGCCCTTGTTAGGGCGACTCCTGGTCGTCGAGGCCATCAAGATGGAGCGTCACCGGCCCTGCTGCCGCTGTTGTGCCTTCGGGCATACTACTGACTCCTGCTATTCGCCGCCGCGGTGCCACTACTGTGGCTCCGACACCACCACCGCTGAGTGCACTGATCATGATCTGCGCCGTCGCCGCCGGTTCTGTGCCACCTGCCGTGGCACAGGACATTTCACCGGGAAAGCTCAGTGCCCTCTTTACCCGAGGAGCAGGACCTCACCACCACCAGCCCGGACTACACCATAGCCGACCACCATCATCGACACCACGCCACCTGCAGCCTTGATAGAAGCAGTGACACGGGACGCCATTCAGGACCTCCACGTGGAGGTCCTGAACGTATGCGCTCGTTTAGCTGTCCTTGAAGAGCTGTGCAGTGGCTTCACCGAGAAACTGTAAGACCTTCAAGCTGCCACCACCGGCGCCATCTCCACACTACAGTCCACCACACTGAGCTGTACAACCGGATAGCCAGTGTCTAGTCGCAGCTTCTATAGGACCTCCAGCCCCAGCAGCTCCACTCCGCCTTGCGGTCCCTCTCCAAGTGCCAATCACACAACGGAGCTGCTCGAAGAACCAACACCGAGTCTTGCCTTCAACGCTCAAGACAGATACGACTGGAGAAGGACAGTTAACTAACACTAACTCCATCCTTCACCTCCAAATTCCTCCATCTCTCTCCCAGAATCCTCCGCGGTGACAGTCTCGGCCTCGGTCAAGGCTGTCTCCCGGCCCTGATATCACTCCCCTGACTGCGCTCTGAGTCAGATATCTATCGCTTTGAATCCGCGGGTGCAATCATGCGGTACCGCCCCTCCTTACTTCCTTCTAATATACCGGTGGAGGGTTTTTTTTAGTCGGTATGCCCACATGGGAGTCCCCGACACTCCGGTCTTGCTCGGGTTAATCCATAAGGTGGCTTTTTCCCCTCCATTCGAAAAAAAAGCCAACGAGTGCGTTGCGACCAACCTTCACCGAGAAGACTTAGACCACGCCACTGAAGATGCTCATTGCAGTCGTAAACGAAACGTCTGGACCTGAAAACTCCAGAAGACCACGGCTTCTCAGCCCGGAAAATCCTTCTAGTTATAACTTAGTGCTAAGTCTATTTCCATCATAACAAATGGTGGAAAAACTGTAAATGTAAGGATCCTCTGAAAGGCGTAAGCCTATGTGAACCTTTCTGTAATTATATTCATTCAATGGAAGACAGCAATATTCACTTTTTGAAAAGGTTTTTGTCATGGCTTTGCAAATGGGGAAAATACTTCATTACCGGGACTGCAATTTTGGCCGTTTGACGTCGAAGCTCAGACTGTTTTCAAACACACGACTGATACCCCAACTGTTGTCTGTGAGTATATGTTTTCCAAAGTAAATTCTAAATACGTCCTGTTAGGAAAATTCCAAACCCACATTTTGGAAAGTAGGCTTAGTCTACAGGCGGGAGTTATCATATCTCTGTGAAACAAATCCTAGAATCAGAAAAGAAAATAAAGCTAGTGAGCTTGATTAAATTAAAATGTTCTTATCAGCGGTGATTTTTCTATAAAGCATTTCATAACATCATACAGAGAAAGTGTCACAGAGGACAAAATAAACATAATCAATGTAGATGTGCTGTACAAAAATGTGAAAGATTTAACAGACTGTAGGAAGTGGATGAAACCGAAAATTTGAGTTTCATTTACATTGCGGAATATTTTGTATATAAAGCGAAAGAACGAAAGAACCAGTGTCTTGGAGATCATGTTTCGAGCTTCTGATCTATGTCCGAAGCATGGAAATAAATATAGAGGATGAGACAAGTTTCAAACATTTGCCGATAATCGACAGAGGAAGATTGAGATATCCAAAATATTTTCTGGTGGAAGCAATTCTGATTGTGCATAGAGTATTTAAGATATGGATGAGAAATTTGAAGGAGAGTTTTTGAAATGTAACAAATAAAGCACTTTGGTAAAGGATTTATCATTAATAAAAATTGAGGAGGAACTGAGTTTAGAGCATTGCTTCTCTGACTGTAATACGTCAAGAATGACATTATTGGAAAAATCAGCTTCTATAGATAATAATATTTTGTTAAACAATTATTGCAAATAAGCTCATAAAAATGTGAAAAAAAGAATGGACGCTATAGAAGTGATTTGCTCATCAAGCAGTGCAGAAGCTTCTTCTTTCCAAGATGGGCCCAGGAAGCTACATTTCATACCTATAACCTCCAGTAAGGATAACTTCTGACAAGCAAAGACGTCTAATTTTTCGTATAAATGTAATACTTGCCAGTGATTTCTTTTTGAGCTGGTTTTCGAATATGTAACTACGTCCATTCCACAACAACAGGTACACACAGTGTACACCACAGTGATGTCATTTTCAGCTAAATACATAATTACTCGTGTATTTTTGCCATCGTAGTAAATACAGCGGTCTTTAAGCGCATTTAAATATATAAAACACATGAAAAGTATGCAATATTGCGTACTTCATTTCGTTGCGGTTGCACTGTCCCCGTGACGTCAGAGTAGTGAGGAACGTTCCATGATATTACGAAGGCCTCGATTTGAGAAAAACGGTGGCTGCCAAACTCTCTGTAGAGACGCTCAAATTCTCTAAGTGAACTAGGAAATGTATCAGTGATACTCTCCTCTTCAAGTACACATGGTTGACACCGTGTGATATAGAACGTTCCTTTTCCCAATAAAAGGCATTACTCAAAGATAATATGGCTATGTGATGCGCAATCTAGAGATGACATTTGTTGTTCACTACAACTCCAACGAGATGTTTAATTCTAATGTTTAACTACGAATAATTAAGTCACAATATTAATTTTTCTATCAAGCTAGACGCTTCCTTGGTTTTGTTCTAGTTTTTAAAAAATGTTTTTCAGTTTTTAGGACATATTTTTAGAATTTTGGTATATAAACATAAATATTTTACAGTTTTTAGTGCATACAGATCGGACCCTAGTGATATCAAAGTAACTCTCTTCGTATTCTTGGAATTCACGAACATGATCATAATTTTCACCAGCAGCTGTGAAATGTTTAAATCTGAGCTTATATTCACATTTGTAATTATTTTCTGTTTAACCACAGAAATTGTAGAAGATTCATACTCTCTTCCTAGTTTCTTCCACTACCTTTCCTATTCTTCTTTTTCAATTTCCTCTTCCTTATTTCACTAATTTCTTCATTTAATAAGGTATAATCGTCCACTGCTATTTTCTTCTAAATAACCATTTCATCATTAATATTAGCTTAATTTGAGGCGGCACCGTAGCAAAAGGTTTAGGCCGCTCCTCTCCCGCCTCGACGGCCTGGGTTCGATCCCAAGCCCGCATGTGGGATTTATGGTGGTCGAAACGGCGTCTGGGCGAATTTCCCTGGGTCCTCCGGTTTTCCCCGCCACACATTTCACCAATTGCTCCATTATAACCTTTGCTATCATCCATTTCGTTTTCATTTCACATCATTCACTTCCTCATGCTCATGTCTGACTACAGGCCGAGCACTCTTTCCAGGTTCTTCATTCTGTGGTTATCGGCCGTTGGCTCCCCGGCAGGCTCCTGATCCCTAGGCACCCGCTTGTAACTCCTAGAGGGGGAGCGTAAGCCGACTATGTGATACTTAATTTGCGGATGGGGAGGGGGTAAATTCGGTTCAGTATCCAGCACTGTCCCCTGGTTTTCTGTTACCTCGCTTATTAAACATGCTCCAGGAAATTCCTTAGCCCCTATGGGTATTCCTTGATCTACAGTGAATGTAAAATGTTCGTACACCTTTGAAGCTGAGTCAAACATGAATATGGAGTTGGTAACAGAATGAGGAAAAATAAATAACTAACTCATTTACAAACAATAAGTTTGCACTTTAATTTTCATCTTTTGACGTAAAAAATAAATACTACAAATAAACATCCATTTCTTAAACATAAATTAACAGCTTGCGTTTATATAAATAATAAATGATAGTACAGTTCCTATTTAAACAGAGTTTAGCAACACATTTTCATAATGTAGTACTTAGTAGGGAAGCTTTTTGCCTTAAATCCGGGGCATGGATTCTACGAAATCCACTGTAGTTTTAGGGTCAACTGAATTCCTTTCCTTTTGAAGAGCTTATTTTACGCCTATTTTAGTAGAAAACTTGTGCTTGGTGAGTTTGTCCTCCAGAATGGACGACAGATGCTGTGTCACCAAACTTTCCGGCCTTAGGGACATACTAATTACACCGGCAAGTTCCATGGGCCAAAACCGTTTTAATTTACCTGGCATTATCTACAATTTCCAGAGTAGTCGCTGAGTTCGCGCCTGGAACGAGCATACGCTTGCTAAATTCGCTAGTTCAATTACTATGGACTCCTCAAGTCCGACGTCACAGCTGGTCGTTGCCATGAAGATGTTGCCTCTTTCAATACAACTCAGGTTCCTAATGCAAGTATGTGTAGCCTCTAATATAATTAAAACAAGTTATAGTGTATTTGTGCTATAGTACATCATACTTAATTACTGTGGGCTGAGCCATCATATTTGGAATAGTTGAGGTTGGACCAAGGGCATTTTTTCTCGCGATGGTTGTGCATTTTGTCCCTGAAAGCAAGCATATGACCCTTCGCCACACGCGCATTTTCAGTAATAGGTACTCCACTTGGATTTACATTTTAAGACCCTGTATTATTCCCGGATTACGAAATTTAGGACTTTCAGAGTAAACAATATCGTGTATCTCAGCAAATCTGAAACCGAAAAAGCAAACCCAACCTAAGATAGCCTAACTAACCATATGGCAAACGTATACTATTTGGACCGCATGACTTTACTTAGCCTATGCGATTGCTGGGGTTCCCCAAGCATAAATACAATACGAGATACAATTATCGTATTTTTTTGTTTGCAATTACATATTGCACTGATTATCACAATTGAAATATGCCCCCATCCTTTTAATTTACTTCAGTGTTTGATTAGATTCTCTGTCTTTCTGTATTTTTGTTTCCTTTTTATTTAATTGTAAAGGTTAATTCAGTGAGTTGAGTGCAACTGAAGTGTTACCTCACTGGGAGCATTTTAAACTGTATCGTGTGGCCAGTTCTTCCCAGCATGTTCACGTATCTCTGTAATACCAGATAAATATGAAGCTACAAGACCTAGTTCTAACTTGCTGTAAATTATCATTAGGCATTATTATTATCATTAAGCATTATTATTATTATTATTATTATTATTATTAATAATAATATTAATATTTTTATTAAGTGTGTTCTCAAACATTTTTCTGTTATAAAGTATCCAACATGGTATTTTTATTTTTTATACAAGTTTTATTTAAAGTTGTATTCCTGATCATTGTATGGTATTATCAAATGAAGTTTTGCATTCAGTGTTGGATTTTTATGGTGCATATGATTTTCATTTTCCCTAATTGTACATTGATACAAATGGTGACAGGTGAAAGAAATATACCTTCTGGTCTTATTAAGTGATATTATACTTTACTTTAAAATCAATGATTACAAAACGTAGATGTTTTAATATCGTGGCGGGCAGCGTTTCCTATAATGACCGCGTTCATAAAGAAAAGCGGAAACTATATTAACTATATTGGATAGACATGACTTTTTTACGAGCTCCCCCAGGGGCCTACTACGGTAGGTACGGGTTAGGCGCACCCGGGGTCCCGAGCCACCTTGACTCCCTCTGTGGGCAACCTCAGAGTGGTGAGGGAGCCAGAAGGTCAAAATGCCCACCCACGTGTAGGCCGTGCGTGGAGACCCGTGTCGGTGAAGAGGAATATCCTGGTTGGTTGAGGGTTGCGTACCTGAGCCTGGGCTTCTGTCTTTCAGTAACTGGGGAGGGTGCGCAGCCTAATACACCGCTTTGGTTTCTGATATGCCTAAACGGGAGGCTAGGGACTAACCCACCCCTAGTCAATCGTCCAGGACGAGGTATTACACCGAACTCCAGGGTGAGTGGGACGGCGAGCCCGCTATATCCCCTGTGTAGCCCTGTCACCCCAGTGGCGTGACCCCTCGTTGGGCTCCGTGGTGGGTGGGGAGCACTGGGGGATGAATTTATACAATTTTTTTTTATGGCACCAAAACTTAAACCCCCGATTTCAAATAAAGACGTTGGAAAGGAAGTAGTCGAGTCATGTGGTCCTCGCTACTTGGTTATTCATAGGACAGAGGAAGGTAAGAAGTTCCTTACGGTGAGCCCTTTTACTATCCAAAAGGGTCTCGATGCCATTGCTGGTCCTGTTAAATCCTGCGTTCGAGCTCGCAATGGTACACTTCTTGTCGAAGCCAACTCCGCCTCGCAAGCTGCAAGAATACTTAAAGCCACCATGTTAGCCAGCTATCCAGTGAAGGTCGAGGTGCACAAGTCGCTGAACTCCTCCCGCGGTGTAATAACAACCCGCGCGTTGGACGGTTTGTCCATTGAGGAGATCCAAGAAAATCTTGCGACTCAGGGTGTCTCAGCTGTTTATCGGGTACAACGTAAGATCAACGGTGAATTCCTGCCTACTCGTACCCTGTTTCTTACTTTTGATCGGGTTGATCTGCCTCAAAAGATTAGGGCAGGGTATGAAGCCATCGAAGTTAGGCCTTATATACCCAATCCGCTGAGGTGCTTTAAATGCCAACGTTTTGGTCACACTAGTGAGTTGTGTACCGGCAAGTCCACCTGCGTCCACTGCGGTGACATCTCCCACGATGGGGCTTGTGCTTCAGCTCCATCGTGTGTGAACTGTAACGGGGAACACCCATCTAGTTCCCGAGACTGCCCCCGTTTTGCAGAGGAACGAGCGATCCAGGAGATACGGGTGAAAGAGAAGGTGTCCTTCTTGGAAGCCCGGAAGCTCCTGCGACTCCGCCAACCCTCTGCCCCGAGGTCCGGTACCTATAGCTCAGTTGCAGCTAAACCGGTACCGCGTCGGGAAATCGCAACACAGACCGGCGATATGAACGGGGCTACAATTGCGGAAAAGGTCATTTTAGCCCAAGCGCTGCCAAAGCCTTCGGCACCTACACCCAAGTTGGTATCAACATCTGCCAAATCCGCCAGCTTACAGAATAGTCCTGCACATTTGTCACCGAAAGCCTCGACCTCGGGAACTAAAGCTGGTAAATTCACGACGTCTTCTGCCCCGGAAAAACAGTTTAAGACCAAGTATGTACGACAAGACTTTTTGAAAGAGAGTGTGCAATCTATTACCAAGTCATCTAAAGGTAAGAAAAGTACACGCAACTCCACACGTGTATCCTCCTCTGAAGGGTCATCTGGGGAGGAGGGCGTGAATCGGCGACGGCCGTCTTCGCCGATCAGCACATCCAATCGGTTCGAACTACTTGGACCGAAAACTGCTCTTGAAAAAGGGACCTCCCTTGTGGAGGAGATGGACCAGGAGGATTCTGCCGCCACTGCCAGAGGGACAGTGCGGAAACGGTAGGATCGTGCTCCTGAAAATAGTACTAGCCCAACGCCTAAGAAGAACAAATTGAACCGACCAGCTAATCCCAATCTGCAGAAGCGTCTTTCGATTTGAAACTTATCCCATAATATACTCAATGGCTATCCTCCATTGGAACATACGCGGCATTCGACCACATCGACCAGAGCTTGACTTGTTGCTGCGCCAGCATGAACCCTTGGCTGTATGTTTACAAGAGACGAAGCTCCGTCCACAGGACACCGTTACCATCAGGCAGTACTCCTCCGTACGATGTGATTTATCCCCGGAGGACGGTGTCCCGGCACATGGGGGCACTATGATGCTTATTCGAGATGATATTTTTGCCAACTCCGTACCCATACAATCTGCAATCCAGTCCGTTGCTGTCAGCATTAAGCTACCCTCCGCTTCATTCACCATTTGCAGTATCTATTTGCCTCCATCTGCGGACCTCTCGCACAGCGACTTAGAACACCTCATTTCGCAGTTGCCACCACCCTTTTTATTGGTAGGCGACGTGAATGCCCATCACCCTCTTTGGGGCTCTCCTCGGGCTTGTGCGAGAGGTACGCTACTTAAAGACTTCTTGGATAGTCAGAATCTTGCTCTCTTGAACACCGGAGAGCCCACCTTTCTATCTGACGCATTTCATAGTTTTTCACACATTGACATTGCAATTTGTTCCCCTCAGCTGGCAGTCACCTTATGCTGGAATATCACCTCGGATTTGCATTCTAGTGACCACTTTCCTTGTCGTATTAGTGTCTTGACACCCGTTGTATGTTCCACCCGTTTACCTAGTTGGCGCCTAGACCACGCCAGCTGGGAACTGTACTCCCACTTGGCTGAATTTAGCTACGAAGAGCACGACTCTGTGAACCACTTGGTCGAACATCTTACAGGGACCATTCTTTCTGCTGCTGAGCAATCCATTCCGCGTTCGACTGGCTACAGCCGTCGATTTCCGGTACCTTGGTGGACCGCTGACTGTCGGGATGCTATTCGCGCTCGCAGACGAGCTCTACGGGTTTTCCAGCGTTTTCCTACACTGGATAACCTGATACACTATAAACGGATGCGTGCACATTCTAGGCGGGTTATTAAGGATAGCAAAAAGATGTCATGGAATAAATTCGTGGGTTCCTTTAATCGACATACACCTTCCTCTGTCGTATGGGATAAGTTAAGACGTGTGGCTGGGAAACCGAACCATATACCCATCGCCGGACTCAAAACACCTACCGGAGCTGTTGTTGATACATTTGACGTGGCGAATACTTTAGTCAGTGCTTTCGCTGAGGTGTCTAGCTCAGGCAACTATTCCCCTGAGTTTCTTACAGTTAAGAACCAGGTGGAATCTCAAGAATTCTCGTTTCTTTCTGGCAACCTTGAGGATTATAATCGCCTTTTCACCCTGGCAGAGCTAGACAATGCACTCTCCTCTTCACGACACTCAGCACCAGGTCCAGATGGTATCCACGTCCAAATGTTGCAACATCTCTCTCCTGATGGCAAAGATTTCCTACTCGAGGTCTATAATCGTGTCTGGGTTGATGGCATTTTTCCAGACAAGTGGCGGGAGGCCACCATCATACCCATTCTTAAACCTGGAAAGGACCGCCATCTTCCTTCCAGTTACCGTCCTATTTCCCTCACCAGTTGCGTTTGCAAGGTGATGGAACGCATGATCAATGGACGGTTGGTGTGGTGGCTGGAATCCCACAATCTTCTGACGAACATCCAGTGTGGCTTTCGACGACGACGTTCAACTGCTGACCACCTTGTCTCTCTGTCAACTCAGATTATGGACGGGTTTCTTAAGAACAGCCCCACAGTTGGGATATTTTTTGACCTCGAGAAGGCCTACGACACGTGTTGGCGGGCGGGAATATTGCGTTCTCTGCACAACTGGAACATACGTGGACGCCTACCGTTGGTCATTCAGGAGTTTATGCGGGACCGCGTTTTTCGAGTGAGGGTGGGTTCGGTTTTTTCTAACCATTTTATTCAAGAGAACGGAGTGCCGCAGGGCTCGGTACTCAGCGTGACTCTATTTGCTATTGCGATAAATTCCATATCACTATGTGTGCCTCAAGGTGTCTCTTCCTGTTTATTCGTGGACGACTTTGCCATCTTCTGTACTTCTCAGCGTACACCGTTTTTGGAACGCCGTCTCCAGCGGTGTTTGGACAATCTCTATGCATGGAGCTCGATACACGGTTTTCGTTTCTCCGCTGAGAAGACAGTCTGCGTTAACTTCTGGCGCCGTAAGTGGCATATGCCGCCGTCTCTTCGACTCGGGCCAGATTTACTTCCTTTCGCAGACGAGGCGAGATTCCTTGGTTTGATCTTCGATCGGAAACTTTGTTGGGCACCACAAATAGCACAGCTTAGAGCACGATGTGACCGTTCTCTAAATCTTTTACGGATACTAAGTGGCAAGTCTTGGGGTGCGGATCGGACGACATTGCTCCGTCTTTATCGTGCTGTGATTCGTTCGAAGTTGGACTATGGCAGCATTGTGTATTCTTCAGCTCGACCTTCAGTGCTCAGAAGGTTAGACACAGTCCATAACCAGGGCATCCGTGTGACCGTTGGAGCTTTTCCAACGAGCCCAGTTGTTAGCCTCTACGCCGAATCGGGAGAACCTCCACTGCGTTGTCGGCGTGATGTCCTGCTTGCTAATTATGGCTGTGGGCTGAAGTGTATGCCTGGGCATCCAACTTATCACGCGTTTTTCTCCCCTGAGCTGCACGAGCGATACTGCCTCCGCTCTCTGAGCCCCAGGCCAGCAGGTTTTCGTTTCCGTGAGCTTCTACGCCAGCACCATGTTGACATTCCTCGGCTGTTATCCAAGGGAGAGAGTATACACCCCCCTTGGTTACGCGCTACCTCCCATGTCGATCTCGGGATGACGCTCTACGGGAAATCTGTTACGCCTCTTGATAGTATTCGTCGTTGCTTTTTAGAATTTTTATCCAAATACAGTGGCCGTATTTGTATTTACACCGATGGTAGTAAGAGCCCCGACGGTGTTGGATGTGCCTTTGTAACTGGCACCGCAACTTCTACTTACGGTTTGCCTAGTTGCACATCTATATATTCTGCCGAGCTATATGCTATTTATCAAGCCCTTCTGTATATTCGACGTCGAAAATTAGGTGACTGCCTTATTCTTAGTGATTCCCTTAGTGCCCTTCAGAGCATTCGTGAGCTGTACAATTACCATCCTTTGGTGCAGCGCATCCAGGACGTTCTCCACATTTTGCACGCTTCTGGTTTTAATGTGGAGTGCGCATGGATTCCTGGACACGTTGGCTTGCCAGGGAATGACACGGCGGATTTGGCAGCGAAATCGGCAGTCACAGCGCCCAGTGTTACGATTACCCATTCAACAGCAGAAGATTTTAGAGTGGCTGTACGGAGAGCCGTTTTTTCGACTTGGCATGCGGAGTGGTCGGCTCTCCGTGGTAATAAGCTGCGAGAGGTGAAGGACCTCCCTGTCAACTGGGTAACCTCCTCTCGTTTATTCCGCCGGGAGGAGGTAGTACTAGCTCGGCTAAGAATTGGCCACTGTATTTTTACTCACAGTTACCTTTTTAAACGTGAACCTGCTCCTGTCTGTGCGCTCTGTGGGGAGGCACAGACAGTTCGTCATGTGTTGCTGGAGTGTGGTCACCTGGCACACATTCGGTCATCTATGGGCATGCCGGCCTCTCTTGCTGAGGTCCTGGCAGATGACCCAAGAGCAGTGGACAGGGTTTTTAAATTTTTAGCAAAACTTTCTTTTACCTTGACGTTTTAGTGTGAAAGCGGTTTTTTAAACTCTTTTGGTTTTAATGTGTTGATTTTAGATGGAGTTTTATATCCAGCTCTGGTTAGAGGGCTGGACGTTTCTGTTACTTCCGTTTCAACTGTGTTAGCTCTTTTATTTGTGTTTACTTTTTTGTTTGGTATTTTCTTACTGGCTATTGCCAAGTTTTAATCATAAGGGCGCTTATGACCTCGGCAGTTGAGCGCCCTTAAACACCATCATCATCATCATCTTTTTTACGAGCCGTAAATTTACGACACGGTGCCAACGGCTTTACTTCCCTTCCTTCGGAAAAAAAAATCAGCCGGGTTTGAGCCCGCGACCTTGAGAACCAGAGTCTGCCCCTACCTACGCTACCGCTAGACCACGGATGACAGCAGTATAAAATCTGTGGATACTAAAAACTATTAGTGGAAAGACACTGCAATTTTTAATAAAGACACTAACCTTTCTATTTGTAGGTGAAGTACATCCTTCAATCCTTTGCTTGAGCAAATACTTCGACAACTCTTTCGTTGAAATCTGGAGCTGAGCGCTACTTATTTCCAGCAATTTGACTTTGAACCGTCACTTTATATGTTTATCATATACCAACAACATTTTCAGAGAGGCGGTTCTGCTGCAAATTAATGCACAGCTGGTTTTTGCAGCTAATGTACTTCAGTTTAAAAGATTCCATTCTTCAATTCTACTTAACACGATATTAATAGTTTATGTCTGTCAATTACAACGTTCACGATGCTTCTCTCAGCAACTTATATAAACTACCCTTAGCGTAAGGTAAATCGTGGTCATGATATTAACTACCCTAAGCATTTTCTTTATAACCAATAGTATACTTTACAAATTATCGCCTACCTTTCCTAACAGTGTTTAGAATTTTTCTTCTTAAGGCGAGTTTTAACACCGCCGTTAACAACTGATAAATCGGCATATTACTCTGCAGTTAATTTCAACAAATTATTCTGCAGCACATACGGATTATGCTTCATTAACGCGTGGAATACATTCAGTACACTGTTTCACCACTTCTTATCAATTTGCTCTTAAGGTGGATTTTGTAACTCTCAGCACTGATTTTCTCAACACATCATTAATCACCTCTCGCAAGTAAGGTGCTGCTCTACCATTTTATTGTTTGTAGGCGTCCATAATTTTAATAACCACTCATTTATTGTTTATTTGAGCTTTTCCTGTTTTCAAATTAAATTTAAAGTGTAAAACGGCAGGAAGGAAGCATTAGCCTTTACTACTTACATATTTTAAATAATAGAACTATTAAAAAGTCGTGAATATTATTCGCCTCTAGACTTACGGTAGTTATTTAAAAGACACTGCTTCTACACACTGAGCAATGGCTTGCGGGCATTCTTTATCTTAGGCTAGGTTTGCCAGGTACCAACATTGTAAATTGTTACCATATATGAGAGATTAGATTGGAAATGCCTATCCTTAGGCATTGTGGTTGGTGAAGCAGGACATTCCCGCTGCCACCACAATTAACCATTACACTTTTGAGATGTTACACCTTGTGTGTGATAAATGTGCACACAAAAATAAGATTTTGTAGTGCTAAATGTTCAATTAAGCAGTAAATTTAGACTGTAAGTTTTAAACCACTATATGGTCAATACGAGTCGGGTGTTTGGTTGTAGTTAGCAGAAGCTAAAAAGCAAGAAAAAGGAAATGTTTCAGGTTTGTGTATTCGTTTACGTGTTTTTTCGGTGGTATACTTAATGAAATATGTTATACATTGTCAACAGAACGATTCTGTATTGCTTGTTAACTTTCGATTTTAACTCGGAAAGACCTTAGAGAAGTCGGAGTAAAGGCAATTTGCAGACAAAATAGGCAACCTACTCCGGCTTCTGCTGTATGCTCACAACACTTTGCATCCTACGAATTAGACTTAACAGGGCAAACCGGAGACTAAGAGAAGGAGCTATTCCTTCTGTGTTTCCTGTTTATCCTTCTTATTTGCAAAAATGTCCTATATCTCGACGTAGACCGCCAAATATACCCCCAAATATTGGAAGTACCCCAATTGTTTTTGAGACATTAACTGAAAAATCAACCCAGCAAACTGATAGTGATAATTGTGTTGTACTGCAAAGCTCAAAAAAGAGGAAATTAATGCTACAGTTGAAGGATAAAACTGGTAAATTGTGTAAAGTACGTAAAAGAATGAAATTGCTAGAGAATCCAGGAAATATAACTATAGGTTATGTATACTTGGGCAATGGAATGCAATGGCAATTATCGCAATATTCCTCGACCGAAATACTTGATTACTATTACATATTCTACTAGAGCTTTAAACCAAAGCTGTAATGTATGATACAGTTTTTTGTTACATTAACCGTAGTTTTAAACCAAGAAATTAGAACAAAATTAAGTTATGACTTTGCAGCGATGTTTACTGATATAATACCAATTCATCAATAATAATTTCTCACAGGGCAAAACATGTGATTGTATTAAATATTCCTTCAACTTGAGAACTCTCCCCTTCCATTGTTCTTTTTTCATTACTTCAGAAACTTTGCAAAACAATAAATATGTGTGAAGCTCTAAAATCAGGTATATCGGTTATTAATTTCAGCAGATTCACAGGGCTGAGTCACCGACAATTCCGCGAGTTTATTGAAGATATTGGAGAAAATGACTCACCATATCATACACTGGCTTAGCTGCGGAAAAGTCCTTCAGCGCTTTTTTGAACTTCAAGCAGAGATCGAATCTTCTTTGAATGTAAAGAATTGCCCACTTGCTGCATTACAAAATAGCGAAGTGAGTGTGAAAGTTTGCATTCTATGTCGATTTGATCAAACTATGAACGAACTGAGTTTGAGATTGTAAGGAGAAAATCAGCTTCTCCCTGATTTGTACACTAGTGTCAAATCGTTGCGGCGGAAAATAACACTGCTTCAATCACAACTACGTAAAACATGTTTCGCACATTTTAAAATATGTGAAGTATTCAGCCATACTACTGACACTAAGTTTCCTGTCCATTTTGCAATCGAATCTTTAAGTGCCTGAAGATAAATTTTGATACTCGTTTCTCAGACTTTGATATCATTGCGAATGAAACTAAGATTTTTCAAAATCCTTTTGGTACTAACATTGAAACTCCCAGAAATTCAAATGGAAATTATTGAATTACAATACAGTGATATAATTATGAACAAACACCAAAGCTCATTTTTGTTGGAATTTTATAAGGGTCTTCCACCAGTACAATGTGATAACTTATATAAATTTCCTCTTGGGCTGTTTTATGTTTTGGTACTACTTACTTGTGTGAGAAAACATTCTCCAAAATAAAGTACTCGAAGAATATTTACAAAACTCAGTTAACCAATGAGCACCTTAAATATCTTTTAATGATTTTTATAGGTAAAATTGATCCACAACTACAAACTATTGTCAGTGGAAAATCAGATTGCATAAATTTCAATAGTATACAAATGGACATCCCGAGGTTTCATTCGCGTTATTTTAGTTTTTCCGTTCCTGAGAGATATTCAGGATAAAAATCATATTTGTGATATAGAATATATAAATTCGAAACATCGGTATACATGCATATACGATACTCTTTGCCCCAACACAACTGCCAAGGGTGAAACCACGGGATGTTCACTATACCTTGTTTGTTATAAGCTTGCCCCCATCTCTTAACTGTCACCTCTCATTGACTGGTATGATGAAATAGGCAAGGATCGTTGCTTGCAAACCTTCCTCTCGGATTACGAAAGCATCTATGACAGAGTGTTTATTTCACTTTTATCACCTGACCTTGATCTGCGTAGGTGTACCTAGCCAATCAGGGTAAGGGGGTTGGGAATTGTAAAAGGGAGCCTATAAGAAACAAGGATTACTTAAGCGACACCGGGAAGACATATACAAAACAAGAATTAATTTATGATGTTGGTGGGATTCATTTGAATTATTTATTGGTTATTATGCTTAAGTTAAATTTTGTGCGCATTTTACTTGCTACTAAGCCTTCTAGCAAGTCTATTATCATTTTGTGTGTTTTTATCGAACTGAACGCATTAGCGGTCGCGGGCCGATTGATCACACTGGTTATTAGCTGCCGCGTGCGGATTTTGTCCGCAGGTCGTAGGTTGGAGAATAAAACTCTATAGCAGTGTTTCCCAACCTTTTGAAGTTCACGGCACCCTTGGAAATAACATTAAACACCAGGGGCACCCTTCCTTGAATTAAAAGAAAATTAAGCTTAATATGTTAATTTATTTAAATATTATATAATAATAACGTACACCATAACATAATACAGTAAACTTTACTACAATCACTGAGTAAAATACATCAATTAAATTCGTTCGATTAATGATTAATGTGAAACTTGTGATTGATGCTTAGAGCACAGATATGTGATGTCGGGTTTTAAAGTTGACAGTGAAACACGCAAATCATTCTCAAGGTTATTCAGTCTATTTCTTGCTTTGCATTTTAATGTCACCATAGCAGAGAAGGCTTGCTCGCGTAGATAGGATGTTGAAAAGGGCAAAAGTGCGTTAATTGCTTTCTTCATTAGGTTAGGGTACTCCTCTCTCCGTTGAAGCCAAAAACTAGCCACCGACGCCTCACTCTTGGTGAACTTACCTTTGAGTGTGGATCAATAAATTCATCTCGTTCGCAAGCAGTGAAATCTATTTCCTCTGCACTATCTACGAAATCAAATGGTGAGACAACCCAGTCGAGATTTGTAGTGGAAATAGTTGGAAAGTACGCATCTATTGCATCTTGCAATCTTGATAAGTGATCACAAATGTGGTCTTTTAGTTTACCCAGATCTTTATCTCTTGCCACATTAAGAATAGATGGAAAGTTCGACAAATCTCCTTTTTGAACTGCAGACTTCCAAGAACTAAGTTTTCTTTTAAAACCTTTCATTTTATTGGTTGAGGAGATTATTGTTTCATGTCGACCCTGCATCGAAACATTCAGTTCATTCAGCTTATGAAAAATATCTGCCAGATACGACAGTTCAAAACACCAAGAATCACTTAGTAAGAGCTCATGAAATGTGTCTTGATTTTCATCCTTAAAAAAGTTTTTAGCTGTTCTTTAAGTTCGAGAAACCGGTTCAATACACGACCCCGCGACAACCACCTTACTTCTGTGTGAAGTAACAAAGAGGTATGAGCTGCATCCGTTGCGCGACATAACTGTTCAAAAATTCTGCACTTTAAAGGTCGAGACTTCATATAGTTCACCATTTTCACAACTTGGTTAAACACTTCAGCAAAATCTTCATTACACGCTTTCACGACTAATGCCTCTCTATGCAGAAAACAGTGAGATATAATAATGGATGGATTTTCATTGAGAGCTCTGGCAGCAAAACCTTTAATTTTCCCAGACATAGATGGTGCACCATCTGTACATATACCACAACAGTCTTTCCATGAAAGATCATGGTCATTGAGATAGGAATTAATAGAAACGAAAATATCATGGCCTGTGGTTGTAGTCTCCAGCGGTTTACAGAACAGAAACTGTTCACTAATATCTTTTTCAACAATATATCTGATAAAACCAAGGAGTTGCGGTTTGTCACCAATATCGAGACTCTCATCTACTTGCAAAGCAAATGTTCTATAAGTTTTTATTTTCTCCGTGACTTGTTCGTTGATATTGCATGACATTTCAGATATCCTGCGGCTTATTGTGTTGTTGGACAGAGGAATTTTCGAAATTTGATTAGCTGCTCCTTCGCCAAGTATTATTGAAACTATAACTTGACTTGCAGGGCCAATGATTTCCTCTTTTCTTTTCTTTAGCTATCAGTTCTACTACTTTAAATGAGTCTTCAAGACCGGTATCACCTATGGTCATTCTCTTTACCATTCGCACAGCTGTTTTCTTCTACCCGTCTAATATATGTGAAAAATACATTACACTTTTCTGTGACATACTAGGATGCTTTGTTGTAAGATGCCGCTTCAGTTTGCTAGGTACCATAGCCTCGTTGCTAAGTGTTTCGCCACAAACTAAACACCTCGTTGTTATTCCACTTAAATCCATACGCTAAGTAACTGCCCTGGTATGTTCTTTTCTTTCGTTTGTCTTCTTTATGTGGTGAATTCGACGGTCCGGGAGAAACTGTAAGATTTGGCTTCTTAAAGCAAGCAGTAGGAGCCGACTGTTCACTTTCACCGTGTCGGCCGCGCCGTGGCCGAGTGGTTAGACCACTCGACTCTCACCTAGACGGCCGGGGTTCGATCCCAAGCGACTGCATGTGAGATTTGTAGTGGACAAAACGGCGCGGGGGCGGGTTTTCTCCGGGTACTCCGGTTTCCCCCGCCATCGCATTCCACCGGTGCTCCATTATCATTCATGTATCATCAGTGTCACCGCCTGCGGTGCCATTAGTAGTTAAAGCGGGCGTTAAACACTACAAAAAAAACTTTCACTGTCCTGGCGTTTACGTTTAACAATAAACTTATCCATTTCTAAACACTGTGAATCAACGCGAGGAAGACAACTGAAAGCGCCAAGCGTACACTTTTATATATTCATCTGTCGAAGTCTCGGGAATGTTCGGCAGGGTATAGCTGTAATGCCGTCTGTGGGATACTAGTATAACTGAATTATTGAAATGAATCGACCACTATCACCACCTGCCGTGCACGATAGTATTTGATTTGACTTATTTTATTTCAAGACCTTACAAGACTTCAAGGATTCAGTAGAAGGTATTTTTTTTTTTGTTTAGCTCAATATCTCGCGGCACCCCTTAGCCAATCACACGGCACCCTAGGGTGCCGGGGCACACCGGTTGGGAACCGTTGCTCTATAGGATTGGTGTCAGGAGACTATTGGAGTGTCCTAAATTCTTTTGGTGTGTTGTACAGCAGTCATACTCGAGTATTTATAGCAGTATGTTTGGGATCATTGTCATGCTGAAACATAAAAGAATTTTTCAACCCCACATTTTGAGCAATAACGGGAAGATCTTCCTTTAAAATGTGTTTATACATTTTGTGGTCCATATTTCTACCAATAACGTGTAATTTACTCTCTCCTTAAGCGCTCTTACACCCCTCGATAGAAGCACTGAAGCACCTCCATGTTCTACTGTAGGTAAAAGATTTCTTCTGCATTCATTTTGCTCCAGATTATGCATCTAGTATCGCAACCAAACACATTAAGCTTGGCTACATATGAATGTATTTCCCCTTTCCAGAAGTGCTAGTCTCTTATTTTGAAACTTTGTGGCAAATTTTAATCGGTTTACACGGCTTTACTTATTCACCCTAAACCCCCCAGGGGCCTACTACGGTAGGTACGGGTTTGGCGCACCCGGGGGTTCCCGAGCCGCTCACCGCCACTTCACCCTACCCATCGCCATTCACTGTTGTCACGTCTTTTGTTCTGCATTTGTTTGTTTCATTTGTTTACTTTATCACCCTCTTCCTTTTCTAGGCTTATGGAACTTAGTAGTTTGTAAGGCATTAGGTTTATTAACTCCTGTCTCACCAGCAGGGATCTTTCACTATCCCCGTGGTTCCTGTCCCACGGTTCTAGCGCGGCTCCCAATTTGTGTGCTCTACGGAGGTCCCAGGCTTGAAGGTTGGGTGCACCCTCCCCACTGCCCCTATGTGTAGCCTTAGGTGCGGAGCCCGTCCATACCGTCAAGTACATTCACGTAGCTTGTTAGTAAGCCCGGCCTGTGCTGGTGTCCCGACGACCGCGTTACGTCGTTGGGATAGTTTCACGGGCCGGACGTGTTACCGCTGACGTTGCCCCGGCGTAATCAACCACAAGTCTCCTGAATCCGTGCATGTGTTCGGTCGCTGCACGGCCTAGAGCGGGGAGCCACAGGCGGTTATTCCTGTGGTAGGGGCTTAAAACCGGGGCGTGTATGGTGAACGGTATACGCATATGGACCAGCAGTGGTGTTTGGAGGGTAACCCTTGTGACGTAGGCCTTGGGTATCGGTCACGGGATGGTTCCCATGACGGCACAGACCGTGGAGATTTGGTGTCTTTTCTTCTTTAACCCCCGGATGGCAGGCTGACGCCGACGGTTCCGGAAGGGGGTCCTTTCAATATGTCAAACCGCGCACCACCTTCTTATTTTGACCAGTTTATTGTTATGGCTATGTTGAACGAGACCAAGAAATTTTCAGACATAAGTCCATTCTACGTGCAAAGGGAAGTTGACAGGATCTGCGGCAAGGTTAAAAACGCGACAAGGCTGCGAGACGGTACGCTACTGGTAGAGGTCCACAATAAAGACCAATCGGACAAGCTACTTCGCGCTACTCTGTTGGGATCGTACAGCATCAAAGTTTACCCCCACAAGTTCAGGAACACCTGTAGAGGAGTTGTGGCCACCTCTAGCTTAGACGACCTCTCCAATGAAGATATTGCCACCCATCTTTCAGAACAGCGAGTTTGTCAGGCGTATCGTCTAAATGGTAAACGTGAGGGCAAGGAGTACCCATTGCGTACGATCTTTCTCACATTCAAGGGTACAAGTGTTCCGGAGTTCATATACTGTGGTTACGAACGTGCTGCCGTCCGCCCGTATGTGCCGAACCCTATGCGGTGCTTCAAGTGCCAGCGCTTCGGGCATACCCAAGCCGCATGTGCCCGACCCACAACTTGCGATCGTTGTGGTCTAGTGGCACACGTTGACACCGTCTATACGCGCGCACCGTGCTGTGTAAACTGTGAAGGCAGTCATCCGTCTAGCTCTCGACAGTGTCCCATGTACTTAGCAGAGAAAAGCATACAAGAAATACGTGTGAAGGAACATCTTACTTTTCCTGAGGCGAGACGGCGCTTTGAGCAGCTAAAGCCGGCCAGCACCACAGGATACTCCTCAGCCGTTCGCCGTAAGCTTGTCCAATCCGTCGGTTTACAGACTGTGCCTGTCGCGGATGCGTCGACGCAAACTGACTTGTGCGAAGCCGCTCCTTTACGTGCTCAATCATCTGCATCTCAGTGTACAACTTCTGATACACAGCAGCAATCTCAGCCGTCAACTAACCCACGTGCTCCTAGTTCATCCTTCGCCGGAGATCGTTCCCGTCAACGTAGTAGACCGATGAGCCGAACTTCGGCAACGTCCCGCTCTCGTTCTGCGAACCAAAAGACTTCTTCTGACTCCCGACCACCAGTGGAGTCTGAGGAAGACACGGATTTTAGGTTAATTGGAGCTAAATCTGCTAAGGTGAGAAAGAAAGAAAGAAATTACACCACCTTAATTTCTATCTCACCATGGATATAATCCAGTGGAATGTCAATGGGATCTAGGCCCTTCTACCAGACCTTCAACATATAATCAACAAGCGTTCACCCTCAATCCTCTGTCTCCAGGAAACCCACTTACATCCCCACCATACCCTACAACTTCGTCATTTTCAATCCTTCAGACACGACTTTGTTGGTGGCCAGCGTACTTGCAACACCATCCTTGCCGCCAGTATTACACTCAACACCCCGCTGCAAGCGGTAGCTGTGCGCGTAACATTGCATTCCATCTCCTTTTCTGTTTGCAATGTCTATTTGCCGCCGCACGATGTGATCTCAGACACTGAGCTTCGGGCATTGTTAGCACAAATTGCCCCGCCGCTGATCTTTTTGGGCGATGTCAATGCTTGCAATGTTCTTTGGGGCTCTTCTACTGACGATGCTCGAGGTACAATAATAGCAGACGTTTGCGACAGGTCTGGTTTATTACTCTTAAACTCCGGTGCACCCACATTCTTATCTTCTGCATATGGCACCCTATCCGCCCTAGATGTAACTTTCTGCAGCCCTGCTTTACTACCCTCCCTGGATTGGTCGGTATTTTCCGATCTTCATGGCAGTGATCATTTCCCCATTGACATTCGTTTTTCGGGACAAAATCCCTTACCCACTCAACATCCCCGCTGGATTATCTCCAAAGCTGATTGGGAAAAGTTTTCCTCTCTGCCCAATCTCAATTCCGATGGCTGTACCTCCATAGAAGACATGGTGGAGTATTTTACTTGCTCGGTTTTGCTCGCCGCAGAATCCAGTATTCCTCGGAACTCTTCTACCCCTCGGCGTATTCCAGTGCCGTGGTGGACCGAGGACTGCAACTTGGCATTAAGGGCACGTAAAAAAGCTCTTCGTCTTTTCCACCTACACCCGATGGCGGAGAACTTTGTTGCTTTCAAACGCGCCCGGGCTAAGGCGCGCTATATCGTTCGCAATGCCAAGCGGAATTCGTGGAAAGCATATGTCTCCTCGCTTTCTCGCAGGAGCTCCTCACAGAGAGTGTGGACTTCGGTGCGCCGCATGACCGGCAAATGTCTCAGGACATACATCCCTGGCCTTACCGTTCACGGCTCCACCTTCACCAGCGAACGGGATGTTGCCGACGCTCTAGCCACCTCCTTCGCTGCGACAAGTGCAACGGACAATTACGACAATGCATTTCTTCCCATTAAGGAAGCTGCTGAGAGATTTCGCCTTGATTTTAATAGTGACTGTAGTGAGCCGTACAATGCACCCTTCACCCTTGCGGAACTAACTCATGCTTTACACGCTGCGAGGGACTCTTCTCCTGGTCCCGATGATATTCACAGACAAATGTTGCTTCACCTCCCACCTGCAGCCGTTACATTCCTTCTGGACCTCTATAACCACATTTGGCGCGAACAGGTTTTCCCGCCTGTGTGGCGAGAGGGTATTGTCATTCCTATCCCTCGTCCTGGCAAAGACCGGACCCTCCCATCCTCTTATCGGCCGATTTGTCTCACGAGCGTCGTTTGCAAGACCTTGGAACGCATGATCAGTATTCGGTTTATTTGGTGGTTGGAGGCGAACGAAGTGCTCTGTTCCGAGCAGTGCGGATTTCGTCGCGGTCGTTCAAGCGTTGATAACCTGGCGCGTATGGAAGCTTATGTACGGAATGCTTTCCTTCTGAAGCAGCAAGTCGTGAGTGTCTTTTTTGACCTCGAGAGGGCTTACGACACTACTTGGCGATATGGTATTCTGCGTAATTTGCACAGTTCAGGGTTACGCGGCCATCTGGCCCTATTTCTGTGCAACTTTCTCCAGCTGCGCCGCTTTCGTGTCCGTATTGGCAATACTCTCTCGCGGGAGAAGATTCAGGAGAACGGTGTACCCCAAGGTTCCGTTCTTAGTGTTATGCTTTTTGCCGTGGCCATCAACGGCATTACTACCGTGATTCGTAGTGGAATATCATCGTCACTGTATGTGGATGACTTTGCGCTGTACTATCGCTCCTACAGCACTGAACATCTCGAACGACAACTCCAGCTCTCCATAAACTCCATCGCTGGTTGGGCGCTTCGCAATTGTTTTCGTTTTTCCCCTACGAAAACTCAGTGCATACACTTCCACCGTCTTCGCGGAGTACACCCTCCTCCTGACCTCCAATTGAACGGTGTGCCACTGCCTTTCGTTCCGTCCTTGAAGTTCTTAGTTCTCCACCTAGACCGTGAACTTTCTTGGGTACCCCACATCCGATACCTTCGTGCCTCCTGTGACCGATCGCTGCGGATCCTCAAACTGCTTTCTGGTGCGTCGTGGGGCGGCGATCGTTCAGTGATGCTGCGTTTGTACCGTTCACTCGTTCGCTCAAAACTAGACTATGGTTGTTTTATTTACGGCGCAGCGACCGCCTCTAAACTTCGCCTTTTAGACACCGTTCATCATATCGGTTTACGTCTTGCTATAGGAGCCTTCCGCACTAGTCGTGTGGAATGCTTGTATGCCGATGCTGGTGAACCCCCACTGGCAGTGCGTCGCTCATTTTTACTTTGTTCGTATGCTGCTAAGTTGTCTGCGAACCCCCGCCATCCTTGTTTTAACCCTGTGTTACGCCCGGATTATTCACACCGCTATCTGAGGAACGCCACTGCTTCACGCCCCTGTGGTATTCGGTTTCGTGAACTGCTCTCCGATAGGGGTCTCAGATTGCCTCCTGTGGAGCGTGTTTTTGTTTATCCGGAACCTGCTTGGCAACTGAGGCGTCCCAGTTTCGACCTGACCCTCTCCAACCTTGTGAAACGTTCAAACGCTCCGGAGGTATTTCAGCGACTGTTTTACGAACTTTTAAGCAATTACCAGGCATATGCACTGGTATTCACTGACGGCTCGCAGCTGGCAGGAGCTACAGGTTGTGCCTTTTATTTCAATGGAGTAACACATAATTATCGCCTTGCGGACGCCAGTTCGGTATTCACCGCCGAACTGTACGCTATCTTTTACTTTCTAGATTTTATCTCGCTTTTAGCACCTGGTAGTTTTCTTGTTTGCAGCGATTCCTTGAGTGCCCTACAGGCTCTGCAGCAGTATAGTGGCTCCTCATCACTCGTTATGCGCATTCAATCTCGCCTTTCTGAATTGATTGCTTGCAGCTACAAGTTCATCTTCACGTGGGTTCCAGGTCATATCGGTATTGCAGGTAATGAGGTAGCGGATAGGTCTGCCAAGGCTGCCTGCTCCTTGCAGGATTATTCGGAAGCGGCTGTGCCCTCAGGGGATGTTTCACGTTACTTTCGCAGGTCTCTTCTTTTAGCTTGGCAGCAATCTTGGCAAAACTTAGCAGGTACACAGCTTCGCATTCTCAAAGACACGGTACAGCCATGGCTCACATCTTGCCAGCCAAACCGGCGCCGCGAGGTTATCCTTACGCGTCTGCGTATCGGTCACACACGGCTAACACATGGCTACCTTCTACGCGCTGAGCCAGCTCCTATATGTCAGACCTGCGATGTTCGTCTGTCTGTGGCACATGTGTTGCTTGATTGTCCGAAATTTCATCGTGAACGGCAATCCATCGGCCTGGGTGCCTCCTTACCTGCCATTTTATGCGACGAGGCCAATTCCGTCGATATGGTGCTACGCTTTGTTGCCTCTATTGGCCTCAGCAAAGACATCTGACTTGTTTCATGCGTGTGTGCAATTTTAGCCTTTTTAACTTTTTAGACTCTGACTTTTACCATATGGGACCACTTTTTGTGTGTGTATTTTTAGTTTTTTAACCTTTTAGCCTTGGTTTTATCACCCGGGCCTTTCTTCGTGTGTGCCTTTGTAAGGGTTTTTAGCACATTTTAACTTTTCTTCTGTAGATTTGTTTTTAATGTGTTTTTCCTTTTCTTAACTTCGGGCCCAAATGACCTAGTTGTCGACTGGCCCTTAAACACTACTCACTCACTCACTCACTCACTCACTCACTCACTCACTCACTCACTCACTCACTCACTCACTCACTCACTCACTCACTCACTCACTCACTCACTTATTCACTCTAAATTTCTTCCGAGGTACTCGACCATGAAAGACATCTTCTTTGAAAACGTATCGCACTGTGCTGACTGCACAGTGCCAATTTAACTACACTAACACTTTGTGTCCATTTTGATTTTCTTGTAAATTGTTCGTTTATCTTGACCTATTTTACACTGTTTTAAGCACGCAAAATTTTTCAATTATTGACTGCGCAGTTAACAAAGTCTACCAATAATTTTCGATACGTGTCTCAAAGACTTATACTGATGGTGCAATTTTACAATTATATTTATTGTCTCCACACTCGTTTCTCTTCAGTGACTCCCCATTTTGAGAGTACCTCGTGTTTTGGCCACACTATAGCTTGTTAATGCTGCACAAGGGCAGCTTATAAGGAAAGGTTGCCAAAACCGCCCTTTCAACTCTCCTTTTCATACCACGTTTCCAAGGATGCTATCAATTATTACGCCTAGCCTGTTTGCATTACATAGATCTATTTGTAATCTATGCAAATAAGATCGATTTGTTGGAAGTTCCCTGATACATTAGTATGATTTGCATTTTAAGATTCATATTTTGTGAAAAATGATATTGGTTAGATCCCACATTTCCTTATGGCCCATATTAACGTAAAATTTGCATACATACTAAAAGTGTAGGAACACTTCTTACATTCACTACAGGTTATTATATGTTTTGAAATTGTGATTTATGTGCAACGATTCACTTCAGATTTATTTTAATACTACTCGGAGAATTAGTAGTTAAGAAACGATCCTGGCGCACGGCTAATGCGTATACACAGGAAACATAGGTAATTCAAGGAGAAGGGTGACCCTGGGGAGAGAGCAGGGCTAGTGCTATTGCGTGTACATGGGAAAGATATAGAATTCAAGGAGTCATGCTAGGAGGAGGGGAAACTTAACCTAGGCTCAGAGTATTAAATGCCTTTATCAACCCTTTTTGGTCCTTAGAAGGTCATATGCATTGTTTTACAGTCACTTTTATCGTTTTCCCAGAATTATGCCATGTTTTAACCACTTTTGTACGTTCCTATGCATTGTGGGATTTATTCTGGAGGATCCTTTTCCATTACTTTCCAACTCTTTATTATTGTGTTGCTTGTGTGCTTGCAGTTCTCTGAGTATTAGGATAGTGTTTAGAATGCTTTTTAATGACGTTCCATGCCATCTGTAGTGTGTAAAGGACTACAGGACCGCCAGTTTCAGTACATGCATAAGGCATTTTAACTATTTTTCAACTACTTCACGATATTTTGAGGGTATTTGGGGCTGTAAAACAGGAATTTTCGGATTCATATCTTACATTATGTTGCGGTGTTTTTCAAATGCTTTTCACAAATTCGCATACATTTTAGTACATTCGGAGACTAATTTGCACGTAAAAGAACCTCAAGCCTGATAGAGAGGCCTCTGAGCAGTGCTTTTAACACCTTCTCATGCATTTTGGTATACTTCGACACTAGTTGTCAGTGTTTGCAGTGCTATCTAAGGATTCCTAAGGTGATTTTAGCGTTTACACAGTTGTTTTAAAATGTTTTAACAATATTTCATGTTATTTGGTGGCTATTTGGAACTTAAAAACAGATATTTGAGGCTCTTTGAGTGGTTGCTTGTTCACATCTTACAGGATTTTACAGTTTTGTCTAATGATTTTAACAACTTGTATGCATTTTAGTACACTTTGAAACCATTTTTCGGTATTTGTAGGACTTTCTGAGGAATTTTAAGGTTATTTTAGCGTTTTACAGTATTTTTAGAATGCTTTTAATAACATTTCATGTCATTTAGAGGGTATTCACGTCTCTAGCAGAGTTAATTTTCAGGGTATGCATCGGATAATCTGGCAGTTTTTCCATTAATTTAGTGCCATTTTGAGTGCTGCATTAAATATTTTCAAACGCATTTAAGTCATTCCAGCTATTTTGAGCGTTTGTAGGGACCTAAAAGAGATCATTTGGGCTTTTTTACCTTTTTTCACATATTTTGCATTGTTTCTAATACGTTTAACACGTTTGCAGGCATTTCCCCCATCTTCAGACGTTTTGATCATATTTTACAGTATTTTGTAAGGACTTTAGCACTTTCGCAGACATTTTAGCACATTTTGAGAGTAGCTAACATTATTTTGTAGTGTCTTGTTGCGCTTTTACATTCACTTTTTAGAAGTTTTTAAATACGTTTTTAGTGGTGGCACAACTGTTTAGAATCCTTCAATAGCATTCCATGCCTTTTTCGGATGTTTAGAACTTTAGAACAAGGATCTTAATCCTCTTTCTCAAACTTTTGCTTGTATTTTAAAGTATTTTCCAGTGTGTTTAATTACTTTTAGCACATTTTAGTCATTTTGAGCTTGTTTTGCATTATGTTGCAGTGCGTTGTGGTACTTTCTGTCTACTTTCATATCATTTATGTATTTTAAGAAGTTCAGAACCGTACAGCAGTGCTAAGCTTCAGGTAATAGGTATTTCAAACCCCATGATTGTATTTGTAGGGCTCTCTTTTAAGTACTTGGTAACAGCGATCAAGGTACGCTGACGATATTTAAGTACACTTAAAGTGTATTTTAGACGATAACCTTTTCTTGATCTCTAGTAACCCTTTTACATACGTTTGATAGTAATTGGTAACATTTTATGCCAGTTTTTGTCGATTTTGCAACCATGTTCTATATTTCTACAGTAATTTCTGTAATCGTTTCAATATTTCTGACATATTTCACATTATTTGTTACGTTCTACAGCATTTTCAGATGTTTCGGGGTGGTTTATCTAATTTGCTGTCATTCTTTACAGATTTATCATATTGTTTCTATAGCTTGGATTTTTTTTATGAATTATGCATAATGTTTCAGTACTTTTAATAGTCCTTTAATAATCATATTGTATCCTTTGGCAAACTTCTGCATGTTCAGATGGTAACTTGTGAAGCGAGGGGCTATGTTTGCATGATATCCAGTCTTTCTAAGGTTGTGGATCTAACATAACCTAGCTTTCCATTTCTTCATATTTTTTGTTTGTCTTCGAGGCTAACACTTGAAGAATGATATAAGCCCTTGTTGTCGAAGTGCTAACGGTTTAGTCAATATTAAGTTTCTTTTTGTCTTTATTTGCCTTTTGTTGTTTTTCAAGTCTTTTTCTTTTAAACACGACTTTTTTCTCTAAGCTAACACTAGAGTAATACTCCCCACTCAACCTCTTATTTTGTTGTTGCTGTTGAAGCCCTAGGCATATTTTGTGAGGTGTCAGTATTTTCAGCTTTTTTTATTTCCATTAATTTTTTTATACAAATATAATTAGCATTAGAGGTTATGCGTCTCTCCTCCTTTACTCGGGATTGACACCGGCTTAGATACTCTTTCTAAGGCCGAGTTTCCGCCGTCCATCATTCTTATTATTTCTTATTCTTCTCTCTTTGTATGTCTTTTGCTAGGTGCATGGGGGCGTTGAAGCGTTATCTTCAATTTCTCCCACCAAGCCATCATTGATGGGCAATGTATGTAACATTCTCTCATGATACGCTAACAACTTTGTAATGTCCATAAGCGTAGATTGATTCCCCATTATCACTTTTTTTATCATCGTAAAGGGCCATAGCAATTTTGTTGAATTTTACACTCTAAACGTCGTGCTTTTATGACATGCTCAAATTCATCAGAGTTCTTCTTATTTCATTGTTTTAATACAATTTACATAGCTTTCAAGTGTAATGTACTGCTTAATAGCATTTCAATTTATGCCCTTAATCTTTTGTTATCTGCCTTACATCAATATCAAGAGCATACATCTTAGGTTTCAGTTTAACAAAGGGTTGGATAATTTTTCCGCCAGCCTCATCTTTAAACTTCCCCGACACCTTTAGTTTTGAGTGGAGTTGCACATGTGGCTAGCAGGGTAATCAGATTTATCTAGATGTTCCAGAAATCGTAGTTTATCCTTGTATACGTCAGCTGTTGTAACTCGATGAATTAGGAATCAGTATCCAAGTACTTAAGCTTAAGGATTTCAGTGCCATAATACGGCTGTAGCACACAATATTGATAGGAGTACATAAGAGTTCTTGAGATATCTAGCACGCTCATTTCGATGTATATTGGCTTGTTGAGTATAATTTCTCTTGATGCCATATGAATATCTGCCAGGTTAGGTCCATATATGCTTCTATCGAGGAATGTAGGCTTAGCAATCAGCTTTTCCGATGTTCTTTCGTTTGTCACAAGACACATATCCATTCGTTTTTATACACTCTCCGTGGTTTTTCCAAACATAGCATTGTTGAACAGTTTGTAAAGACCCTTTCGAAAGTTATTTCTAACCTGTTGCCGTAGCTTGTTATTAAACGCTATGTAAGCTATTAACTAACACGTTTGTCGAAATTGTAGCACATGATTTGTGGTCGTAGAACATGTAAGAGTGCCTTTTTCTTAACGCCATGTAATATACAACATGCTTCTTTCTGTTCCAAGATGCACAAGTAGCTCCTTTGGACTTGAATTGTCAGGTTTCAGACACTCAGCAAGAACGGCAAATCATTATCAAGATCGTGGAGCTCTCTTGGATAATCCATATTAATTTCGAATATATATCCAAGAGGATCATCAGTTTTAGTGTTTCTATATTAATACTGTCAGGGAAAACCCACTGAAATTCTCCCTAAGTAGTGGATGTTGCATTTCCCAGCCATATTGGTTATTTGCGTCTTCGTATGTAATGAATTAAGCTGGTTTATCAGGATCGAACTTCTGCATATGGGCATTGTTAGCTGAGCATACTGATGAAAAACCTGACATAATCCTCCTCTTATGCCAAACTCTACCATGAGAAGCTGCTCATAATCCAATGACAATTCTAGCTCAATTCCGGTATACCAAAGACTAGCATGCAGGTAAGCCCTAGAGATCTAAAGTAATGAGCAGGATCTCCTTAATGCATATTCAAGGCTTTCCCTCTGAAGGCTTCATAAACATCGGCGAGAAGAAGTATTTCAGTGGTTAAGTGGAGGTCACCCTTTCTCTAGATTTCAAATATTAAACTGCTCCCATAGATTTTTAGCATGTTCATAGTCTTGTTCGTTGATTTCATTCACATTTAACTTATTGTAGAACGCTTTCTTAGGAGGAAGGTATATTTTTTTCAATATATACCAAGGCCTAATGTTACCATAGGGGAATACTCTTTACGCGTCACCAACCCAATCTTCTCCTCTCCAAAGTATATACACCTCTCAGGAAACTGTGTTAGGATTTTTGTTAGTTTATCTAAATTTAAGTTGAGGAAACGGTATTTTTCCGCACACCTAAGCATAAACACATCTTCACACACGCCACACATCCACGAATGCGTATACACGCGCACGCACACGCACAGACGGTCAAACAAACATGTTCACAGACACACTTGCACGCTGACAGATAGACATAGGCACATGCAATTATATCTACGTACAGACAGACACATGCATGCACAGCCACTAGGAAAAGCACAATCATATACACACACATGCATGCACAGACAGCCAGATAAATATGTCCACAGGCAACGTGCACGCTGGCAGATACACATACGCGCATACAATTATACGTATAAACGTACATACGACTAGACTAGCATTTCCGCTGAAATATGTACCTTATCATTGAATATAATTCGTGATCTGGCTAGCGCTCGAGAGGTTGTGTGCTGTAAAAACGAAGCTTGTTTTCAGTATAGCCGCCTCTCTTTCTCTCCTCTCCCCTCCTCTCTGACCCCTACTTCCCTATAGAGCGCCCTGACTGCTAACATCTGCGCTCCTGATTTCACGTTTCACTAACGGAAGTGTATGCATTTAATATTCTAAGTACTTCCTAGCCTAGCAGACCTGCTTCGATTCCTGACTCGGCGTACTATCTATTCACGTGACTTTCTTTTCATATTTCTCAAAGACACCATTGTTGCAAAGCTTATTCTTCTGTAGCTAAGAACGTTATATAGCCTGAACAAATGTGCAAATGAAGGGGAATTATTGTATACGGGAGATCATGGAAAGAATGAAAAAAGAACTTGAACAGAAAAAGCAGAATGTGAGGAAGCAGCAAGAATTGGTGAACAGAATAAGAGGAAATGTAACGAAAATGTATTATGAATGTCCAGCTTTAAAGCAGATGAATGCACACGGTGATGAGGAGTTTTCTAATTATGAAACAACTAATGACGAAGAGGAAGAAGAGGAGAGTGGTGGTGGGGATAGTGAGTAAGACGATGGGGAAAGATGGTCGAAATACGAGATGAAATGATAAGTTAACTGAAATAGAATGCTTTGATGATATACAGAACGAGTTTAAAAAATATAAATTGTGTGACTTATATTATTTTTTGTTGGAGGAACGATCAAAAAGATTAAAGGTATAAAACGAAGCACTATTAAGCAGTACATCACATTCGACATTTAGTAAATTGCCTTTAAAACAACGAAATAATAAGAACTCCTTTGAATTTGGTCGTGGCACAACAGCATAAATTTTCGTCTGTAAAATTCAGCAAAAACGCTCTATCGCCCAATGATAATTAAAAGGTCCTTCCTGCTGATGGAAGATCAAGCTATCATTACAAGGTTGTGTATGTGAGAGAATGCTACATACATTGCTCATCATTGGTAGCCTGGTAACAGAAAATTGAAGTTTACACTACAAACACTCCCATGAACGTAGATAAGACATACGAAGACAAAAATATAAACATAATAAAAACGAGGTGTGGTGGGAACTCTGCCTTTAGAATAAATTTCTAATGCTAGTCTCAAGCCGAGATAAAAGAGGAAGGATGTCTAACCTCCCACTCTGGTTATCTTTATATAAAAAGAAATTAAAATAAAAGCCGAAAATACAAAACGTAACTGAAAAACTAGGACGATCACTTCAACAATAAAGGAGGTTCAGATCATTATTATAGAGAAAAAAATCTTGATTAAAAGAAAAGAAACTGTAAAAACAGTAAAAGACGAATAAAACACAACGAAACATAATGTTCACTAAAAAATAAACACGAAATAAGCATTGACGTTGTTTTGAAGATCTTCGTTGGTTTGAAAGTGCTGCCCTCCTAGCCACGTTTTCAGTTCAGGGAAAAGGTGAAAGTCGCTGGGTGCCAGGTCAGTACTGTACGGCGGATGATCGAAAATGTCCCATAAATATAACTGTAAAACAGAGCGAACTAGCTTAAAAAGGCCCTAGAGGGTTGAAATATACATCTAATGCTCTGAGCCTAGGATAGGAGCCCTTCTTCTCCTAGCATCCTCGTTCTGAATTCCCAATCTCTCCCATGTATGCGCATTAGCCCCTGGCCTAGGACCACTCTATCTTAATTACTGTAATGGTAGGAAAATACTGGTAGCTATTAAAATTGTGACTAATGAACTCAAAGCTATAACTTCTTCTATACCAATGTCTAGACTATCTCCTAGTGCTGGTTTCAAACTTTATAAAAGGAGAAGGAAACAGCAAAAACAGCAAAGCAAGTAAAAAGGAGGCAATATCTGAACAAACGCAATTTCGGGTTAGATTAGCATTAATTGCCTCTGACGAACTGCAGACATAGTCGACATATGTCTTTTCCTTTCATCTTACCACCTGAACATTAAACAAGTTTAAAAAGGGTGCAATACAAATATTCAAACATAACAAAATATTGCAACATTTACAAAAATGTTCTTATCAGATCCATAAATAGAGAACAACACATCGAGTACTGTACAAATCACCTTCAAGCACACGAAGACAATTATAAATACACAATCAAAATAACAGTTAAATAGGGCAAGTGACATTGAAAATTATACATACTACTATAAAATTATAGAAATTATTGTGAAACATGGAAAAAGTGGTTAGAAGCACATCCAAAAAACATTTTCCTGCACGCTAAATAGCTTCAAAACCCTAACGTGTGTATAATGATTTATATTACTTTCTAATTGACTTCCAAAATGACCAATATACACTAATTATATCCTGAAAACTTGTAACAATGACGAAAATACTCCTAAGGTTCTCAAAATATAATGACCAAAAGTCAAGAAAAGTGGCCTAAAATCAACACAACCCATGGTAAAATACACAAAATGCCCGCACTTAGTTCAATATTGGCGCGAAGTCTAGATTAGGTTAGGTTAGTTAATGACGGTATGAAATAAATGGTGCTAGAATGATCTGGGTTATGACAACATAGGTTAACAAGGGTGAAGTCTAGATTATGTCGTTGTGATGTCAGATCTAGCTAGTCTGTTAGGTTAAAATAGGTTAGTATGTTTTGGAAATAAAATTGGCTGGTTTAGGTTATGAGAGAACAGAATATAATTATGATTGAGAGTGATATGCACCAGACATCATCAGGAGACGGTTGTGTCACAATTCTCGTACCGGACGGACGTGTTTTGTTTTTACTGCTGCTATGAGCAACACGGTCACGAGTCTAATGTGCAAATGCTGTAAAGCAAAAGTAGTGAATGGGATAAAGTGTATAAGCTGTACTAATATATTTCATATAAGCTGTGCAAAATTAACGAACATCATTGATGTTGTAAATGAATCTGTTTATAAGTGCTGTGACATTATCAGTGAAAAAAAAAGTTTTGGAAAGCGAGGAGCTAACTGATGGTCTTGGTGATATTGCTACAAATGATAATAAGGTGGATTTTAATATTGTTGAATATATAAATCAGAAATACCAAATTATTTTAGAATTGCGAAAAAATAAAAAAAATTAGTCATCACGTGGCTAAAGATGGTTACTGAGTTAAAGGAATGCCAATTGATACTAATGATATTGGTAGAACTAACAATATTATTGAAAGTGGTGATAAAGATCTATGTGTTATTGCCAGTGAACTACAAAGTGGTGAAATGGGGTCGGACTCCAATGGGTTGCCGAACAAAGGTCAATCTAAGAGTCGAATAATGCTGAAAAAACGGATAGCTCGATTATCAAGCAATAAAGAGGCATGGCATAGGGTTATTGGAAGGAAACCCAAACGCCCAATGATATAGGTAGTAATAAGAATGAAAATAGTGAGTCGAGTTTGAAAGGTGTACTTGCACGTATGCAGCCTATCGCCTGAAACGTGTTCTGAGCAGTTACTAATTATTTGAAACCAAGATTTCCAGAAGTAAAATGTCAAAAACTGAAATTAAGGTATCTTGATTTACATGCGTTCTTTAAGGTCCAGATCTATGCACAGCTTCTTGATAATGCATTTGATCCGCAATTTTGGCCAAATGGTTTTCATTGTACGTCGTTTTTATAAGGAAGAAAGACACAGGAATCTCCGCCGCAAACTTAAGCTCAGAAGAAACTAGCATGCAATTATCAAAGCGTAATACCTTTTTGACTTAGCTTTTTTTAAATATTCCTTTTTAAATATTCAAGGCCTAAGTGCTAAAATAAATATTTTAGTGCACATTTTTCAAAATGAAACATGCCACTTTCTTTGCATATGTGAACACCGGCTGAATGATGCCTCAATTCAATTAACTAATATTGCCGGTTATAACAGAGTTTGTTTTTAAACAAGATCTCACCAAACATATGGGGGAACTGCAACTTTTGTGCTATACTTGGACATGTCAGGGTGTTGCAGTAATTGGCATTTTGAACTTCGTGCACTGATAGCAGAGACTTTTAAAACTGTTGTTGTTACTATATATCATAACCTGATGGTGATACAAATATATTTTTAACGGATTTAAATGAGCTTTTAGTATATTCAACTAAATGGTCAAATTATAAAGTCATTATTGTTGGTGACTTTAACTCTGATTTTGATATTACAGCTGGCAGAAATACTTCAGTTAACTTTAAGAATCTATTATGCCAGTTTGGGCTAAATTATCATAGTGAAAAATTCACAAGAGGCCAAGCTTGATTGGCCAGTTAAGTAAGTAACTCTTCTGCTTGATTGTACAATTGAACTTCAGATTCTATTTTTCTGACCATTTAGCTTTATGGTTTCATTGCTTTAAAAACATTTTAATAAGATATTAAAAAGCAATACACAAATGTTACGTTTTAGAAGTATCTCCTCTAGTAACTATGATACATTTATAAATATTGTTGGACAAATCGCTTGGAATATATCTTTTAGTAGTATGTACTATACTGCGAAAATATTTTATTAAATTCTACAACATAATCTATGATATGTGTTTTTATAAAAAGCATACTGTGATCAAAAAGAAGTTTACTCTGGAAACAAGATTCATCGTCCTCCGCGACCTTGGGTATATGAAGTTAGCATGGCAACCATTGAACCACGGAGAGCGATAATACTACTACTAACACTACTACTA
>CM060900.1:285204283-285329283 GCA_030762935.1 Hymenopus coronatus
AAACCCAATTTGGTTTTAGAAAAGGCCGATCAACTGCCGATGCAATAAAGTTAGTCTTGGAAACAGCACAGAAAGAAGTTAATGAAAATAAAAGGTATGAATTGGGATAATTTAGGGTGAAATTTATATTATTTTGAGGTGTTATATGAATATTAATAGTATGAATGCTATGAAATTAAAGATATAAACTAGGAGTAATGCTTACATTAGACGTTAAAAATGCTTTTAACTCTGTACCGTGGCTGGGCATTATAAATGAATTAATACAAAAGAAAATATCTTCATACATGATTAAATTAATAAGTAGTTATCTACAAGATAAAAATATCTTTATTGGAGAAAACTCTGAGATGGATGTAACCAGTGGAGTACCGCAAGGATCAATTCTAGGCCCCACTTTATGGAATATATACTATGATGAAGTGCTTCGACAGGAACCTGCAGCAGGTGTAACACTGTTGGGATACGCAGACGACCTCGCTCTGATTGTGTGCGGCACTTCAAAACAAGATATAGAGGAAAAAATACAGTGGTCCATCAATAGGGTTGAAGTCTGGATGACTAGTAGAGGACTGAGCCTGGCTCCGACCAAAACCGAAATGGTAATCCTGGGAGGGAGGAGAACTCTCAAAGAAGTGACTATACAGGATGGAGACTTAGAACTTAAATCGCAAAAATACCTAAAATATTTAGGTATCTTAATTGGATATAATATGAGTATGGTTGAACATCTGAAATATGTATCTGCAAAGGCGGAAAAAGTGATCGCAGCTTTGGCCAGACTGATGCCAAACGTAGGAGGTCCTAACCAACAAAAGAGGAAATTGCTAGGAAGTGTTATTAACTCCATTATACTTTATTGTGCTGCGGTTTGGAAGCAATGTATGAAGAAAATAACACATAGGAAACTTATAGAACGCGTCCAAAGAAAGATCGCTATAAGAATAGCAAGTGCATATCGCACAACATCCACAAAGGCTATACAAGTAATTGCAGGAACAATACCGCTCCATTTATTAGCAACCGAGCACACATTTAAAAAAGAAGAACATAATAGAGCACAAAAAGAAGAGAAAAGGAAAATTACAATGAAAAAGTGGCAGGAGGAATGGGATGACGAGCTTGAAACGGCCCAATGGACTAAACGTCTTATTCCAAAAATTGAACCATGGCTAAACAGACAACACGGAGAAGTTGATTACTTTTTTACGCAATTCTTAACAGGACATGGCCGATTTGGGACCTACTTATACAAAATGAAGATAATTGAGACTAAACAATGCAGATATTGTAAAGAAATAGACACACCAGAACACACTATTTTAATATGTAAAAGATGGAACGCCATAAGAACAAAAACCTTAAATGTTATTGAATTGGAATTATCACCAGACAATATAATACAAAATATGATACACAAGAAAGAAATATGGTACCTCATTACAGGAATGATTAAGAACATCCTACAAGCTAAGGGAAAAGATGAGGGATAAACTTGAATGCTGCACTGTGAAGAAATGCTGAGAGGCGGTTCCGCAGTGCTGCAGGAGACGGAGGTGGTTTTTAGCCGGTAAGAGTCCGACACACCAGGGCCACCTTCCCTGGCGTCCATGAGGATTTTCCCCTCCTTAAAAAAAGAAAAAAAAAAAAAAAAAGAAAAACTACTACTATTACTAATAATAATAATAGTAACATTAATAATAATGATAATATTACTACTACTATTACTACTACTAACAATAATATTAATAATAATTAATAATAAATAATAGTAATTATAAATAATAATATAAATATTAATAAATACTAAACAGTAATAAATAATAGTAATAGTAGTAATAATAATAATAATAGAAATAGTAACAGAAATAATAATAATAATAATAATAATAACAATAGTTATAATAATGGTAATAGTAATAATAATAACAGCAACAATAGCAGTAACATCAACAATTATGATGATGATCATAATAATAATAATAATAATAATAATAATCATCATCATCATCCGTCGAACAGAATGATTACAACACCTGAAATCAATTTGTATCGCAAAGTTACGCCCGTGCAGTTGCAGGAAACGCCACTGAAAATTATAGCCCAGCCTGCTGTTAGGCTTTCGCTTGTGGCAAACGCTAACGGGAGTGGAGCAAGCAAAGCCGGCTCCAAGCTACTCTTGACGATGCGGATCTAGGCTGCGTTAGGTTAACATAGATGAAGTCTGCGATCGAGTCGGTGATGATTTTGTGTGTGTATGAGAGAGAAAGAGGGAGGGAGAGAGAGAGATTCCGAAGGGGGTTTCACACTCTAGCAACCATGGGCTTATTGTGTGTCAGACACGAGGAGAATAGGATGATATAGAGTATTGTCGATGGGCGCCCGAACCGGACCGCGGAGACAGAGCCATCGTAGTTGATCTCTAACATGACGGCTCAAGGAGCCCGCGCCCCAGGTCTGAATGAATATCCTAGTTCCAATAGATGACCCTGTCGCCGAAAGCGCTTTCTCCACAACGGAAGGGCGCCACCACAATAGTACTAGCTGCCACTTTAGAACACTGAGAAAGACCTGCTCGGATGACTCGGAGAAGAAATAAAGGGACAGGAAGTTCTTGTGAATGAAAAAAACTTCCCCAGCATTCGTTTAATGATCGGGGAAAAAACCCATTGGTCAGACAGCTAGGTGGCGGGACTCAAACACGTTCCAAATGTCAGTCCTAGATGAAACGCCTAAATGATAGTGTAGTCTAGCTATTGAAAGAATAGTCTAGGTGGGATCACAAAATCGCGGCTTCAAACCCAGCCCAGAAGGATAGTTTTAAGTTCTATGTCAGCAAATCTAGTGGCAGATAAAAGAATTCATGCGGGACGAAATTCCGGCATACTGGCGGTGTTGATATGTTTCAGGCAATTGAAAACATCGCTAACAAACAACATATTTATTGTTTTTCCCACTCCACACATGTTGTGTTTTGAATAGAAATTGGATAGGTAGAATCAGATTGAAAAATGCGATGCCATGATATTTTAGCACTTCTTCGAGGATTTCAGACCAATTTGTAGATTCCCTCTCTGAAGTTTCCATGTTTAACCTAAGCTACTCCCCACGTACACTAAAATAATCAATATTTTGTGTTGGACAGGGTCTGGATAGGTAGTCATACTGAGAAATGCAATGCCACAGTTGGTTAAACTATGTCGCCAGGGTATGTCATCTCAAAATAGTGAGATCTCTTATGGTTTACTGGGAACCAAGCGAGTTAATCGGGAAATTTAATGCCTTCTTGGTATATTGCCATGTTATCTCAGTAGTTAGAGCAACCAGATGGAGACCCCGAGATCCGTGGTTCAAACTCCAACTATGGCATTGCATTTTTCAGTATGACTACCTATCCAGACCCTGGCCAACACAAAATATTGATTATTTAATGTAAGTGGGGAGTAGCTTAGTTTAGACATAGATAATTCAGAGAGGGCATCTACAAATTGGTCTGAAATCCCCAAAGAAGTGCTAAAATATAATTTTCCAGAACCTAATACGTTCAAAATGCCCTGAAACGTTCTAAAAATGTCGTAAAGTGTCCGAAAGACCTGTTTATGACCCAAAATAGTTCAAGACGGCGCAAAATTTTGTAAAACGTCATCAGAATGTTTTAAATGGCCTAAATTCCTCTACGTGTATCCTAAAATAATTTAAAAACAGCCAAAATATCTATTTCAAGGCCCATAATAGCTTCAAAAGAACGGAAATGATATAAAATATGCGCAAAAATCTCCAAAGTAGCTACAATGCGTTTCAAAATACTCCATAAAGTTCCAGAAATACCTTAAATATGTTCAAAATCTTTAGAGGTCACATGAAAATATTGTAAAACGAGAGAAATTAGTGTAAAAATACATAACAGAGAGTCTGTAAAGCACTAAAATAACTCTGTGCCAAACATGCTCTCAAAAAGCGTGAAATACCTCTACAAAAATACCAAAAAGCTCATGAAAGCGCCCTCTAGAAGATTGTAAAGAATCCTGATTGCTGAGATACGCTAAATACCGGGAAAATCCTCTAAATGTGCCCAATTTAGCGGTGTACTTGAGTTCTCTCATCTTGCCTACTTACACAGGTAAACTTCTCTGGTTACTAAAATGAGGACTCCTACTTGAATGTGTGACAAACGAGATTCCTGAAATAAACTATGGATTTACCCCAGAGAAGCGAAGAATCAAATAAATAGCTAACTTCATATGGCAGCATTTTTAGGGTAGAAGGTGAGGCTTTTCAAGAAACTCCCCCTATTTTAAAACTTACATCTTTAAGACAATATTTTTTGTTTTTCAGAGCTAATTCCAACACAGTGGATTAAATATGGTGTCTTACATAGTAGTAAGGAAGACAGAATCTTTTTAATGTCCGTAAACTGCCTAGAGTGCTCATTTAGATTTAAGTTTATATAAACCGGAAAATATTAGATATAGATGCAAACCTGCTTCAGGAAAATTATAGAGGTCTTAAACTTATAAATAACGCCAACTGAGTAATCCGTCGCATTAAACATTGTAAAGTATCTATTGTTCGATTTATTTCGATTTTGAAGTATAGTTTTGTGTATGTATTTGTATGCGGCTGTTACAATTAAAAGAAAATACTTATGCAAGGTGTTGACTCTTGTTTCCACATCTTGAATACATTTAGGAATAGAATTAGACATTTACGGGGGCCCGAGGACACTGGGTCAGAGCACCGGACTTAGCTTTATGAGGGTCGTTGCCTCTTACGTGACTCCAGGGAAGGAGGGATGAGGGTGGAGACCCGAAGGGCCACGAGATCTTGATGACGTCGCGGTCCCTAAGGGCTACAGTTGGAACATCTACGACGTCCCCCTAGACCTTGCTCGCGGGTCCCAAGCCTACCGGCGGACCCCCAGAGGAGCCCCAAGTCTGAAGTCGGGACCTTACTGAGTGTTCCCGAAGTTGACATAAAAAGAATCTTTTCCAATACGCAAGCCACTATCCGGCCCCTAATCGCCAAACACCGTTGCCTGATCGTTCAACACTGAAAGAAAGCTAATTAGGAAATAGTGGGAAGAGGAAATGGTGGACCGGAAAATTCGGGGGATGTAATGAATCTATGGAGCATTCATCGGCGATCCGCGGCACTCCCGTAAAACCCATGGGTCGGTGGGTCGACCACGGGGATGGAACTCGTGACCTCCAAAATGCGGGTCACAAAAGCAACCGCCTGAGCTATACCGCTCGGTTTGCATGCATTTTAGAAAAACAGAATACATTTTTCGTGATTGATATAAAGTGGAAACAATTTTACTTCTTATATGAATGGAGTATATTTAACTTTATGCATGACATTACCGAGTGAGGGCGCGGCGCTACGTTGCTACTCGCATTCGGGAGGTCCCAGGTTCGAGCACCCGGGCCGACCAGCCTGACGAAGCTTTTTCCTGCGATTTTCCTTTTTTGCTGGGTGAATGCTGGGTCGAATAATTTGATCCGCAAATTTTCCTATCATTTTCATTATATTTAATTTCTTCGCCACCATATCAGACATTGAGCTGATCATCCATCTATTACGCTATAATGCAGAGTTAGTTTGTTCCTCGACGAGTACTGATCCTAGGGGGTGTAATCCTAAAGAAGGAGGGTAATAAGTTGAAGAAGAAGAAGAAGAAGAAGAAGAAGAAGTGTACGTGTGACTTTATAATAAGTAGTGGATGTAAGCAAGGTCCAGGATAGGAGTGCTTAAGGTTCTCACGTGGTTCTGGATGGGTGTAAAGATGCAGTTTTGCGCATGTAGCATCCGCGCAGACGCATTTTATTGCCACCCGCCACCCCCACTTTAAAGTAAACCGGAATACCGACTTTTAGCCATCAGTTTGTATGACGAAGCCATCGAGGGAAAATCGTACGCCTTCTACCGTTTGCAGCTCCCTTCCTTGATGGTTCCTACACGCCCACGTGAGTATTAATTTCTTACTACTACAATAATGTACGCAAGGGAATAAATAGCGGTCAATGTCAATGTCAATGTCAATGGAGTAGTTTAATACTTCCAGACCTTTAAGGTGCTTATGAAAGTCTTAGACTATTCTAAAGTAATTACTAGACGTTTAAGGGTAACGCACATGATACTTTATAATAGAGGATGACATCTCTGCAATTGGTTATTGCGTTAGTCAATAATTGCCCTTCGCCTTCCCTCTTATTCCGTAAAATGTTTCCATATTCAGCTCTGTACTAAGAAATAGAACGGAAATTAAGGTTCAGTTCGTGAATTTTTCATCAGACATACGCCCACCTCCTGCGTGATTCTGTTGAACATTTCTTCGGCTACGCAGTTCTTCGTTTTAATGTGCAATTAGCTATTAGCAAGATGGAGACTAAGATATGCAAAGGAAAATATTATGAATCCGTTAAGGTAATCTAAGTAAATAAACCAAATGCTGATAGATTTGTACTTTGGTTGAGGACTGGATATCTTTAGAATAAAACTAACACCCTATGGTGGCATTTTTTATTTTAATTTACAGATAACTTCTTAAACAAAGTTTCCCAAATAAACCTAACAAAGATATCAGTTTCGGTTTGAAATAATTTAATACACATTTTGACTTTAAATGTATCACAAGTGTAGTGTATCCAGCAGGTGTATTATTGTTTCTTTACCATTCAGCGTTCTAACATTTTTAAGAAATTGTGCTTTGGAGCAGCAGCTGTCATAGAAATGTTTCAGAAATAGAATTTCATGACTATCAAACTGGGGTCAATTTCCTCCTTAAGGTACAAGAAATTATTGCGTTAACAGGTATTATTGCTCTACAAAGACGTTACGACAGCTCTACTTTTAGTACAAATATTTCACATTTAAGACATGAAAGTAAAATATGTCGTCAGAAATTCATATGAAAATTTGGGAAGTCGCTTCAAACAATCTCATCTTCCCCCAAACAAAAATTGAAATCACGCTCATGTTATAAAATGCTTTAGACGACTGTTTATAGCTGAATTGTTTAATAACTAATGTTTAGAAATATAATGTACATTTCCACACTTTATTTCTAAACTCTTACAATTAGACATTGCTTTCTGTTTTCGTTAACATATACAAGGTGTAGCATTCGGTGCATAAATGCTTAATGTGAAACCTACTGAATGAACGAAGTAAGTTTTAGAGTGTTGTTTATATCTTTGTGCATGTGTGTATGTATGTGTATATGTACATGTGTAAGCATGTAAATATGTAGTCGCCCTCCGTGATGTAGCAGTTACCGTGCTAGCCTCTTGCAATCAAGGACGCGGGTTCACATCCGGCGGTGAGCGATGGAAATTTTTGTTTGAGCGTAAAAACCCTTAGCATGGTTTCTCTCGGAAGGGAAGTAAATATGTGTTGTAGATTTACGGCACGTAAAAGAATCTCAAGCCTGATAAAGAGGCCTCTGAGCAGAATTAAGTGGTATTTCACGCCCAACATAGAATGTGACGCTGAGAATCACAGTAGATAAAGAACGGCTATAAATTTAAATATTACATATGGCTGCCAGAAATAACACAGGTAGCTCGGCAAGCTCCAATTGTTTTCTTTAGCAGTGTTAGCTCACATTGTGTTACGAAACCCAGCTAAAGAAGCTGCATCTTTAGTTATTTGCGTATTCTTCCAATATATTTATCATAACACATAGTGAATGAAAGGAAATTACCGGGAAAATAAGCTGGGATAATAGAAGCCACTAATACTATGTTTTACAGGCAATTTAAAGGACGTACATGGAATAACATTCCGAAGTTCCCTTTTTATGTAGATTCTTTTGAAAAATTTCACTGTCATTGCATTCCGGTTTAGTTAATATGTTTACCAAATTACATTCATATTGGATAAATATATATATATATATATATATATACCTTATTTTATAACGTTTATTATGTAAATATGTCGCAAAACAAAAATGTCCCATTTTCTTATAATTTGAGATGTATATTAATGGTATAAGAATGCATTTTGTGCTGCAGAATGTTACTATGGATACTCTTGCGCTTTCTGGGAAATTGCAATGGAAGTTAAACAAAATACTGACACGCGTGGAACATTCTGAAAACGTGCCAATGTAGTGTTGAAAGAAAGAAAAACAAAAACGCTGTTTTATAGAATAGTATGCTAGGAAACGAATGTATTGTAGGATATTTAAATGATTGTGGAGCCAAAAACAGAGGAATACATGTAAACGTCAACTCTCTATGCATGTTAAAATGTTCCAATTTTATTTACTACAAAAAAGGTTTCCATTTTTAGGCCGATTGTGGTAAAAAATTCAACCCATGTCTTATCGTTAGTGATCTTGAGGATGGACTCAGGAAATCATAAGGATACTATCAGATTACTAACAAACAATGTGGATAGATTAAAAATAATAAATCCCTTTCGGAGTGAGAAAAGAAGTTTAACTTGTTGTCTTCACTATAAATATTAAATGACACATTTGTACATTTAACAGCAAGTTCTTTTTGCTTACCGTAAGTTGTAGAGAGTTTACTATCAGGATACTTAAAAATAATTGCGAAAATATGTACATGATATAAGTGGTTTTGTTAAAATGTTCTACTTTGCATTTTACAAGCTCTAAACTGTCCGACTACTAACTTTTGCCCTTTAGCCCGAAGGCTGGGACAAACTCGCTGATAACGCACAACGAGAAATCCCTTTGTGTTCATGACAAGTGCTGTTACAAAATAATCCTCTGAGGTGTAAGCAATTTTAAAATGAAGTAACCTTCAATGTTACACATAAACATACCTAGAACCGTTTCAAAGTTGCGACATTAAATTTCGGACAAGTTAAACTATCAGCTATATGATGGCTTATTTGTTCGGTATCGTTTCGAAACGACCTCTTTATGTACATGGATATAGTATATGTATATGTGAATCTTAGTATATATGTGTGTATAGGTTTATGTTAGTACTTTGTGCATTTATTAATACTTCACTTGCAAGCCCCGTTACCATACTATTTACATTACATGCATTCATTTCGTTATAATTTGTTTAATTTACATTATAAAATTGTTGATTACCTCAGTTATTATTTTTATATTTTTACCACCCTTTAGTTTATGATATGTTAATTACAATAGATAAATACCCTTTGTTTTACATTGCATGACTATGTTCATATACACCTCAATGTTATTTATAAGTTAATAAACCCTCTGAAACTAGGTCTTACTCATAGCTATATATCAAGCTATTATGATGATAGAGCTATTATTTACAATTAATTGTTTTTCTTCATTAACACATATTATATGTTGACATGTTCTATCCGTGTAAATATTAATGGAATTATATATTTATTGAAATTTTGCAGATTATAGGATACTAGTTCTTGGTTATTTCCTGGCCAATAACCTTATTTTGTAGTATTTCTTTTATGAGAATGCACCTTCGGTAGTTTGTGTTTGTACACTCGTAAATAATATGATCGAATGTCTCTTGTCCCCTATTGCATTGCAATTTGGATCATTTATGATATTACAATTTAGCTTTTCCGCGATCTGATTCCATGGTTGTGAGTTTTGGCGTTACTGAAAGTTTTATTTTTAATGTGCTTTTAATTGAGGGAAAAATACTTACGCCTTCTATAACGATCTTCGATTACAAGATTAAGTTTGCTGACCTGTGGTTATTACTAAATGTAGGGTAGTAAACCTGGAGTTTGTTAACAATATGCATATGCTTGTCAACGTTTTCGTGAGTGATTTCACGATACCTAGGGTGAAAATTCTAGCATTATAATTTTAAAATAAACATTGTGCTGTAATTTTCTTAAGCCCGCTGTTTTATTTATGTGTATTGTAAAAATTAAAAACTATTCAACTGGTATGGTAGGGTATTTTGTTTAATATAGATTGTTTCAAATAGTTAGTTAATGATTTGTATAGGTTAGGTAGCAGTACATTTCTAAACATTAAGATGCATGTAAGACTTATGCCGTTAGTTGTGTTCGTATAAATGAGTTTGAAATAAGTGAAATGCGTTTAGGGATATTAAGAAAATAATATTTTGTCTTTAATACCGTTTTGGACGTATTATAAAATAAGATAACTATTCGTGTAGTGTTACATGCAAAAATGAAATCAGGACATTTTGAAGTATTAGGTTTATAGGGATTTCCCTCTTATTGTAGTTCATATAGAATAACGGAAAAATGAAATTAATATAATATATATAATTATACTTTTTCAGAGAAGGCTGAGATACCAACACACGATAACGGGTGTTGCATCAATAATACTGTACAAACATTAGAAACTGATTAGGACAGGAGTGAAGTGATTTATCAAACGTACAAGTACTGTGCTTCTTTTATTTCTACCAGGTGTTAAGGGTACGGAAAAAACTACAAGTATATTGATTACAAAAAGACCACAAACCCATAAAGAGACCCTGATACTACTAGGTATTGTTATAGAACATAGTATTTTTGGAAAATAATGTGATAGTGCATTTTTCGTTAATCGGAATCATTTCCTAATCCCACTGCTGAAATTTATTTGTTCGCTAACTTATTGCTGATATGTGTAGTTTCAGCATTTCATTCTCGGCATCGCTTCAGGTAGAATTGTGTATACCTTCCGCTAGCTTGAAATATTTTAAAGTATCATTAATGATAATATACGTTCTCTGTCAACGTGCTGTGTATAAGTAGTATCAATGAAGTTATTAATTAATGATTACTTTTCACTATTAACTTGCCTTCTGTAGGTTAGTGAGATCATTAAATCATACATTTAGAAGAACATCCTCATTTACAAATAAACAGTGGAAGGAACCGATGCCGTAGCCGGGATTTGAACACGATTCTCCGGCTCTCCGTGCGGTTGTTCTAACACGAATCAGTTGATATGTTGAATGTCATACAGACATGCTGTCACAGTTGCTCAGAGGTTAGATCAAAGCACGCAGAGCGGAGGAATCATGTTAAAATCCCAACTGTGGCATTGCATTTTCAGCTGGCTTTAACAGTAAAATGCATATCCTTAGTCGGACGTTCACATTACAGCATTACCAATATGCATAATAATAAATTTGCCCAATAGTTGGCATACTTTTTTGAATATTACCCGGCCAGTAAGTGCTTACTAAATAAGTCGCCATTAAGGTGTTCTCGGAAGTTAAGAGTCGTGCCGGTTGGCTGGCCGGTTAAAAAAACACGAATGAGTTGGAGGATTAAATGTCATACCGGCATGTTGCCACAGTAGCTCAATGGTTGGAGCGATCCTGTTCAAATCTCGGCTGTGGCATTGACTTTTTCAGCTGGTTCTAACAGTGAAACATGTACCCTTGTAGGGCATTAATATAACAATATACCCATATAACAAATAATGGAAAGTCTGCCTGTGTTACTTATGATTTTCCTATTAATATACTATTATAGATTAGTGTACAAATATGTTGGGTAATTTCGGAGCACCACCCTATACCTATTTTTCCTTTCGCCTTCCTATGGTTATTAGAATATAACATTTTGGAGAGTAAGCTTAAATTTTACTGTTAATATACTTTGTAAAGCTTCCCTGAAAAATAAGTTAGAAACTTTTATGAATATCGGGTTCAAATCAGTTGCATATTAAAGTAAACATTACTGGTATGCACCTAAAGCAAAACAAAACAAAACAAAACAAAAGGTTAAGAAAACTAGGTATATTTAAGAATAATCCTGGATTTGTTATGCAGTAGAACTATAATAGCAATTAAAGTAGCCAGTTCAACTTTCAACAGTCATAACGTTTACGAAACCCCTCCTAATCGCAAACCTGGATTATTTAGGCTTTCCTTCTGTTATGTAAACATTCCATCATGGAATCACTGTTGACAATTGTTCGTAGCCGAAGGTACGACACTTTCTTATATGGTTACCTCCAAGTTAGCAAACTAACCGCCACACGGCGTGATGGTGACTTTATCGCTAAGAATTACTCCCATTTGGCAGTTAACCGAAGATCGTAACATGACAATTTGCACTATCTTGGAGCGAGATCGTACCATAAGCGGAGATCTTAATAGAGGCCCTGAGAGTTTGTATTACGATCTGCTGTTAAAAGTAAAAATTTACAAAGCATTAGCTTTTTTATGTCTTTTGTGTCATATGGCACCACAGGCGATAACACCAATGATACATGGAATGAAGATGGAGCACCAGTGGAATGCGATGGCGGGGGAAGCAGAGAACGCGGAGAAAACCCACCCTGCGCCGGTTTGTCCACCACAAATCTCATATGCGGTCGCCTGTGATCGAACCCGGGCCGCCTTTAAAGCATTACTTATTGCTACCTATTAGTTAAAGCAAGTGCCCGGTATTACGAATGCTAGGTAACCCTATGTTAATTAACCTGGAGTGTGTCAACAATTTTGTATGGTTGGCAATGTGTTCGTGCGCAATTTTACGCTATCTAGGCGGAAAGTTTTCGCATTAGATAATTGAAATAAAAACTTTCTGGTGTAATTTTCTTGAGCCCGCCATCTTTTTTTTTTTGTATAATAAAATGAAAGCTTTATTAAATTGATATAAAGGGTGTTTGTGATTAATATAGCTCGTTTGGGGTTACTTTATAATAGGCTAGATACATTCAGGAACGTAATAAACTGTACCTAATTGCTTTTATTGTTTTGATTTCTATAAGTTAATTCTCGTAGCTTATTTACATTAATGGAAAATAAATTGATTTTGCATAAATAGAAATTCCTTGGTAGCGGAAAAGGCTAGAGTTCGCCTTGATTCTAACTTACACCAACGCATAGTTAGTGTATGTAGCTCGTTAATAATAGTTAGAGCTTTCGAAACTGAATAGGGCAGGAGTGAAATAGTTTACCTGATTTACAAGTATTGTAGGTACTTATTTTATTTCTACCAGGCGTTCGTCGGTAAGGAAACCAACAGTACCGGCAGGTGTATTGAGTGACAAAAAGACCATTAACTCAAAGAGAAATTGTGATGCAACTAGAAATTGCTATAGGTCATAGTCTGACAGAAAATAAAGCATTAGTGCACGTTTTGTTAACCTGAATTAATTCCTATCCCCAAATTTAGTTTTGAAAACATTGTCCCTTTTACATGCACAATGTCTCAGCACTTCATTCTCTGCACGTTGTACAAAAGGAATAATGTAGAGAGCTTTCTCCAGATTGAAGTCTTTCAGATAATATTATAGATTTTTCAGTGTTTGGCAATTTGCGCATTAAATATTCATGTGTCCAATTCGATATACTTCATTTTGCATTTTCCCCTTCTGTTGTCGTATACTGGTGTATTTATCAATTTTAAGGAATGGGGACAAAGAAATGATAGTTTGCACGTAAAATGAATACTTTCTATGCATTTGTTTTAAAGGAATGGGACAAAGAAAGCATGGTTTGCACATTTTATAAATGGCGTGCTCGGAATGAAAAGATTTATAGGTCCAATAATGTAGTCGGAGTGCAGATAGTGGTGGAAGGTACTCACTTGGTCAGTGAGAAGAGTAAAGTATGAAGCGACGGGACCCGGCTAGCACATTATTTACCATTTTGAAATTAAGGCGAAGTTTGGCTATTGATTTACTTTCTATAGATTACCTACAAAATATGTTAAATGTAATTGCCATGCACGTTAAAAAATAAAAGAATGTTTTTATGAATGTCGGGTTAATTTTATATATGATTTATATTTAAGCCAAAACTAGGGATACCAAAGTATAATGCTGGAGGTATTATGCAGCAGAAGTGTAATGTTAATTAAACCAACCAGTGAACCATTCAACAGTCTTATAACGTTTACGAAATATCTCCTTGTTCCAAGTCTGGATTTCATTGCATTTACTCCTGTTATGTAAATATTTCATAACGAAATCGCTATCCACTCCAATTCATGGATAACGGTACGTCATTTTTGTGTGGTTACCTCTAAGTTAGTATCCGCACCACTACGCGAGGTTACGGTTAGTTTACCGCTAAGAATAACTCCTGGTTAGCTGTTAATCGAAGGTCAGAATACAACCAATTGCCTTTGGCTACCAGTTAATATCCAAAGGAACCTTAACCGGATGTCGCAATCAAATCCTTATTCACGTTTCATTTTATGATTATGCTCCGTTTGTCTGTCCTGCCATTCCTCGAGTCCTGCGTCTTTTATTTTTGAACTGATGGTGGTTATGTGGAAGTTGCCGCCTATTATTTCTTCTCCTGTAGACGTTTCTTTAGCAAACCTATCCTACAATTCATTGCCAGTTGCCAGTAATGTTTAGATGGGCTCTCACCCATCTGAAGTGAATCATCCAGTGCGTTGTTATAATGAAATAATAGTACTGTGAATAGGTATACTTATTTATTGTATTTTCCTTCAACAACGATAGTGTAACACTTTGTCACTGTATATGCCTGTATTTCCTTCTTCATTCAATAGATTCACCAGTCCTTGAAATTCTTTTACGAGGACATATAGGTGAGAATGCATGGCAACAAACAATTGGAAATAACTCCTTAAATTTTAAAGATGTGACGAAACTTTGTATCATCATTTGAAACACAATTTTTCACTTATCTTGTAAGTTAGAATCTATTTCCGAAATTGCGTTTCAAGTTATAGCTTAAACTTCAGTGCTGAAATTAGAGGATAATGCAGAGTGAAGTTGTAGGATGTCTAAGTGATTTCAAAGCATGAATTATAACACTCAAGAATTTTATCACCCATTTCGCTATAACGTTGAAAATGGAGTTTTTTAATTAAACTAAAGGGTGTAATTGTAATTAAACTTTATTGAATTAATTTATCGCGAATCTAATACTCGTACTGCATAAAGGGATGGTAAAGGATTGCGAAAAGTCTGATCGCGTTTTATTGTAACCTCAATTCTCTAAGTGTTATTGCCATTTTAACTGGCGTAATTGTAATTCAAATTTCTTAAATTAACCAATCGTAAATCTTATACTTGTGCTGGGTAGGCGATGACAAAGGAAGAAGAAAAGTCTAATCGCGTTTTATTATAACCTCAATTCTTTAAGCGTTATTGTCATTTTAATTGCCTTAATTGTAATTAAAATTTCTTGAATTAACCGATCGTGATCCTTATACTTGTGCTGGGCAGAGGATGATAAAGGAATAAGAACGACCTTCTAGTGTTTTATTGTAATTTCAGCTCTTAAACGTTATTGGCATTTTAAATAGCGTAATTGTAATTAAACTTTCTTGCATGCGGATAGCTCGAATCTAGTATTCGTACTGGATGAGGGGTGATAAATGAACAAAAAGGGCCTTGTAGCACTTTATTGTAACCACAATTCTTTAAGCGTCATTTCTATATAATTAGTGTAATTGTAATTAAACTTTCTTGATTATTCGCGAAGATAAATCTTGTACTGGAAAGGGAATTATAAGGGTAACAAGCCCAGATTTTATGTATAAGCAGTGTTATAATTGTGTTCTACATTCAATTCTTTTTGCAGTTGTTTAATTATACATATCCGTAAAGTCACGCGATTGCAACCTCACTGAAAGCTGATTGGAGGTTTCCATGTAAGAGCCGATATTAAGATTTATAAATTTTTGGAGTTGTAATGATGTTGGCGTTTTAAGTATTTGAGAGCTCATAGGCTCAGTTCCCTGTTGGGGTGCACTCTGCTCGTTTCATCATTAGCAAATTTTTGTCTTAGTTTGCAGTGTTTAGTGCATATAATTATGTGAAACAAGTTGCAAGTTCTTTTCCATGCGTGCTCATGTATTCTATTTTAAGTATTGAAACAACCATGTCTTCTGCTCTGGATGTAGTGTTTGAAAGTCCTACACTTGGAAACTCAATCACTTCGCCGCTATATTGGCTTTGCTATGATGAATTACTAGTTTTTATAAAAGCAGTTATCTCTGAATGCTTAATATTTTCATTTCATATGTTGGTATGGCATAATAAAGTTTTTAACATGTTCATTCGGGTGAGTGTTATAGTTCATTGTGAAAACATTACCGCAAACGCATATTCAAGCAAGTGGTTTTATTTCACCATGATATTGAACTATATTTGTATACTCAGATCCCTTGTGAAACATTAGACCGATTTGTCAGGCAAATGAGCCCTGTAGCTCTCGAATTGCCAGAAATAGAGAAATCTGGCAGATTTTTAACTAATTATCTAATTGTAATAATATAGAATTTTGCATTTATGATTAGATATTCAGATTCCTCGTGAAGAACTAGATCGATTTGATATGCAGATGAGCCTTGTCGCTCGAAATGAGCAAGTCGCGTTTTTCGCTTGGGCGTGGTCAATCCATTAAATTGGAATTGATTTGGGAATGTGAAAGATGATTGTTCAAATGATTGACAGCCCGCCAAGAGAAACCTTTTAGACAGGTGGTTTGGCAAAGGGGGAGGGGCCGGCAGCCGGCAGCCCCTCTTTGATTGACAGGTGTATGAAAACCCTTTAGACAGGTGTGTTGGCAAAGAGGGAGGAGGCGACACTCTGAGTGGCCTGTCGGCAGATGTTATATTAAAGTGCTACATCTTGTGAACACATGTTTTTCATGAGGCAGCATCCCCATTTGCCCCTATACCTACTACTTACATATTTGTGATCTCATTTCCTCCTGTTTATTTCGGGGAATGTAGTTTTCGTTATCTCGGATCAAGGGCTCAATTCGCATTGGGTTTTGATTCGCGTAGTTTTCATCCATAATAGAATTCTACCTGTCGTCACAACAAACCAATTATCAGCGAATGCGACGTCAGTATTTTGTGTATATTTTAGCTGTAATTGTGATTGCATAAAATGTTCCATAATCCAAATCCATACATGGGTCAGTATGTGAAATCTTATCAATTCTGTATCCACTGGTGCTTAAGCCTGTTTTTCTGTCTCGAAAATAGTCCAGGGTCAATGCATGGACATTTCATTTCCTTAAAGTTGCTCGAAATGCTCTGCCACTCTCCCGCATCAAATGCATCCCGAACATTTAAGCTTATCAAGGCAACTTAATCATTGTTCTTCAGGTTCTTTAGTATATATTATATAACAGACATCACTGGATCTACTGCACTTCTTCGTGGCCTGAATCCATATTTTGGGCATTGAATACACTTTTGAGTATCTACTTGTAATTGAATACTGTATCATCAATTTCTGCAAGAGTTTAGTAACGAAGTTAAAGAGACGAATGGGTTGATATTTTGAGATTTCACCACTTCCTTCCTTCCTTTCTTTCATTTTTTGTTTCTTTCTTTGTTTCCTCTTTCTTTCTTCCTTCCCCGAACAAACTATAGGAATTATTATGGATCGTTTCGATTACTTTGGAAGTATCCATCTTAGGACGCATATTATATACTGTGTTGAGAAAGTGGGTGAACCGCTATTTTTATAGTGTTTGATGCCGGCTTTTATTATTATGGCACCGCAGGCGATGGCACCGATGAGGAATGGAATGAAGATGGAACATGTGGTGGAATGTAATGGCGGGGGAAGCCGGAGCACCCGGAGGAAACCCGCCCCTTACCGCATTGTGCATTAAAACCCACATGTGGTCGGCTGAGTTCGAACCATTTTCTTGGTGAGAGGCGAGTGGTCTAGGAAACCGCTGTGCAGGTCTGAGTACAATATCCCTAGACAAGTAATTTTCTTGCAGCCCTTTTTTTAGGATCAAAGTTATGTACTCTAATTATCCCTTCTTGGCTGAGTTCTATGTCATTTGTTATGTTATGTGAATTTTCTTCTAGTATAAGAATGGTTTTCCTTATTATTGTTTACATCATCTACTGGTATAAAGTATCCTATCGTGTGTTTTAAGGTGTCTTCTAGGTCATCAGGACATGTGCCACCTTGCTTTGTGAGTGCTTTGAATATTTCTTTCTGTTTGATTTTATGTGTTGTTATTTTATAGACCGTATTCCATGGAATGACTTCATTTGTAGGTTTCCAAAATTCTTTCCAGGATTTTGGCTTCATCACGTTTAATGTGTGCCGGTAGTTCCGAATGACTTCCAAATATAATTATTTCCTGTGGTGTAATTTCCGGTTATTGAGGGTTCTTTGATTCCGACGTCAGAGTACAGCGCCTCTTTTCGTCATTTATACTAGTGTGAGAGCCCACCATAGTATAGTTTTCAGCTTGCTCTTCCTGCTTGTTCTTCTTAAACGAAACGCTCGGTTGTATGCCTCATTTATGCAGAATGCTACTGCTCGACTATCTTTTCAATGTTGGTATAGCCTTCAGCTGTTATTGCTATTTGTTCATTTAAATTCTCTCTATTTTAAATGGTACAGTTAAACGTAAGCTTAAAATATTCTTCCAACAGCGTGATAAATGTTGTACAGGTGCACATGTGTATGTTAATACACGTATATGTTTGTGAGCGTGAGAATATGTGCGTGGTAATGTGTGGGGTATATATGTGCGTATATTTTAATGTGTATATGAGTATGTATAAGTAAATGGGTGTAACCGTGTGTACATGTGTACGTATGCACATGTGTGTGTATGTGTACGTATGCACATGTGTGTGGGCATATATAATATATATATGTGTGTGTGTATAGTGTGTATGCCTGTGCGTGTGTAAGGATGCATTGATGTGCGTATGTGTACGTATGCACATGTGTGTGGGCATATATAATATATATATGTGTGTGTGTATAGTGTGTATGCCTGTGCGTGTGTAAGGATGCATTCATGTGCGTATGTGTGTATTCCTATAAATACATATATGCGTGGGTATGTGTATATTCCTAAGTATATGTGTGCGAATATGAGTAATATGTATGTGTATGTACGCCCGTACGTATGTGTATGTGTATGCATGTGTGTATGTATGTACGACGGATGTTCAATAAATGCTTGAAATATATAGAAAACAAATTCTTTTTGGTAGATTTTTTTTATTGTTCAACAAGATCTTCTTTTAGCTCGATACACTTCTCCTAGCGTTTCTCCAACTGCTTTAAGCCCTCCAAAAAGTAGGGTTTCGGAAGAACCTCAAAATAGGCATTTATATGGTAGTTGACCTCTTCGTTAGACGTGAACTGTTTTCCGCCGAGTCATTTTTTAAAGTTTAGAAATAGAAAAAGTCACTGGGGCCCAATTCTCGTGAATACGGTGAATGTTTTAGTAATTCAAACTTTAGTTGTATAATTATCACCATCGAAACTGGAAGGGGTGCACTCCTTTGTCTTGATGGAAGACATTTTTTTTTACCACATGAGGGCGTTTTTTAGTTTCTCTACGCGCACTATCTACATAGCGTATAGAGAGGGTATTGTAATTCACCCAAAATTCGATACCGAGATTTTACCGGAAATACATGTTTTGAGACTCCCTGAATAAAAAATGCATTTTTAGAAAAATGTTCGTCTGTGTGTCTGTCTGTCTGACTGAGTGGATGTGTGTATGTGGGTCTGTGGGCAGCGTAGCTCAAAAACGAAAAGTCCGTTAAAAATGAAACTTGATATTTAAGTTTTGTATCTTACAATGATGCGACACGAAAATTTTTAAGAAAACCCCCACCCTAACTATCCTTTACATAAAACTTTTTTCAAAAATTTTGATCTTCTCAAAAATGTCTGTAACGATTTTGATTAAAATATCTTACACTAAAGATATTTCTCTGACAAATAAAATGTGTATCTTGAATTTTCTGGGAATAGCCTCTGAAGACTACTTTATTCTGGATGAATTTTGCATAACTGCTAAACTGTAAAAGATGGACAAAAATTATCACACAAAAATGCTGAGGTCGTTAAAACACACAATTTATGTTATATACATTATTTTCGTAGAGTTGACCGTTTTTGAGATATTCCTACTATCAGTTTCAGCTTTGAAAAACTTATTCTTTTCTCATATAGAAATTGGTCAATCCCTGACCATACAAACAAGTCACATAGCAACAAACTTTTGACTACCACTTTAACCTATGGTACTCCCTTATTTCGCTTCTACTTACAATGAAGCAAGTAATAAGACTATTTCTGCTAATTTTTTCTTGATTAAAATGAAGTAAATAGAAACATAAGTTTTTTAATATATATATATATATATATTTTTTTTTATTTGCAGAGATGTAGAGAAAGTCATCTGAATGGAACACATCAGATTTTTTTTCTTGATTCTCCGTTCAACCGATGCAAAAACGATGCATAGTACTCTACATTTATCGTTCTTCCATTCCGCAAGTAATTAATGTAGATGATTCCGCCTGCATCCCAAAAAAACCGAGGTCATCACTGTGTCTGCAGATTTCACCACCTTTGGCTGCTTCGTAGCTGGTTTGCCTTTAATCCCATCTGTTTTACTGTACTTTTGTCTCTGGAGTGTATTGGTGTATCCACGTTTCAAGCACAGTTATGTTTCGACGCAGAAACTCGTCAGAATTGCGACGGAAAAGTGCCAAACCAGCTTCCGAATCGATCACATGATATCGTTATTCTCCATTGAGAGCAAACGCGGTACCCATCTTGCCGAGACCTTTGTCAGACATAATTTTTGGTGCAAAATTGAAAACACTGTACCTCTGCTTTTTCGTGAGTTTTGGTACGTCGATCACTCAAACCATATCCTGGATTTTGTCAACCATTTTTGTGGAAGTCATTTATACATGACGTCCGGAACGATGTTCATCATTTGTGAATGTACGGCCACATTTAAATTCATTTATCCAATTGTAAATTGTTGCAAACGCAGAAGCAGATATGCCGTGAGCTTCATCCAACTCAGCTTTCATCTCTTTCGGTGTTAAGCCTTTAAATACTAGGGTTTAATCACAGCACGATACTTTTTTTTTTTTTTTTTTTTTCCCCATCTTTGTGAAGAAGCACAAGCTTGCTGATTCAGACATCTATGGCAACGAAACCACATGATGGATATAGCTGACATTTAAGTGCTATCTGGTAAGAGAGGACGGTTACCAAGTACAAACTTGTTTCCATGCTACGAGTGCAATTACTTGGATTTTCTAAGGACTTGTTGAAGGCCCCTTGTAGGTATGTAGCTAGGTAGGTAGGTAGATACGTAGGTGGGTGGGTAAGTACACCCGTCACCAAAACTGAGTAATATCTGGAACGCCAAATTTGTGTAAGTTCTACACGGTACAGCGTCTTGTGTTTGCCATCCGCGATAGAGTTGTGTAGTAGAGTAGTTAATGTAGGAGAGAGCTGGTGCAGTGGCAAGAAAGTATACATAGCAAATATAGGGAATATAAGGACGGTGTTTACTCTAGTGTGAGCATACATGGTAAAGATATGGAATTCAAGGAGGAGGGGAGGACCTAATCTAAGCTCAGAGTATTAAGGGTATTTACCAGTCTTTTAGAGTGTTTTTCCAAGGACGTCTGCATTGTTTTTCGGTTTTTTTATGGTTCTTTTAAGAATTATAACATGTTTTATCGATTGTTTGTACACCGGGGGAAGGTGGTTGCTGACTTAAGACATTTTTTATTATTTTGCAGTATTTTGCTCTGCTCTGTACAGACCATTTATAAGTCTTTCCAGTATTTGAGCGACAGCACAGCTGTTTCGAAGGCTGTTTAATGACATTTCATGACATTTGAAGGATGTTTAGCTCTCTAGAATGACTAATTTCAGGTACTCATCAGACATTTTTTGTTCTTTTCAACTGCTTTCATGCCATTTTATGGGTATTTAGCGCTCTAAAGCCATCATTTCAGGCTTTTACAGACCTTTTCGCTAATATTTTCAATGTTTTCTATTGATTTTAGACGCTTTTATAAGCATTGTAGTTTGTTTTAGGACTATTTTTCGGTGATTGTAATGTCTTCACATGTATTTTTGACGTTTTTATATGCATTTTAGTACCATTTTTCAGGAACTGTGACGTCCTCTTATGCATTTTCGGGATTTGTAAGGTAATTTTAGTGTAGTCGCAGTTATTTAAATGCTTTTTAATGACATTTCATGTCATTTGGAGAATGTGGGCACTTAGTTTCAGGGCACTCAGCACAAATTTGTTGGCTCTTTTCAACTGACTTTTACGACATTTTGTGGATATTTGGAGCTCTAAAAAAAGTATTTTAGGCTTTTTCAATAGTTTTTGCTCATGTTTTGCAGGATTTCACGTTTAACCTCTCCCCTGCATGCTCTTACCAACCACATATGTCACTATTTAACATCACCTGCTGAAAGCCTTGTTGTCATCATGTCTATTCTTGAATCATCATGTTCAGACATGCTCTCCTTCCACACCATTCCCTATCCAGAATAGAAGGATAGCTGCCGGATCAACGGTATACACTTTCCCTACTAGTACAACACCGTACAGTTCCTGAGTAAATCAGTTTTAAATTTTCACATAGAATCCAAAACCCTAAGCATGATGGCACCAAGACTATATGATAACTATTATTGCGCTATATCAGATTAAATTACAGTTTTTAATCCTGGGTGCTTGGTTCGAATCCATAACTTTCAATGACTTTTTACATTTTTGGCTGAATCCTGAAATATAAGGCCAAAATTAACATAAAAAGCGAGTATTGATGGACTTAGAATGCCAAACAATAATTCCATATACATTTTTAACCTAGAGGGTCTCAGTTCGATTCTAGGTTGATGTACGAATCTTTAATCTCTTATAGAGGCTATACTAATTTAGATAGTAACTTCAAACAAACTATATTCAGTATACAACATTACGTGCAATAATTTGAATATATACAGATTTACGTGAAGGTCCTGGGTTTGAGCGACACCTTTAACAATGGTTATCTCAAGAACTATTAATCCTACCGAGACAGAGTAAATCTTCCAACAGTTATTATTACGCGACAACAGTTGTGAGAATGAATTATGATTGTATGTCCTTGATTCGAATTTATAACTTTCGAGGACATTTTAAGTTTTGAGCGTAATTCTCGACTATTAGGCCGAAATTAACAGGAAAACCTGTAAATGGATACTTTTAGCACATGCATTTAAGATTCTAGGTACTTATTAGTCTAAAGGACCTGCTTCGATCCCCGACTCTAATGGACCTTAATTCCAAGGTGAATAAATCTTAGAGGAATGGACATGAAGAGAGCAAATAAAGCGGAAGCGGTTGCCCCTCTCTCCGTTCTTGAATATTGATACAAATAAAAAAAGGTAGCATTAAGGAAAGTGCGAATCAATAAAGGGCCAGTTTTTATAAATTCTAAATTAAGAGTGTTATACAGATTAAATAAATATACACAATAAGGGCTAGTGTTGGGAATATTAAACTGGTTAATAACTTTATAAAAAGAACACGGGTTCGATTCCCGTCCTTTCATGTCAGGACTTTTTAGCATTTCACGTGCACTACAACTTTTATAGCTGAATAACCCCTAGAACTTGTATATAAATGTATTAATATGATGAATTGGCTATATACAACAACCTAGTCCTTACGGTCTAGGCTCCAAATACCGAAAACTTGGAGAAAATTCAACTAAATTAAATAATACTTTTTTTTTTTTTTTAACAATGTGCTTACAATGCTGCCCTGGGGTTATATAGGAAAGCGTAAACCTAAAAGTTAGTGAAAATATGACGAAAATCGGATTTTTAGGGGGAGGAAGGTGAACTAACCCGTTGTTTAACGTTTATGGGTCAGGGCCAGGGTAATAATTGAGAAGCTTCCAACTTCACATGCTGAATATTAGTTTAAATGAATATGTATCGCCTGCGGTTCCACACTAGTGAAAGTGGTCGTTAAACACTACCAAAAATGCAAATATATGGATTTATCTCTATAAAAGTATATAAACGCCAATAAAGATATTAAACACACAAAAACATGTGACTGACATATAGTTTAACTTCTTAAAGCATATAAAATATGGGTGTGCTGTATTAGTAGGGAAAGTGTATACAGTTGGTCTGGCTGCTATCCTTCTATCGTGGATAGTGGATGGTATGGGAGAAGAGCATATCTGAACATGTTGATACAGGAATAGACATGATGAAAACAAGGCTTTTAGGAGGTGATGTTAAATAGTGGCATATGAGGTTGGTAAAAACATGCAGGGGGAGGGGTTAAAACATGAAAACTAGTTTTAGGGAGGGGAAGGCAGATTCATTAACCTGTCGACCGGCTTTTATGAGGAACAGCAGCGCGAAATGAAGGTTTAACTAACAACTGTACATGCGTAATCCTCGATTATATGACAATTCATGGATTTATGCAGATCAAAATATATACAAACTATAAAATATATTGAAACGTGTAAAACAAATGCACCTCACATATAATATAACTTCTTAAAGGTTCAAAATTATGAGGACTAACTCGAAGAGAAAACAAAGACAGACCGTGCTAATGACATGGCTTAGGTCGCGTGACCTTCTAATCGGTGAGTACCGTTTGTATAAATAGGACTGTGTATAGCGAAACATCATTGCGGCAGTTTGCTTTGGGCACATCAGCTCCTTTTAGTAAAACTAGGTGTTAATAGTGACGAGAAAGTGTGAAGGTGATAAAGGTTCTGTTCTTTTAATCAAACTTAGAAGTATTTGACAAATTGGAGACATGCAGAAACCTATATCCAGCGGAGAATCTGTGAACTTCTGGCTACAGTTATATTAAGTGCGGCAAAAGCTTTCAAAGGAGCTATAACAAGAGACGGCATGAAATGAGCTGCGGACAACTTTTCAAATGTAAACATTGTGCTGCAACCTTCAGCAGCGGATACCATGGAATTCGTCATGAAGAGCATTGCGGAGCAGGCATGTCCCTGAAGAAAACAGAAATTGAGCCTACCAGACACCAACTATTGTCTACAATAGAGGACGAATGCGACATGAAAGAGTGTGAGACAGCGTTTGAAGGGCGGCTGAAATCTTACTTCATCCGGTTCAATTTGAGCAAGGAGATCAAGAATTTCCTGCAGCAAGCTAAGCAGAGGATTATACAATCTGTCAAAAAGAGCTCTCCATGTATAAAGCTGGGAAGATTAACCCATTAGTGGAGTATAGATTTATAAATAGTGCCTGAGAAACTACTAAAAAGACCTTCAAAACCATGAATCGTGCATTGTTTCCAGAAACTGATTTAGACGTCATGCTGCAGACTAAATTCAAGAAACTGGATGCTGAAATGGAGGAATCACAACTTAAAGGAAGCAAATGGACCCTGCTTACTGTGGAGGGGTTACGCCTTCGAATTAACAAGTACAACCCCCTTCGCGGAAGCAGTTATATTCCTCTATCTGCATCTATAGAAGCAAGTAAAGCGTGTGTCAACCCTGAGAATCATCGTAATTAGAGCTGTTTTTTAACGTTATCCTTGCACAATACATTAAAAAGGATCCTCAACGTGCAAGCAAATATAAGAAACTCAAAGAAAAATATGACTTCTCATGCACCACGTTTACTACACCATTGTCTGAAATCCTGATATTGGAAAAGAAAAATTATAAATCTATCAACGTGTTTGGACTGGATAAAAAGAAAGTAGTGTTTCCAATAAATGTTGTAGAGTAAGAAATAACTTCCGGACCTCCTTCTGTTGTGTGATGCAAATGGAATGCATCACTATGTATCTATCAAGAACTTTGAGAAGCTTATTTGAGAACAAAACATAAAAACATAACGGACAAATGTACACCTGTATACGCTGCTTCACCCATTTCGATGACCGATATGGACGTAGTAGAAGTGAAAAATTGAAGAAATATGCGACTATCCGCAGGCAATATGCTATCGCTAGGCTAGTTATGCCTACAAAGGGAACCCCTATTATTCAGTTTGGAAATGTAGATCAGATGTTGAAACATGCGTATGTCAATAATGCTGCTCAAAAGTTTATGGATTATCTAATATCTCTTGCAAATAAGATTAGTAGTATATACAAATCTGCTAAACCAATGCAACTATCGGATCTACAACAGGAGGCTTTCGAATCCTTTGCCGAATGCTACTTGTGTAATAAAAATTTCACTGAAGAAAACTGGAAAGTTGGGGATCATGACCATTTGACTGGTGAATATCGCGGAAGTCTTCATAATGAGTGTAATCTAGCCTGCAAAACACCGAAGTATGTTTCTGTCTTAATGCATAACTTAAGCGGATATGATTCTCATTTCATCGTTAAACAGTTAGGTTGTACAAGTGAAAGAGCGGAGGTGACTCCGTGCTCACAAGAAAAGTACATTTTATTCTCGAAGCATGTTGGAGATATTAAGCTTCGGTTTGTGGATACATACCGTTTCCTCAGTTCAAGTTTGGATAAACTAACATCGTTTCCTGAGACATGCAAATACTTTGGAGAAGATAAGATTGGTGACACGCAAAGGAGTATTTACCTATGATTACATAACATCATTGTATGTTTTAAAAGCAACATGTTTAACTCGATAGGAAGCGTTCTACAATAGACTAAATGAAGAGGTACTCAATAATCAAGACTATGAACATGCTACAGAAGTATGGGAGCAGTTTAATATCTGAAATTTGGGAGAATACAGTCATCTCTACTTAACCTCAGATGTTCTGCTACTTGCAGATGTTTTTGAAGCCTTCAGAGAGCAAACACTGAATACTCATAAAGCTGATCCTGTACATCTCCGGGGCTTAGCTGGAATGCTATGCTTTTGTATACAGGGTTTGAGCTATAATTGTTATTGGATTATGAGCAGTTTCTCATTATGGAATCTGGCACAAGGGGGGGATTATGTCAGGTGTCTCACCGGTATGCCCAGGCTAACAACAACTCCATGGAGGAGTTTTATCTTAATAAACCAACTCAATGTATTACATACGAAGACGCAAATAACCAATATGAATGGGCAATGCAGCATCCACACTCTTATGGAGAATTTCAGTGGGTTTCTCCTGATAGTATTAATATAGAAACATTAAAATAAGACGATCCTCTTGGATATATATTCGAAGTTGATGTGAATTATCCTACTGAGCTTCATGATCTTCATAATGATTTACCATTCTTGCCTGAGTGTCTGAAACCAAAGAATTCAAGTGTGAAGAAACTAATTGCGCAGCTTGGAAGCAAGAAGAAGTATGTTGTACATTACATGACGTTAAAATAGGCACTCTGGCATGGACAACGACTAGCAACAATCCATTGTGTGCTGCAATTTCAACAATCGTGTTGGTTAAAACCTTACATAGCGTTTAATAACATGCTGCGGCAACATGCTAGAAATTACTTTGAAGAGGACCTGTACAAACTCTTCAACAATGCTGGGTTTGGAAAACCATGGAGAATATACGAAATTACATGGATACACATCTTGTGACAAACGAGAACACATTGGAAAAGCTGATTGCTAAGCCTACATTCATCGATAGAAGTATATGTGGACCTAATCTCGCAGCTGTTCATATGGCATCACGACAGATTATATTTAATAAGCCGATATACATCAGAATGAGCGTACTGGATATCTAAAAAACCCTCAGTAATCATACCAATATGATGTGCTATTGCCGTATTATGGGGCTGGAAACCTGAAGCTTATGTATATGGATACGGATTCGTTCATTCATAGAGTCGCAACAACTGACATTACCACGACAAAATGCAATTGCTTTAACATTTGGATACATCTGATTACCCTACAAACCACATGTGTCACTCCACACGGAACAAAATCTGTTGGGAAGGTTTAAAGATGAAGCTAACGGGAAAATCATCCAACCTTTTTTCGGACTGAGACCTAAGATGTATGCTCTCGATATTGGTGGAGGAATGATCAAAGAGATTAAAGGTATAAAACGAAGCGCATTAAGCAGTTCATCACATTCGACAGTGATGTATGTTGTCTTAAAAACGGTGTCATAATAAGAACGCCGATGAATTTGATAATGTCACAAAGCATAACTTTCATCTGTAAAAGTCAACAAAATTGCTCTTTCGCCCCATGATAAAAGAGTGATTGCCGATGATGGAACATCAACCTGTGCTTATGGTCATTACAAAGCTGTGAACGTATCACCAGAGAATACTACATGCATTGCTCATCATGTGTACTAAAATTAAAGCTTAGACTCCGAACACTCCCATGCATCTAGCAAAGGTATACGAAGAATGAAGAATAAGAATGAGAGGTGGCGGTAACTGTGCCATTTGAACAAGTTTGTAATGCTGGTCTCAAGCCCAGATAAAAGAGGAGAGACCTTTAACATCTAATGCTAATTATCTTTATATAAAACAAATAGAAATAAAAAGCTGAAAAGACTGGCCAGAATCAGAAAACATGTCCAGCGCTTCAACAGAAACAACAAAAACAAGAAAATAGAGCGGAATAATTATTATAGTGAAAACACATCTTGATTAGAAGAAAACATGCTGTAAAACAACAAAAGACAAAGAATCATGATGTTCACAAAACAATAAACACGTCGACAACAAAGGCTTAGACCCTTCTTCTAGTGTCAGCCTCAAAAAAGAAAGGCATACAAAAAGATAAATAGAGATGCAGAAACGGAAAGTTAGGTTATGTTATATTTACAACCTAAGAAAGACTGAAACCACGGAAACATATCCCCTCGCTTCAGCAGTTAGCACCTGCATAAAGATTGCAAAGGACTACAAAATACTGAAGCACAATACAGAAATGATCATAAAGCAAACTATGGAAAAATATGACGATACTGTAAAACCACTGGATTGGCTATAAAAAGCGATCAAACTGACCATGAGCATATGACAATGCTATAAAACGTATCAGATAATGTAAAGAAACTCAGAAACACTGATATGATGACATCAATTGATGCAAAACATGTATAAAATTGTTGCAGAAATGATATAAACTAGCATTAAATGTGACAAATTACAAGCAAACGTAAGAAAAGGGACTGCAAGACACCATGGCGCTTCAAATACGTTTAAAGTGCCCCTAAACGAACACAGAAATGTCGTCAGTGCACCTTCGTCGCTGGCATAGAGTTCTTAAAGGGTTTTCAAAGATACATTCAAAGCGGGTTGAAATAGTTATTGCCTGAGGCCTTAACGCTATTCTATGTTTCTGAATACTTTAAAAGTCGTAAATGATATGTAAGGAAGCATAAAACATTACAAAATACAGAAAAATTCTGCGAATTATTATTCAGAATGTGCTAAAATGTCTATAAAAATGCTAAAACATTAGAAAATACCGCAAAATACTTTAAAATCTTGGCAGAACGCTAGAAAAGGGACAAAATGTTTGCTTTAGAGCCTTATATACCAATAAAACAGTTCAGATGTATGGAAAAGATATAAAATGTCTAATCACTACACTGTCCTACAATTCTAAACACTCTCCCCAAATGGCATGGCATGACATTAAAAACTACGCCAGACAACACTGGCAACGCTAAAAATCACAATTAAAATCCTGCCACATGTATGAGAAAGCACTACAATTACTGAAAAAAAAAAGTCCAAAAACGTAAAAAAAAAAAAAAAAAAAAAGAAAGTTTTAAAAAGCATTAAAAACATGACAAAATATGAGCAGAAGATCTGAAAAGGCCTAAAATGCCTATTTTTAAAACCCCAAATTCCCACAAAACGCCATAAAATCAGTTGAAAGGAGCCAAAAAATGTGTGCTATGTACCCTGAAACTAGCTGTCCTAGGGCCCTAAACATTCTCCACATGACATGAAATGTCATTAAAAAGCATTCAAACAGCTGCAATAACACTAATATTATCTTACAAATCCCTATTATGCATAAAAGGGCGTCACAATTGCTGAAAAATGGTACTAAAATGCGTATAAAAGCGACAAAAATACATGTAAAAACACCACAATAATTAAAAAATAGTCCTAAAACATACTATAATGCTTATAAAAGCGTCAAAAGTCAATAGAAAACACTGACAGTATTAGCGAGAAGGTTTGTAAAAGCCTAAAATACTGTCTTTAGAGCACTAAATATCCATAAAATGGCATGAAAGCAGTTGAAAATAAAAAAAAAATGTCTGATGAGTACCTGAAATTAGCCGTTCTAGATTCCGAAACATCCTTCAAATGTAATGAAATGTAATTAGAAAGCATTCGAAACAGTTGTGCTGGCGCTCAAAACATTAAAGGACTTATAAATGTTCCGTAAACATCCAAGAAAGAAAGCAAAACGCTGCAAAATAAATAAAAGGAAAGTTCTTCAGTCAGCACCCCCCACAGTACAAACTGTCGATAAAGCATTTTACAATTCTTAGAAGAACCATAAAAAGAACTGAAAAACAATGCAGACGTCCTTGGAAAACCACTCTAAAGGACTGGCAAATACCCTTATTATTCTGATCATAGTTTATGTCCTCCCCTCCTCCTTGAATTTCCTAACTTTACCATGTATGCTCACACTAGGGTAAGCACTGTCCTTGTATTCCCTATCTCTCCTATGTATGCTCACTTGCCACTGCGCCAGCAGTCCTATATTAACTACTTAGTGGCACCAACTAATTGTCACAAGTTCCAAATATTAATATTACTAACCCAAATGATCAATAATCATAATAAAATACATAACTTAAGCTTCTCAGCAACAAATTATCAATATTAATCAAAACATTAGCGACACAAAACATGATATAGATTTTATCGTACGGCATTACTAAACCTACCATCATCCATGGTATTCACTGTAGTATTGTGGCAAAACGCACGTTACTCCTCTACTGAGGTTAGTAGCTTCGCATGTAGCAAACATTTTTCCCCTCTCTTAATGATGTTGAATCAACATAAAGCGGCCATTCAGTTAATAATATGATGGTGATTATAATACTTCTTTAAGGATTCATTCTACTAAACAGCAATATACTGTGGAGTGCAGAACGATACGCAAAAGCATCAGGCACAAAGAATTCTCTTTCAATGAAGAAAATGAAATCTGTAGGGTATGAAAAATTACCAAAGATATTGTTAAGAAAACCAAGGTTCTAAACCTTTTTTGGGAATCCAATTTTGGACAAAATTTACTTTTTTGGTAGGTAGGAAGTTTATTTTTTGTTTTACATAATACTCAACTTTTCCTTGACAAACCGATCCAACAGGAAAGTGCTAATCGCAACTGTAATAACGAGATATTCTCACACGAAGTAACATTTTCTTCCACACATAAGGGAAGGGAGATTATCTACCGTCCACAGTGGCCCCGATACGATGCAAAACACTTCGCTTCACAATATCTCATCATGGTCGCGTAACTGTACCGTATTTGGGCTGGATATCAAGGGACACTCTAAGTGTACTGTGGCAGCTTGAAGATTCACTGAATACTCGATAGTGTTTTGGTTCCCGTGAGGATAAATGATCCTGATAGAATTGTTGAATTTTTTCGCAATGATAATCCTTTCCACACATCTCAAGAGGTTTTAAATTTGTTTTCAGAGAGGCAGGATATCAGAGTAGTAGAATGTCAGAATGTGTGGATATAGGTTATAAGGGAGCTGCGCTCAATTTACTTACAGATGGGCAAAGGACAAAAGATGGCTTCTTGGCATAAATTCAAGAAGTCTGGGATCTTGTAGCTTCTGGTTCACATTACTGCAGACATTTAATTCTGTCCATGCTCCGAAGATTGAGGGCAGTTATACGGCCTGAGAGTTCATACATCAAAATTAATTATGTTTATGTTTTGTATTTTAGTTTTAGAAGATAATTTATTTACACATTCTTTATAATTATTTAATACGAGTATAGGTACAATTATATTATTGTGTGCATATATAGGTCCATATTGTCAAACGCCATATATATTAAGTAATATTTTGTTCTACATATCCAGTCATAAAATTAACAAGCATAAAATATATGACAATCAGTGCAAAATTTGAACGTAGGAAGAAGTGGAAGCAAGGCCTTCTTAGCCTCTCAGCCACCGGAACATGGTTTCTTGACTTTCAGTGGTCACAAGTTAAACGTTACACTTCTAAGATCATTGTACATTTTTCTCGTGTGCATTGTACGCATAGCTTTTAGGAAGATACACGAAGTTCCTCGATTCACACATGGAGCCTGGAGACGCTTCATTTTAAATGTCCACGGGTAAACTACGTACTGCAGTTATAATACGTAGGTTGAATGCGAAGTCCTTTACATCAAGAAATATATTGTATAAAATTAGTCTTAAACTTCGTAGCTCCCATAAAATGATATAGGTAAGTTTCACATATTTAAAAGAACGTAATATCGATGTAATAATCAACACAAAATAGCATCATTCCGTTATACCAAGAACAAAAGCATCCACTTCTATTATGTGGGTACAGCTCTATGTACACTAAAATGTAGTAAGGGATGATTAATTGTTTAAAAATAGAGTACTAGCTCTCTCAAGCTCTATAGACAGAACCGGACTAAAACTTTCAATACTCGGATTTGAATCAGCGATCTCCCGGTGTCCATCCGGTTGTTCTACCACTGTGTTACAAAGGCGGCATGCAGGTACAATATCGCCCTCCGTGGTGTAATGGTACCATGCTAACTTCGTATGCCCAAGGTCGCGGGTTCAAACTCGGCGGAGGACGATGGATTTTTTCAGGTGTAAAAATCCTTAGAATGGCTTGCTTCGGAAGGGAAGGAAAGCCGCTGGTCCCGTGTCGTAAATTTACGGATCGTAAAAGAACCTCAATTCTGAAAGGCCTCTGAGCAAAATGTAGTGGTCCTTCACACCCAATTTAGAGTGGGACGCTGAGAACCACAGTAGTTAAATAGCGTCCATAAATAACACGCCATTTACATTTTTTGCCGATACAATATAAAATTCCCCAACTGACTCGCATTTTTCCGGTAAACCAAAAGAAGATCACAAACTATTTTAAGATGGCACACCCCAATGGGGACTTATAATGACGTAAGGACCTTAACTTCCGGGCTTCATAGTTTAACCAACTATTACGTCAATCATTTTTAATTGCTTTTTCCCCCCCACAGAAACTGTGTGAAGGACAGAATTGGATAGATAAATCAGACTGAAAAATTCGGTATCAAACCCGGGATAACCGTTGTTCAAATCCCGACAATGCCGTTGAATTTTCAGTCTGACTCCGCCTATGCAATTCCTTATCTCCACACAGTGTGTGTGTGTGTGTGTGTGTGTGTGTGTGTGTGTGTGTGTGTGTGTGTGTGTGTGTGTGTGTGTGTGGAAAAACTAATTAATTAACAGTAGCTCAAATTATCAAACATTTTAGATGAAATTAGAGTTTTGAATGTTTTGGAAGCAAGGCTGTACTCGTTTATGTACATAGCCGATATACAGCTATATAACGCACAATATGAATATAGACAATCTGCTAATAAATAAATAAATAAATAAGTTTACGTATCATACAAAGGACTTTTCAATATAAGCAGTAACTCAAAAGCCTGTGCTTTAATAAATGAATTGTTTACTTATATTTTATGCAAAATGCAACAAAATGATAGCGATATAAACACGTTTCACTTTCAGCGGTCTCTCTCGATACATGGTCGCTCGGCCTCCCATTTTCTTTCAGCAAGCACTGCTCGTCCCGGGTATCGCTCCCCGAACACGCTCAGTGGTCGTGTTCTGTGTTAATCACGAGAGTAACACACAACTTGACATTCGCGGCGTAAGTAGCCGAATCTGTTTGCCTCCTCGGCATCCACAAAATTCACGGGCGATCTGTACAGCTGCCGAGTGCAGTGCTAGTTACTATTTACTGCGCAAGGACACTTGCTGCCGCTCATCGGTAAGTCAATGTCAAAATAAGCAAGATGATACCTATTCATTGTAGAAGTAGGTATTCACTAACGTAATAGAGTGAAGATAATTCACAGGTTTTATATAAAGCTCTCATATTACTGGTTCAGTTACCTGATCTCTCTCTATCTCTCCTTGCTGTGTAGTTGTGAAACTGACCATTCTTTTCATCTCTGTTTTATTGATTCTTTAATACCACTTTAACAAGCATTATTTGTCTTCTGTATCAGGAATAAATCCTTCGTTTATGTGGCTAATGTAGCATTTACTTCTTTATTGTGCATACTTCAATGCAGTGTGTCTCGTCCAGTTAAGTTAAAACGAATGGGCTATAATCTTATTCTAAATAAGCACAGGGAAACTATAGTTAAACTAGCGTAGACAGGGTTCCCTGTTTCGCCTTTGCTAGAGATTGGAGCGTAAATAACTTGGTGCCATAAAATTAGCTGTATATTACCAGGGGCCATAAATTTGTAAGGACCTGCAGCCTGCAATCCGCTGATACTATTCGTTTCACCCTCTGCTGCGGACGATTAAGTCTGCTGTTGTGGCGCACACACTGATAAAGGAGTCCTGCTTAAACAGCGGGACCATTTCCCCGTGGAATATGCTCCCCTCTTTCAATCTACATTACCTTAATAAATTTCTGATATTTATGTGCAACAATAAAATACCATCGTGTGTTCGTGTAGTTTAAACTCTAAGCCAGAAGTCAATCTCTGAAACAGCGAAAAGATGCATTGTGCTAAGCAGCACATACCCTGATCAAATACATACACATGCTGGTACCCAACTGGTAGGTACAGTAATATCTTGATATTAGATAAACACGGCAGCAATGTTTCCTCTCTTATTTCTTGCCGGCGAAGTGGCGCCTCAGTAACGTGTGCAGCAAACATTAGCAAGGTCGCGGGTTTGACTCTCGGGATCATCCACTTTGAGCAATGGGGATTTTCGGTGTTAGCAAGGCGTTTTTTTTTTTTCAACTTTTTTCCGTTCCCAAAGTGTCCTGGCCCTTCATGTCCTTTCATCATCATTTCATTTAACTTCCGTCCGATGGTCTTTTTGAAGGGTGAAAATGCCGGCGATGGTGCTTCAGTGAGACATGACAGGAAACAGGGGTGTTCTCTGGAAGCCTCACCTATCCACGACCTTCGGCTGGTGCCGGAGTATGGGGTGAGGTGTTGGACCCTATAAGGGACGGGATCATCGGTCTTCCTGTCTACCTGTTAAGGAATCTCAACCTGGTAACTGTAATGGTCTTCAAGTTGCTGTGCCGTCGGTCCTGTGTTTTATCTCACCTTATTCTCCTTCCCGTGGAGCATTACATCACTGATTGAGTGCCGAGTCCCCTCCGTCCTACAAAATTCTTACCAGTAACTCACAGGATAACATACGGTAAATGTAAACATTTGCTCAGGCCTCAGGAGATATTAAACTTAGCCTGTATGTGTAAGCTTCTTTTCCTTTTCTTTCCATTTTCCATGTTTCTTAGTTTCCATGCCGAGATATCATGGGACGCTCCAATTGGGGCGGTCGTGGATTCGATTCCCGACCGACCGACTACTGCAAATATGAAGAAGCACACACGGATAAAGTTAATATGCTTTTTAGTGAACTACAGAGCCTTTATAATTTAGAGAGTAGGGTTATCTCTTCTACTTTTTCTTCATTTACGATACAGATTCCCGTCATTTCTCCGGGCGCATTTCAGCCCGGGGCTTATTCTGATATCTGTATCGTTTAGAGCCAACCCATTACATCTGCATCCCTTAAAAAAAGAGTGCAGCCTTGCAATGGGTATGGATGGTGCTTTTTCTGGTTCTTTGAACATTTTCTCAAATGTCTATATCTCTTGCAAACCAAAGCTTCGCAGGAATATAAAATGCGCTTGGCTGTTTCAGTTTCCTTTCTGCAAAATCTGCGGTCTAAGTTGCCCTGAAGTACCCCAATTGTGTTGAGATGCGTTTTTACAGGGGCATGCCCTATGAGGAAAGCACTAACTGTTCTCAGCTGAAGTCTGCTACATTTTAGCAGGCTCTCAGCTCATTCCTTATGTAGTCTTTTGATAAATAGTTTCCCCTATCTATTTCCTGGGGTTTTACTCCAGGTCTTGTAATGCTCTCTTTTAATTAAACATGAAGATGTTCCTAGAGAGGCTCTGGTCCAAGAAATTGTGAAGCTGCTCCTTGGCTTGTAAGTTCGTCAGCTATTTTCATTGCCGTCTATGCCCTATGGCCCGGCACCCAGATGAGTTGAACCTCATTCTGTTCTGCCAGGTCATTAAGTATATTTAGGCAATTTGAACCAGTCCCGATGTAACATTATGACCACTAAGAGCCCTAAGTGCGCCCTGGTTATCTAAGTGTATAAGGATCTGTTTTCCAGCGTTACTTCTCCTTATATTTTCATGAACGCATTGAATAATGGCATAGGTTGCTGTTTAAAAAACAGGAGCATATTTCCCCAGGGAAAAGAACCCTTTACACCTTCGTTTTATGTCACATACTTCAGAACCAGTTCCTGATCCATCCTTTGATCTGTCTGTAAATCGCATCAAATTCTTCTCCGACTTTTCCAGAGTTTTATTTTTCCAGCGTTAGGGATCAATAGTGATCTCGAATTTTTTATTAAAATGTTTAATTGAATTTATTTAGACTAAGTGCATTTCTAAATATACAACTTTTATATACTTCCTAATTTTCAGCATACCTGATTCTGCTTCAGGATCTCTCAGCTGCTTTCCATGTTGCAGTCTATAGAGTGCCATTCTTGCCTCCTTCATCATAACTAAGTGTAATGGAGTCAGGTTTAAGTCTATTACTGCTACTAACTACTTTAAAAGTGTTTTCGCACGCTTTATTGTTTTCCTAAAATGTTATTCAGATCCATCCTGGTATCTAAATATCTATGCATTTCACCCCATCAGACATTTTAATTTCATTACCTTGAAGATATAGAGTCCAATACGCTTTATATTTTTCTTCTTGGTAAATGGTGTTATTACTGTTTTCTGGCTGCTAATACCTAGACCCTCATCCTCAGGCCATTTTGTCACAGTGTTCAAGGCCAACTGCATGAGCTCCCTGAGAGATCCTATGAATTTTTTACGAACCATGATGACGATATTGTCAGCATTGCCCATGATTCAATGCCTAGACTGCTTACTTTATTAAGCAGCCCATCAACCATTAGGTTTCAAATATGGGCACTCCGTCTTGTGGACACCCTCTCATGACCTTAGCAGCTTAGCTGCTATCCATGAGGCTTGTATGGACTATTCTGCCTTTCAGCACACATTGGATCCACCTGATCCAGGTTTCATCAATGCAATGCTTCCTTGCACCAATAGTTATGACATTAATGGAGGTATTATCAAAGCCACCCTCAATGTTAATGATGGCATCTAATGTTACTTCATTCTCCGGTATGGTCCTTTCCAGTCTATGTACAACCTGGAAAAGGGGAGTTTCTGTTGATCTGCCTGTTCGGTAGGCATATTGATTCTAGTACAGAGGACATATCTCCAAAGCACCTTCTTTTATATGCATATCTATTAATTTCTCAAGAGTTTTGAGAATTACAGGCATTAAGCTGTTAGGTCTTAGGGACTTTGCCAGGGTCACAGGTTTCTCTGCCATTTGTATCTGTACTTCCCCACGCAGCGTGGTAGAAGTTGGCATCACCGCCAGCTACCAGCTGCAGTCCTTCAGAGTTGCAGGTGTCTGCCATCTGTTCCAGTTCCCTCGTAGGAGGTAAGCTGGGTTATCAAATGGGAGGTAGACTGATCCGAGTATGAACTCCCTCGGTCCACTTTGCCCTATTGATTTTATTTTCACTGATGTTAAATTCCTGGATGAAAGGTTCATTAACGGCATTATATCCATGTCCTTTTTTGACTAAAACGCAGGTTCTAGGTGTCTTATCGGTTTTTTTATCCACTAATTTCCCGCCAACCTCCTTGAGCCCTTTTATTATCCCTTTATAAGAGCAGCCTTCCTGGAGAACTGCTACATTATATGACTTCAACTTCTCTCTGAGCGCAGCTGAAGCTGCTCTACTGTGATGAAGACTTACCTGCAGTACCTTCAGCATCTATATCCCGGTCCTTAAAGGATTTGAAGGATACTGTTCCAGGTCCCCAATAAGCCTTAAGGTTGCCTTTTTGGGGTGCCTTGTATTAGCATGAATCGATCGAGAATGCCAACGTTTGCCCCTTCTCGACCGATTTTCTGCTCATAAGCAACCATTCCTCTGTTTTCAGGTCGGGATTTTGGTTCCCGAGTCCCTTGACAATAAGTGTTAGCTCAGAGTTATCTGGTATCCAGACTAGCACCTTGGGTCTATGGGAGGTTCTTGGAGTTGACTACTTTCAACTCCGCCTCCTCCCAAAGACCTTTATGCCCGCTGTCTGGTTAAGCCAGTCTTTGGGATGTTCACTTGCACAAGTTATCCAAAGGATTCCCTGCACAAAATTAGTACCGATGAATTGTGGAGGAGGACTATCTTTAGGAACCACATTCACAGCTTCAGTCAGTTTAGACCGTACCAGGTCAACTTGTTCCTGATGCACTTTTGTATCAGGATGTAGAATAGTTATGATCGCCAGCCTGACTCTAACTGTGGCATCAGGAAAGACACAGTCTTTCGGACTTGGAACTCCTGTGTTTTTTGGCATCCTGCCCTACAGATTTTGGAGTGCTGGTAACTGAGTGGGGACTTTAACACCCCCACTAGGTCCAGTACCTTGTTTTCCTAGAGTGATCCTCCTGGCAGGTTTCTCAACCGTCCAGGTCCCCTCTCTCATCTTCTTCTCTCTTAGAAGTTTATTCTTCCTCTGTGCTCCTGAAGAAATTTTGGTTTGCAGCAATGACATATCTGCAGCCAAATCCTCAACGGATATTTCATAGATTCTTTGTATTGTCAAGTCTGCTTCAAGGGCTCCTTGATCAGTTTCTTTTAACATTTTTTGTTACTTGTGTCCATTTTCGTACCCCGATTATGAGGGAAAAACTGTCGACCCTGGCAGATCCCCCTATGCCAGGGCAAGGCTAAATACTCTGAGAGGTCTGCTGGTACCCCAGAGGCTCCGTTTGCGACACATCCCCCATGTGTCATACACCCCTTCGGCACTGATACGCATTACACCTTGGGGTTGGGGAGTTGATTCGCGGTCTCCTGTTCAATATTTGGAGACAGGCATACACAGTGTTAAGGCGAGAGCCGAACCACCATGTAGGTCCCCGGCTATCCACTTACCTGCCGATGCTCTCGGTACCCGTTCAAGGTTGAACTTTAAAGGTGTAGAGGGCCATTAAGACCACGACGTGACCCCCCACCCCGGGAGGGTCATCTTTTAGGTCCACAACTAATTTAAAAACCTATTTCACCTATCAAAACCTGCTATTTATGGTGTAATATTGCTCTTATCTAACATAAGAAACATAAGAAACTAGACCCACTATAAGGTTATAATAAAACATTAAGGCGCCCTAACAAAAACTGTGGAGAGTGCTCCACTCTATTATTATTATTGTTCTTCTTCTTCTTATTCTTATCATTCTTCTTCTTCTTATTATTATTATTATTATTATGCAAGGTATAGCTTAATAACTAATAGTATAATACGATAGCAGAGTAAATCAAGATACGAAAACGATTACGTGCAAACACGAAAGCACGTAGCACGTTTTAATTACTTGTGAGTCTAAATGGTGGTTTTATTCTCTTGTACATTAATAAGAACTCTAGTATAACGGAACCGCCATAAATGAGCGAGATTACTTCACTGTTTACGCGATATGCAGGTGAAGAAGAACGAAGTTTGTTCTATATTACATGGCCACTGACCGGCGTAAGCCTGAAAAAATGTAAATGGCTTGCTATTTATGGACGCTTTTTAACTACTGCGGTTCTCAGCGCCCCATTATAAATTGGGCGTGAAAGACCTCTCTATCAGACCTAAGGTTCTTTTACGTGCCGTAAATCTACAACACGGGACCCACGGCTTTATTTCCCTTCCGAAGGAAACCATGCTAGGGATTTTTACATCCGAAAAAATACATCGTCCTCCGCCGAGTTTGAACTCGCGACCGTGGGTATATGAAGTTAGCATGGTAACCGTTACACCACGGAGGACGACGTATTCCTGGATTTGCCCCGTCGATTTCTAAAAATTTATAACTCATGAAATACGGCGCTGTTAGGTCACCTGGTAAAGTACTACACTGTATACATGTATGTGGTTAAAATTTGAAATATTGGAAATAAAAAATACAGCTTTTATATCCAAAGGTATATTTTGCCCTAGGTTGGTACTACCTGTGACTATAATTCTATTTATGTCTAAAGTTCATATCCTTACATTGAGTTCTTAGAAAGGTCAGACTTAACAGTCCAATGTCTTAGCCAGGATTTCAACTTTGGATCTCCCAGTATATATCCAGATTCTCTAACCCTGAGGTACAATGGCAATATACCGACACAAAAGAAACTTTTTTTCATGGTGGTTAACCTAATAGCTGATTAAACCATGAAGCTACGGATTTAGACTTCTTATGGCATTGTATATCGCCATTGATCGGAAGAAAACGCGAGTCACTTGGGAAAATTAATGGCCTGACAGCATTTTGGCATGGTAACCTAATGATTAGAATGCTCAATGTAACCTAAAGTAACTTGGTGCTCCTAGGGTTGATAAAACTGGTTGACAACCAGACCTGCAGACAGCTAATAGCTTTAGAAAACTGAACTATAGTGAAAAACATAATGAATAAAACATTAAATTACCTTACGGATAGCAGCATAATTCCTTTTAAGAGCTCGATTGCCATGGAGTTGAATTTTATTTATTTATTCTTACACAAATACACCTTGCTGTGTAAAATCGTTGACATTTTTATTATATAGCGCATTACTGTAAGGTATAGCAATGAACTACATTAGTAGAATACCGTTACACATGGTTCTAAAAATGTCAGGTTTCTATTTCCACCACATTCTCCTTTTAGTACATGTAACATCTCATTTGTACTCACAATAAGAGATAAATCATTTTAATTTCTTAACAGCAAAAGCAACATGGGGACTGTTCCATCGCAATTCACCGCCTGTATAATATTTTAGGTATACATGCAGGACATAGTTGACACAAATAAGTAAATTTCTTAGTAAACACTGAAATAACTTATATCAAAATTAGCAGAGCGGTTTCTGTGATTATTTCGGAAACAAAATTAATTGTCGCTTTACTTGTGAAATATACCTGAACTTACGCGAACAGAGAGAGAGAGAGAGAGAGAGACAGACAGACAGAGAGAGTAGGTGAAGATATGTTATTACACACAAAAAGTAAAATGTGAATCACTTACTGCTCATTGTCTAAACATTGCCTTGTCTCCTAAAATGTCTCGTATGGATAGAAGGCAGGTGCAGAAATACACAAGACGGCCTCCAGTAGCTGGAGCATAACACCGCAAGTAGATCACAGTGCCCTTGTTTGCCTCTAACGTGAACCTTGGGAGGGAGGGTTATGGGGAAACCTAAAAGTAGATAAGACGTGCACGACGGTGTGCAGTAGTAAAGAAGGGACTCCCAAAATTCCAAATGGAGATCTTCCTGCGTCGGTTTGCCACAATTCCCGCCTGTGAGTACCGTTGGCCCGAGATACGCTCCGGCCTCAACACTCCAACCAATCGCCAACCTTACCAAAGCACATTAACCACTATCCTGCCACAACACACCGAACCCCGTCGTATGTTCCTTCAACCCTGAAAAAAAGGAAAGACAATGATGGGGAACGGAAATTCATGCTAGAAGAGGAAATATGCAGCATGCGCCCACCGATCGGTGGAAACCTCGAAAAACTCCATGTTTGTAGTAGCCGGTCGGTCAGGAATCGAATCCAGGACCGGCCAAATTGGAGCGTCCCATGACACCTCGGCATGGAAACTAGGAAACATGGAAAATGGAAAGAAAAGGAAAAGAAGCTTACACATACAGGCTAAGTTTAATATCTCCTGAGGCCTGAGCAAATGTTTACATTTACCGTATGCTATCCTGTGAGTTACTGGTAAGAAGTTTGTAGGACGGAGGGGACTCGGCACTCAATCAGTGATGTAATGCTCCACGGGAAGGAGAATAAGGTGAGATAAGACACAGGACCGACGGCACAGCAACTTGAAGACCATTACAGTTACCAGGTTGAGATTCCTTAACAGGCAGACAGGAAGACCGATGATCCCGTCCCTTATAGGGTCCAACACCTCACCCCATACTCCGGCACCAACCGAAGGTCGTGTAAAGGTGAGGCTTCCAGAGAACACCCCTGTTTCCTGTCATGTCTCGCTGAAGCACCATCGCCGGCATTTTCACCCTTCAAAAAGACCATCGGACGGAAGTTAAATGAAATGATGATGAAAGGATATGAAGGGCCAGGACACTTTGGGAACGGAAAAAAGTTGGAAAAAAAAAACGCCTTGCTAACACCGAAAATCCCCATTGCTCAAAGTGGATGATCCCGAGAGTCAAACCCGCGACCTTGCTAATGTTTGCTGCACACGTTACTGAGGCGCCACTTCGCCGGCAAGAAATAAGAGAGGAAACATTGCTGCCGTGTTTATCTAATATCAAGATATTACTGTACCTACCAGTTGGGTACCAGCATGTGTATGTATTTGATCAGGGTATGTGCTGCTTAGCACAATGCATCTTTTTGCTGTTTCAGAGATTGACTTCTGGCTTAAAGTTTAAACTACACGAACACACGATGGTATTTTATTGTTGCACATAAATATCAGAAATTTATTAAGGTAATGTAGATTGAAAGAGAGGAGCATATTCCACGGGGAAATGGTCCCGCTGTTTAAGCACGACTCCTTTATCAGTGTGTGCGCCACAACAACAGACTTAATCGTCCGCAGCAGAGGGTGAAACGAATAGTATCAGCGGATTGCAGGCGTGATTAACACAGAACACGACCACTGAGCGTGTTCGGGGAGCGATACCCGGGACGAGCAGTGCTTGCTGAAAGAAAATGGGAGGCCGAGCGATCATGTATCGAGAGAGACCGCTGAAACTGAAACGTGTTTATATCGCTATCATTTTGTAGCATTTTGCATAAAATATAAGTAAACAATTCATTTATTAAAGCACAGGCTTTTGAGTTACTGCTTATATTGAAAAGTCCTTTGTATGATACGTAAACTTATTTATTTATTAGCAGATTGTCTATATTCATATTGTGCGTTATATAGCTGTATATCGGCTATATACATAAACGAGTACAGCCTAGCTTCCAAAACATTCAAAACTCTAATTTCAAGATTGCATTTAAAACTGTTGATAATTTCAGCTACTATTAATTAATTTGTTTTTCCACAGACACACTGCGTGTAGAACAGGAATTGCATAGACGCAGTCAGTGTCTTGTCCTGCGGTGCCATAGTAGTAAAAACGGTCATTAAGCACTGTCCAATGACAGTAATATTAATGATAATAATAATATTAATAATAGCAGTTATAATATTAATGAAAATAATAATAATAGTAATAATAATAATAATAATAATAATAATAATAATAATAATAATAATAATAATAATAATAATAATAATAATAATAATAATAATAATAATAATAATAATAATAATAATAATAATAATAATAATAATAATAATTTGAAATATCCTAATGTACCAAAAAAAAAAACCGACTCAATTCGTGAATTTAATGTCGCACTGGCATGCTGCCATTTTAGCTCAGTGGTAGAGCAACCGGACGGACACCGTGAGATTGGTGTTTGTTATCCCGACGAGGGCATTGTATTTTTTAGTCTCGCTCTACCTAACGAATTTGAGATAGTACTTTATTTTTTTAAACAATTCATCATTCTTGATAACATTTTGGTTTGTATAGAGCTGTTCACAGCCCCCCCCCCCACACACACACACTTGGTATACCGCTAGGACGATAGTGTGGCAGTTATTACACGGAATTTACGGTATTAAATGTGTGCCACTAATATCACTTTATGAGAGGAACCTGGTGTAAGACTAATTTTATACGACATATTTTATTTCTTTATGTAGAAGACTTCGTATTCAACCTTTATATTATCGCTATATACACCAAAGTATATTGAATACATTGACTCGGCTTGTCTTTACAACAGATGGAAGTAATAATCAGAATTATTTTCAGAGGCAGTCTTTCAACAGTCTGATAGCTTCTTTCTGAAAATATAACGAAGGATTAGGTAATAGTTTAGATTATTTCAACATCTTACATCATAAATAGGGAATATGCACTTATTATAGCACATACGCAAAGAATTGGGCATTCTCAAATAAACTTTTATATGGATGAACCTCCAAATGCTTGAAGACAACTGACCGCTTTATTTTTGTTAGTATTTTACTTGGTTGTATTCTTTTAGAAATCAAGGCCTACACTTCATCTACAGATAATGTGGAATTCAAAACCATTTTTATGGTAAGTGCTTTACTGTTTAGCGTAAGTCTCACCGTCCAACCAATACTTCTTTCACTGTTTATAAATGAGGAATAGTTTGTTGGTGGAACTATAGCAGGATAGTATCAACATCCATCCCAGGCCATCGACTTGTTGCCCTTATTAAAACTCTGCAGGTTGTGCGTAATAAATAGGTAGTCAAGATGGCCCATTAGCAACCATCTCGATATTTGCAGTCTTCAATTTCCCCCAATATTGAGAAAGTGCACCATTTTTTCAATATCATTGGTATTTAAAATAAGAACTGAAGCTTTCCTGGCGACGTGTTAATTCCAAATCTTCTCGGGCTTCTAGCCAGGTAAAAACTTGGCTTGACACCAACGTTTCGAAGAAGTGCATCTTCCTCGTCTTCAGGGTGACTTACCCTGCAGCAGGCGAATCAGTTCACCCTGAAGACGAGGAAGATGCACTTCTTCGAAACGTTGGTGTCAAGCCAAGTTTTTACCTGGCTAGAAGCCCGAGAAGATTTGGAATCATTGGTATTGTTAGTATAATAGACAATGTGGACTTCGTGTAAATATGTCAGCAAGCGATGACGAAGTGTTTTGACGGTGCCAAACTGAGACATAGCGCTTTGACGTTATACTGTGGTGATATCTCTTCCCTTCAGTAGAAATGATATCTTTTACCACTTTTTAGGTTCTTATGTTCCAGAATTTGGGAATATCTAGCAACTTAAAAATAATGCTCATACCTAGGATATTTGGACCTGATGTATGGAATGACAGATTTTCTTCCAGAAGATGAGGGTAAATAGTACATATAGTAGGGTCCTCTAAAAGATCTGTCGGTAAATGAGAAAAAACCTCCGTTTTCTTCTAAAATGACGTACTAGAGTTTGGCATAAATCACCATAACAGACTAGCGGGAACCACATAAGCCTGGGATTGATCGCAGAATCGCTATCAGAAGCAATGCCCTGCATTTGTGATTGATAGCAAATATGCCTAGTCTTCGTTTTATGTTCATAATTATGTTCAAATCCTATTAACGTAGCCCATCCAAAATGATAGAAAATACTCAGTTCAATCCGTTGTGCGATGTTTTCAGGTGACACTAGAACTTATGATATATGCCCAACTTTCGACGATATGAATGAATTTGCATTTCAGATTTCTGCAGGAGATTAAGAAATTTATCGATTACGGAATATTAACAACATTGCAAGGGAAAATACTGCCACGACCTGTGTCGTCGTAGGGTTCTCAGCTTCCAACGAGGGTCACGTTATCTTGACCACCAAGATGACGCGTCCTTCTCCGGAAGCTAACAACACCTAAAATTAAAATGGAATGTCTCTTGCAGAGAATTTTCACCGTGTCAGCGATGGGTACATCATTCACATAGAATCTAAAACTCCAATTTCCAAGAGGCAACAATTTGATTCTTAAAAATAATACGAGCCGTTGAAGCCATGGCATAGCTTTGATGCACATGCGTCAAACATTTGAGAGGTTGTGAGCTGCAAAGGTGGTATGTCATCTTCATACCTGAATGTGGTGAACAAGATACTAGGAGAAAAATAGATCATGAACTTACCCTGCAGCAGGCGAATCAGTGATTTAGTATACATATGGAATGCATCAGCATTGAGAGCTGATAATACTGTAAAATTCCACTTCTGAATGGAAATTGTATAGTAGAGAATTCATTAATCTGACCCGTGCATGTTTTTCAGCATACAAAAATGAGATGTCAAATAGAAGCTCTTTTTAAACTCCAACTTTTTCCCAAAAATGGTCGATATTGTCAATCGCTCGATGAAATAACGAGTAAATACTAGCAGTCTCGTAGGAATGAGCAAAAAAAAAAAAATGTCATATCAGGAAGGTATTCCTAACTTCCAGTGACCAGATTTCTAGATGTATCTAATTTTTTCTCTTTTTAGATTTTGGATAGTGTTTAACGCCCGTCTCTTTTTCGATAATCTTTACACCAATTCGATTCCTTAATAGTTTAGCAAATATCTTTATAATGAGGTTTTAAGAACGTAAGAGACTCATGAAAAGTGTTTGTTAGAAAATGTTTTGGGAATTATCACAATAGCACCTTCTTTAAATTCCAGTGGATCACTCAACCCTTTCAATAATTGATCATAAAGACGGGAAGCAACAGCTGAATGAATTTTCAGTAGAATTTTTAAAACTCCTATCCATTACCATGCATACTAAAAGCCAATTTTGAGCTACCAGTCTTTAATGTAAATAACACCGCCTCAGGGATTATGCACTGGTAAGTGTGCTGTTTTCCTTCTCTGAAACTAGTACACCGACATGCTCGAAAAGGGTGCATTAAGCACAGCAGCCATAATGATAAATTATGTATAAAGAAAAAACACATCGCCTGCAAGAAGTAAGTAATACGCACCTAGGAGGTACCAAGTTGGTCATATAACGTGGGATACCTCTGTAGCCATATGATACAGAACCCTTGTTTAGGTTTTAGTGATTTAACGGGTACAGAAGCGTATCTTATCACCGAATATAAGACGGAAGGCAAAACTTATTTGACATTTTGAATCTACTTTCCAACTATTTAGAATTCTGACGCCTTTATACTATGAGCTGCTGTGACAGCTGCTGAGACAAATTGTAAAAATGCTTTCATTCCTGGGATTTAGGATAACCAGCAGTTTCGAAAAAGGAGCGAATGGTAGGTTAATCACTTCTGACCTATTTTTGTAATTCCGCCCGCGTGCTGAAACTCACACAAACTACGAGTTATCTCCCAGCGTGAAGGCACATTTCTGTTATTGCGGTGTTCAGAAAGCAACGATGCGTTCAGTTTCGAATAGTTTTTCCATGTGTTGGGATTCTTAATCAACTGCCATCTTAATCAGCAGTGTTTGGTGATCACTAATGGTTGCAGGGCTCACTACAGTGTTTAAAACCTTGCTGTGATTCTGATGATCCACATAAAAGCTGTCAGTTCGAAACACAGAGATACCTATATGAATTCTAAATTGCATTGTAAGACCAAGAAAATGTCTCAATTCTCTAGGAGCTGTAATTCAGTAAGCAAGGTTTTAAGTTTGGTAGAGGGTCCCGTAGAATTAGTCCAATGTGACGCTTTCAGGAGATTTGTGCCTTTTCTTCTTGTAATTGTGGCCCCTGTCTTTATTATTAGTGGCCGGCGATGTGAATGGCATTGAGTCACGGTCCTCCGTTTGTTCCGTAACGTATATGTTACTGCTTCCATTGGATCATCGCCCCAACTGTTGGTCAAAATGGTCTAATTTGCAGACGCATACACAGACGTACCTGCTCAGCAGGTTAAAATTATATTGGTAATACTGTAGTATTAATGCCTTAATAAGGGTACTGATTTAACTGTCAGGACAGGCTGGGTGAGGGGGGGGGGGGTCGACGACCACAAATCTTTTGGGGGATTGAATGCGACACCGGCATGTTCTCACACTTGCCCAACAGTTAGAGCATCCGCACGGAGAGCGTGGAAAACGTGTTCAAGTCCCAGCTGTGGCTGTGGCATTTCGTTTTTCAGCTGGTCTAACAGTAAAAAATCATGCCCTTAATAGGGCATACTTCCCAGTGTGCCAACGATGTGAATATTATTTTGATACTGAGAACGTTCGAAGAAAGAAAGAGTCGTTGGTTCATTGAATGTCATTCCTGTATTTTGTCACAGTAGCTCAATGGTTAAAGGAACAACACGGAGAAGGAGAGAACCGTGTTCTCATCGCAGCAGTTGCATTGAGTTTTTCAAGTAATACTTGCAGCATAACACATACCCTTGGTAGGGCGTTTAAAACGGCATTGCTAACATAGTACAGTAAGTATGCTACAAAACTTGGCCATCAGGCGCACGGCCCGTCGCCCGGCCACGTTCTGTACACTTGGCTGGCAGTCACACATGCGTAGACGTGAAATAAAATCTCAAATCAATTAACAATTATCAGAATAAACACAAAACATATACTATCACAGTATTGTATCCGTTTATTGCCTCCCACACCCCTATTTTTTTGATCATGCAAAGAGGTTTCATGAACGAAAATGGGTTTGTCTGTAGCATAATATCTGTTGTGTTGTAATGCCACATGACCATAAAAAAGAAACCATGCTTCGTCACGGTACAGTATTAATCGTGGGTCGATTGTTTTACGTTAACATTCCTCAAAATCCAGTTACAGAAATTTACCCAACTCTGGTGATCACGTAATAGAAATTCCTGAACAACATTAACCTTGTATGGTTTGAGTTTTAAAAGTTTTGTTGCTTTCCATACTGAAGCTTTCGAAATGTCAGTTTCTTGTGCAAGGCGCATAAGAGATTTTCGAGGTGACCGTTCTAACCTCTTTCCGATTTTGTCTAATTTCTGCTCCGTAAACACCGCGTTTAGCGTTCTTTTGCTATCACAAATGGATCCCGTCTTCCTGAATTTATTTACAAGCAAACAAACAGCCTCTCTACTCGGAAAACGCACGCCAGGAAATTTACTTTCAAATTGCCTTACAACTTCCCTACAAGATGATGTAAACACATAACTATCGTACATAAACACCCTTTTGATACTGTATACTCCATTTTGAAAGCACTTCAAGCAAAACTAAACACTTCCTAACACTCCAAATGCTATTCACATGTGAACTGGACTAGAACAGAAGAAAGAATGCCGCACGTGTGACGACAGAACGCAGGGAAAGACAGTGAAGATCACACAGGCCGTACTGCTGGCGGCCAAGTTTTTTTTAACAAACGTACTGTATTAAAATTGCCCAATAGTTGGCATAGCATGTGAACACTACCCGGGTACTGAGTACTTACAATATTTAGCAGCAGCAGCAGCAGCAGCAGTAGCAGTAGCAGTATGGCTTTAGGGCGCAAAACTGCATTGGTTATTAGCGTCCTAGAGTAGTTAAAAGAGCCAAAAGTTAAAAGGCATAAAAACCACTAAAACAGAATTATCACTCAAGGGTTAAAACTTGACAGAGAATAAAAAGGCTACCTAAGCCAGATTAAAAACAAAGTACTAAAAAAAAAAACAAAACAAGTCGGGAAAGGATAAAACCAAGATAAAAATTTAAACCCTACTGTACATCCCGCAGCGGCGGAGAAAATTAAAAAGTCCGGCACAAGATACAGGATTGTCGCCGTGAAGGGTGGGGATGTCAGTAGGCAGACATAGGGACGCACGCAGCACAGTATAAAGGTGGCACTCCAATAAAAAATGACTCACCGTCAAAGGCTCGTTACACGAAGCACATTGCGGTGCGGCTTCCCCACGTAAAAGGTACTCATGGCTAAAACGGCAGTGTCCAATACGCAGTCGCGCTAAAATCACTTCATCGCGGCGAGATGCACGCGAAGAAGTAGTCCAGGGGACAGGAAGGGACTTGACCTGTCTGAGTTTGTTCCCACGCACCCCGGACCATTCCGCGAACCAACGCGAAAGAATGGCCCGGCGCAGGAGGACACGAGCATTATTGGGAGGAACAGTGGAGCTAAAAGCAGTGGGATTTAAAATCGCAGACTTGGCAGCTGCGTCCGCTTGCTCATTCCCGCTCACACCTACGTGACCAGGAACACAAACAAACGACACGCTGACGCCAGCATCAGCGAGCGAATGCAGGCGATCCTGAATACGCTGTATCAAAGGATGGTATGGATACAGCTCACGCAGGTCCTGTAGTGCACTGAGGGAATCGCTACACACAACAAACTGCCTAAAATCCTGTCCCCGAATAAAAACAAGAGCTTGATAAATACTGAAAAGTTCGGCGGTAAAAATTGAACACTGCCCCAATAGGCGAAACGCGTAACTCCGCGAATTAAAAACAAACGCACATCCCACACCACGGTCATCCTTTGAACCATCCGTGAAAATAAAACAATGGTTGGGAAACTGGGCCTGCAACTCTAAAAAAGCGGAGCGGAAGGCCTAGGGTGGAGTAACTGATTTCGTCATGGATGCCAACCGTAGGTGGACCGGGGTGTCGCAGCGTAACCAAGGAGGGGATGAACATTCCCCCAGTGACAGCAGAGCCGGTAGCTGAACATCCAACATGCGAAGCAATTCACGAAAGCGAACCCCGGCAGGAAGCAAGGCCAGCGCACTAACAGCATATTGACGGTCAAGAGACTCGTCAAAGAATAGCTTGAAAGACGGGTGTTCCGGCATTGCATGGAGGCGGAGGGCATAGCTGCAAAGGACCTCACGCCTATAGCACAGCGGAGGTTCAGCAGCCTCAGCAGACAAACTAATAACTGGGCTCGTCGGAAACGCACCCAGTGCCAGGCGAATCCCTCGATGGTGAACGGGGTTTAAACGACTTAAAATTGAACGACATGCCGAAGAGTACACAATGCACCCGTAATGAAGCTTAGAGCGAACAAGCGAACGATATGGCTGTAATAGTACAGTGCGATCTGCTCCCCAGGATGTGCCACATAAAACACGTAAAATATTAAGTGCTCGATCACATCGAGCCCTCGACGAAGAAATATGAGACGACCAGCTAAGCTTCCTGTCAAACACTAGGCCAAGAAACTTCACAGTTTCGGCGAAGGGCAGCGGTACCGGCCCAAGGTGTAGGGAAGGCGCCGCGTAACGTTTCCGACGCCAGAAGTTGACACAAACGGTTTTCTCGTCAGAAAAACGAAAACCATTCGCAACGCTCCAACTGTGCAGACGGTCGAGACAGGCCTGAAGGCGACCCTCCATAAGGCATGTGCTTCGAGAGCTGCAATAAATTGCAAAGTCGTCAACAAATAAGGATGAGGAAATTCCAGCAGGAAGGCAATCAGCGATAGGATTGATGGCGATGGAAAAGAGGGTGCAACTGAGAACCGAACCTTGAGGTACTCCATTCTCCTGACTAAATACGCGGGAGCAAACAGAACCAACACGTACACAAAATACCCGCTTCTCCATAAACTCGCGGAGGAACACTGGAAGGCGGCCACGGCAGCCCCACTTATGCAACGTACGCATTAAGCCAGCGCTCCAGCAGGTGTCATATGCTTTCTCGAGATCGAAAAATATGGCCACAATTTGGCACTTGCGCAGAAATCCATTCAGGATATGAGTCGAGAGGGAGACTAGGTGGTCAGTCGAAGAGCGGTATCGGCGAAAGCCGCACTGGATATTGCAGAGGAGTTTCTCAGACTCGAGCCACCATCGTAACCGCCCATTGATCATGCGCTCCATCACCTTGCAAACTGCACTGGTGAGGGAGATAGGACGGTAACTGGAAGGAAGTCAACGATCCTTTCCCGGTTTTAAAATGGGAACAACCGTGGCTTTACGCCAAGCTGCAGGAAACACACCCTCTTGCCAAACACGGTTATATAGGCTCAGGAGATAGAGTTTACCATCAGAAGAGAGGTCCTGCAGCATGGCAATGTGGATACCATCGGGTCCTGGAGCGGAATGCCGAGAAGATGCTAGTGAGGCATCCAGCACCCGCATGCTAAATGATGTGTTATAGCACTCAGTGTCGGAGGACCGGAAAGACAGACTCCGAGACTCCACCTCCGTCTTAATGGCACGGAACGCTGGGTGATAATTGGCGGAACTGGACACACTTGCGAATGTGCTGCCTAAGACGTCTGACACAGCAACCGGATCAACTATGGTGTCGGTGCCCACGAGTAGCCCCGGTATGGAGGTACCAGTCTGCTTACCGGCAACACGGCGGAGCTTCTCCCACACAACGGATGAAGGTGTTGTGCGGTTAAAGGTAGATACAAACGAATTCCATGAAGACCTTTTGCTATCTTGAATAATTCGGCGCGCCCGTGCGCGTTTTTGTTTAAAAAAGATCAAGTGCTCCAGCGTAGGGTGATGGCGAAATACCCTAAGAGCCCTCCTACGAGCACGAATGGCATCGCGGCACTCAGCAGTCCACCAAGGGACCGGTAAGCGTTTAGGTCGGGAAGATGTACGGGGCATGGTTTGCTTTGCGGCAGAGAGTATAACATAGTTAAAGTGCTCAAGCATATGGTCAACCGTGTGGAACTGACGGTCGCCAAACACAGCCAGAGAGGAAAAGAGCGCCCAGTTAGACTTAGACAGCTGCCAAGTGCTAGCACGCGATGAGGAAATGTGGTGTGAAAACATGGTGAGGACACAAGGAAAATGATCGCTGGAATGAGTGTCAGATACTATGTTCCATTGAACAACAGAAAGGTCCAGGTGGGAAAGCGTGGCAGAAGAATCGGAAATGAAAGTAGCATCACCGGTGTTCAGAACACAGAGACTATTTTGATCGAAAAGATGAGCAAGAACGTCCCCCGCGCGCAGGCCCTAGGAGAACCCCATAGGGGATGGTGGGCATTAAAAACACCCAGCAGAAGAAAAGGTGCTGGGAGCTGTGACAAGAGATGGAGCATGTCAGCGGCGCAGACGATAGATGAAGGTGGAACGTAGTCATTACATACGGTAAAGCAGAAACCAGAAAGGCTAAGGTAGTAGTAAGCGAGACTGGCTGACCGCAGATGTCATTGCACGTGAGGATCATAACACCCCCATGAGCAGGAGAGCCCTCCTCCGGTGTAACGTCAAACCGCATGGGAAGGAATTGGTGCAGGGCAAATGCATCATGGGGGCGAAGCTTTGTCTCCTGCAAACACAGAATCAGAGGGTTATAGGACCGTAGTAACAGCTGCAATTCGGCCCTATGGGTACGGACACTGCGGATATTCCACGTCAGGAGAGCCATGGGGCACAGTTAGAGGCGTGAAAGCTTACCAAATAATCATAATATGAGTTTGCAGCTGGGATGCAAACGAAGGGTAGAAACGAAGTAGATGGAGTTAAGGTGGGCGTTTCTTGTGCTTTGCACTCTTTGGACCCACAAGAGTATAGCCACCTTCGTCGGCGCTATCCGCTGATGTTCGGGATGCGGAAGATCCCCTACGGCTCGTAGAACGAGAACGGGATTTGGAAGGTTTATCAGTGGCCTTGAGTTTCTTGCGACTGCGCTCATGAGGAGCAGCGACAGATGGTGTCGGTCTCACTAGCGGCTTACGTGCAGGTTCGGGAGAAATAGAACTTGTGGCAGTGGATGGTGTGAATGTTGAAGACTGCGAGGTTGTTGTGGTCGGCGTCTGTTCTGTTTGAGTACACGCGTCGGCTACAGGCACGGTTTGTAGTGCCACTGAGGAAACAGGAGTGCGGCGGAGCGCTGAGGCATAGCCTGAGATGGTCGCAGGCTGCAGATTTTGGAAGCGACGCCTGGCTTCCGGAAAAGTCAGGCGTTCCTTAACTCGCAGCTCCTGGATGGCCTTTTCCTCGAGAAAACGTGGACATTGCCGGGAGCTAGATGGATGCTTCCCTGTACAATGGACGCAACAAGGGTCTCGAGCACAAGCAGTTTCTCCGTGGGCAGCTTGTCCGCAACGTTCACAGGTAGCGTCGAAGGTGCACCAAGTTTGCGTGTGACCGAACCGTTGGCACCGAAAACAGCGCATTGGGTTTGGTACATATGGTCGCACAGAGACGCGTCCATATCCACAATATAGGGTATCGGGTATTGTGGTGCCCTTAAAAGTCAGAAATACCGTACGCAGTGCCACTGATTCACCATCTCGTTTGCCGAGCAGACGGTACGCTTGGCATACATCCAGGTCAGATAAATTAGTGACTATATCTGCTTCGGAAATACCGTCTAAACAAGAGACGCCTCTACAGGTGTTCAAAGTCTTGTGGGGGGGGGGCACCTTTATGGGGTAGGAACCCAACAAGCTGGCCTTCAGGAGTTTCTTGGACTGGTCTTCCGTCTTCGTTTCAATCAAAAGCATACCCGTCTCGCGTTCGGGTGGCATTGGTCACTTTACCGCATATCCTGTCAATCTCGCGTTGTATGTAAAACGGACTGATATCTCGCATAGTTTTCTTTTCACATGCCAAGGTCACAACTATAAAGCGGTCAAAAGAAGAGGTTTTGCGCGGAGATAGCATTATGGATAGACCCCCTTCCGGAACCGTCGGCGTCAGCCTGCCATCCGGGGGTAGAGAGAAAAGAAACCAAAATACTTTCCGGTCTGTGCCGCCTGGTAGACCCCTACCAGACCGATCTCAAGGAATACCTCAGAAGGAGTTACCCTCCAGCCACCACTGCTGGTCCATACGGGTAAGCCCTTCACCATGTACAACCCGGCTTTAAGCCCCTACCACAGGTATAACCACCTGTGGCTCCCCACTTTAGGCCATGCTGCGTAATAAAGCAGACATGGATTCAGGGGACTTGTGTTTGATTACACCGGGTTTTCCGTTAGCGGTAACACGACCAGTCCGTAATTCTAACCCAACGAGCAGCGCTCGTCGGGAAATAAAAACGGACCGGGCCCCCAAGGAAGCTACGTGGGTGTACATAACGGTATGGACGGGCTCCGCACCTAAGGCTTACACATAGGGGCAGTAGGAAGGGTCCACTCAACCTTCACGCCTGAGACCCCCGAAGCACACATGTTGGAAGCCGCGCTGGAACCGTGGGACAGGAACCACGGAGATAGAATAAAGATCCCTGTGGGTGAGGCAGGAGTTAATACATCTAAAGCCTTAATACTAACATGTAAAGAATAAGCCTAGAAGGGGAAGAAGATGAGGCGAGTAAATTCGCTCTCACAAAACAAACAAATATGCACAAAAACACAAAACGTGGCTCAGTTGGTGGCGATGATGATGATGATGATGAGATGGCGGCGAGTGGCTCGGGAACCCCCGGGTGCGCCAAACCCATACCTACCGTAGTTGGCCCTGGGGGGTTACAATATTTAATTTGCAATTAAAGTGTTATCATAATTTAGGAGACATATTGGTTGACCAGTGAAAAAGAACAAAAAACTCAGTGGTAAATTTGAATGTCATACTGGCATGATATCACAGTAGCTCAATGGTTACAGCAAAGGCACTGAAAGCGGGAGAACCATGTTTAAATCCTGGCTGTGGCATTGATTTTTCAGCTAGCTCCAGCAGTAATATACGAAGTTAGCCTGTTTAAATAATCTCATGACGGTAGAACCCGTGTGGTTCCTTGGTCTGCCAACCCTATCGCCTCACGCCCACGTATGCATGGCAGAGATGGGCGAGTTAAGTCAATGTTGGATTTTCTTTCAAGGTTACTTCCTTAATACCTACTAAATATTTGCTACTCCTTATCGGTACTGTACATTGAAATATTTCAATATACAAGCATTTGTCTTCTACTTACACTACCGCTCAAAAGTTTTTGAACAGCCTGTTTTGCTGCAATTAACAAGTGTATAACGCCAAATAAAGCCTATGTCATATTATAAATGGTAAAAATCCATGGAGACATAATTGAAATTTACTAAGCTACCTTTTGTTTTTCAATTATGTGCATTTTGAAAATGTAGCATTTGTTGGCCTTTATAGGAACGATTACCGTAAGGTTGCTTTGGATGTCATAATATGTCTGTGATTCCCTAGATGTCGTTCACAGATATCTGGACATAGGTATTGGCTGCGAACAGCACTTCAGTGCTTCATAAGCAGATGAATGGTACACATTGTTATTGTGCAGTTGAAAAGTCTGAAATGGGTAAAAGAAGGGAGCTTCAACAGAAAAACGTGCTGCAATAGTCAGCTTACATAAAGCAGGCGACACCGTACGTCAAATTGCCACACAAGAACACGTTTCCTTGGAAAGTGTCCATTACACTGTAAAGAGGTATGTAACTATAAATAGCAATAAGGATCGTTATCGAAAGGGGAGGCCTCGAAAAGTGAGCATAAACATTTAATAGTGACCAGCAAACGCGATCGTTTCAAAACAGCACCCATACTGACAGCAGAACGGAATCAGTTGAGGGATGAATCTGTGAGCATTTCTACACTAAAGAGACGACTTCAGGATGCACATCTGAACGGTTGATTTGCGGCAAAGAAACCCCTATTGAGAGCGGTCAATAAACGGAAAAGATTACAATGGGCCAAGCGACATGTAAGCTGGGTTGTTGATCAGTGGAAAAATGTATTATTTACAGATGAATCTAAGTTTGAGCTATTTGGCTCAAAACGTCGCCAGTTTGTTTGACGTGCAAAAGGTGAACGCATGGCACCTCAGTACATATGCCCTACAGTCAAGCATGGAGGTGGGTCGGTGCTGTAATGGGGTTGTTTTGGTGGCAATAGGATAGGCGATTTTGTGAAAATAGAAGGAATGATGAAGAAGGGGCATTATCACAACATTCTCCAACGCCTGCCAAACCATCTGGGATGCGGTTAATTGACAAAGGGTTTGTTCTGCAGCAGGACAATGACCCCAAACATACATATATACTCTGTAGAAGATACGTTGAACGATTGGAAGAGACACAAGTCTTGAAGAATATGGTTTGACGCCCTCAAAGTCCTGACTGCAATCCTATTGAACTACTTTGGGATCATGTGAACAGAGAGGAAAGAAAGAAACAATCCACTAATGTAAATGTATTGTGGAGTCATGTGCACAACATATGGAGGGATATTTCGAAAGGTACACTGGCGGAATTAATAGAAAGAATGGCCAGAGTTTGCGCAGCTGTAATTAAAACAAGGAAAGGTTACTTTGAAGAAAGCAAAATCTTACGTGTATTGCTGATTTTCATTAAATATATTGTTGTGACTGCAAACTATGTCTTTTTTATTCCATTGTTTCAATAAATCCTAAACATGAGGTGTGTTCAAAAACTTTTGTGCGACAGTGTATATTAGTCTCACTATAGAAATATGTTCATGTGTTGTTTTATTTTTTTGCCGCATTATGCAAAACACGTTTGTTTTTACATCTTGCACTTAACTTGTAACAATGTTAAAGAAAACGAAATCTGAATATGAGCCTAACTTAAATTTCAACCCTACCGAAGTTCAGTTTGGTTTTCGATAATAACCCAACCAGTTGGTAACGTTAATAAATGTCGTCTACTCCACGTTTTTACTCGATATTTTTTACTTTGTAATTTATGGATGTGCGGATATTTTAACAAAGTTTTCAGACATTTAATACGAAACTTTATTTCAATTACTAAATCAAACTCTGTTTCCTTTGCTTTACTAAGAATGATATTATGATTATTATTACTATTATTATTATTATTATTGTTATTATTATTATAATTATTATCATTATCATCAGCGCATTGCTCTGTGCCACAATGTGATTTTTAGCTGATAGCAGCTTTATAACTATAAGGGTAATTGAGCTATAAGACTATTAGGATTTTGTCAGAATCAGGGAGGCGGCCTTCCCAAATTCGGGAAATAATGTTTATTGTAATAGTTCACTTATTCATCTGTCCAGTATTTAAATAAGTTCTTTTATTGTAACATGGAGGACAGAAATACGTATTTGGTTTGTGGATGACGAAGTTGACGTGCAATGTTTTGAGCTTCATTTCTTTGCTTAGTAGGCAAGTAAACTACTCAAAACAAAAATACCCAAATGGGCATTACTGACTTGCACTGATAACCTATCAGAAACCTGGGACATAGAGTATTAAAATCCAGGATACATCAAGGAACCGAATATAAGAAATCATGATACTTGTTACACAAGTTTTAGTGTTCCTTTTTTTTTTTTTTTTTTTTTTTTCTCGAGGCACGCTTGTACACACTTACAGTGCTTCGTGCACATAAAGGGGAGTTTGCACCTTTCTGATACATAGATCCTAAAAATGCGTATTACGCTTCTAGGTTGTGACTGAAGTGCGTAACCAAAAAATCAGATGGCAGAGCTAAAAGGCCAAATGACAGTCATTTCGTTTATTAGACAGGATGGAATATTACAAGTATATGTCCATTAATTGTAAGGGAAGGACCTAGCTCTGAAAGTGATTATTACAAGTGCTAGTCTAGCAATACCTCAGGTAGATTAATAATTTGAGACTGCATGATGTATATATCTTACCCTTGGGACTATGTCACACCACTAACATCTCTCCGAACTGTATCTCGAAAGTTCTTCATAAGTGCGGTGCCCCTGAGAGTGCGATTGGCTATGGTGCATCTTATGCTGATGGAAGAGAAGTCATTACATTAATGTAAACCAGATATCGATCTCATTATTTCGGATATAGTTTGTATCTTTCATTTTTCCCAATGGGCGTTTTATGAGGAATATTTCAGCATTTTCAGGAACATAACATGCACACGCTGGCAACTTTGCAGACAGCCGACCGGTTTGCTAAGAGCTGGGATGGCGTGTTCCCTTCAAAACTGGAATTAGGTCCGCGTGTAAACTGCTTTCACTTCGCTGTATGGCACGTGGCTCATGAGTTATGCAATGGTGACGTTTACAGGATAAATATCCAGTAATTGCATCTGCAGCTTACAATGACACATTTTGTAACCAGGGGCGAAGCGTGGCATTTTTTGTAGGATAGGCTGATAATTATGAATTTCGAAAAAAACAAAAACAAAAAAAAAAAACTTAAAACGAAAGCTTGTAAAACAGAAAGACTACAGAATTACCTTAATTATATGTTTCTTTCAAGACTTTATGAAAGCACTACAGAAATTACAAATACATAACATTAAACAATTAGAGATTAATTAAATGTATAGTAGCTCACCTTATAGCTTTTTGTAGATTTGTTTTGTGCTCCTGTCTGTTTTCAGAGCATAGAAATCAATAACTCGAAATATGAACTTCTGCCGTTTGGTTGAAGATTTCACAGTTCCTTTCTCTCTAGCCAAAATCGCCAAGTTTGACAGTGTGTTATTTGTCATTGTGTTGCGGAGGTAGGTTTTAACACGCTTTAATGTGCTCATGCTTCTTTTGCAAAAAAAAACAGTGGTCGCTGGAATTGCAAGAACCAACAACAGTAATTTCACACAATCGGAAAATACATTTTAATGCATTATTTATGACTGAGTTAAGTAGATCCCGAGACTGTAGACGTTTATTCTGACTGCTGAATAAAGAAAGCTCTCTTTCCAGTTCTACTCTGTCAAAGAAGGGATACGTTTTAAGCATATTTTCAAACTCACGTGTTGGAAAATTGTTTGGCTTACTGTAACCTGAAAACCTTTTCTCAGTTACAAGTTCAGTAGAATCTATTTCTTGAAGGTCCTTGAATTTAGTTTCCATGTTTACTACCACTGTGTCAATTATTTCGAATACTAGCCTTCTTAAGTTCTGAATGCATGTTTCTGGTTCGTTAAAATTAATTTAAGATCCTACTGAAGTCATAAAGCTCCGAGCTTCCACTATGCATTTCAAAATAATTTGTTCACATCTTTATCTTTCAATATTCTTAATGCAGTTTTCAATTCCAAACATACAGCGTCTTATACCTGTAATTTTACTTTGTAGGATATCAAATAAGATACTTGTGGGCTGGAAAATTTAATTATATAGCTGCAGTAGAAAACCAAAAGTTTGATCATCCAGTATATTATTTAGTTCAATTGCTTGATGTAAAGAACTATTATCCCACCAGTCATTGTTTATTGCATCATTAAATGCTGTTTTCAGGTCTGCATAATGAAGAAGTGTGGTTTGTGCAACGCGTGAATGGAAATTCTATCTTGTTTCACAAGGACTTGACATTTTAAATTCTCTTTCCCTCAGAAGTTTACTTCTCTTACTGGAACGGCTAAAGTATGTGTGAAATCCTGATAGAGTTGCCACAAAAATCTTTACTTGTGTTATTCTTTTACAAGCATAGAGGAGTACTAGGTGTAATTGATGTGCGGAGCAGTGGAGAAAGAGAGCATTACGATATGTTTGCTTTACGATATAATGGACACCAGAATTTTTTCCTGACAATGCACTGCAGCCATTGTATGTTGGCGATACTAATTTATTCTTATTAAAATACCACCTGCTCAGCTCGTGCAACAAAGCGGTGGCTATGCCTTGTGCACTCCGATCCTCTGATGCGTCATAGAACCCAACGAATCCTCTTATATTTCTCCCAATTCCTTATTTGCACAAAGAAAAACTACACTAATATGACTTCTAGTTGTGACATCCGATGACTCATCGGCTTGTACGGATACGAAAGGGCTATTTTAAATTGTACTTGAAATTTGTTCTTTAACAACATCCGTAATACAAGCTATTAATTCATTCTAACTGTTGTTAAATTCTCCATCGGATGTTAAATGATCTTTCATATATGGTTCTTCTTCTGCCGAGAAATCCAAAAGCTCTAAATACTTTCCCTTATTTATTGATGCCTCCGATTCGCCATGGCCTAGAAGAGCTAACACTTGTCGTGCTAAAAATAGCAGGTAGTCGAAATAAGTCTCTTCATTACACTTCTGTTTCGATCAACCTTCTAATTATGTTTCAAAGCTGCCAAGCGCATTGCTTCTGAAAGAGCATGGTCAATTCTAACTGTGCCCAGCTGATTGTATTTAACAGCTGATGTGATATGTGAAATTGAACATTCGTGCTTTTTAGCTTTCGAAAGGAAAAGTTTAAGACCCTCTTCGCCTATCCCCATTTGAGCCATTCAAAACCATCGTTACCCACAACAAAACAACACACAATAATAACAAAACAGTTTGTTTCTTGTAATGCTGCCACTCAACCTCGGTTTTAGCTGTGGCATTGGTTGTGGAAACGCCTTACAAAGTTTCCATAAGATTTTTGAATGCACAGGCTTAACGTCGGCATTCGGTCTTACAGCAGGAGTTTATCTTCTGAAGGTAGACGAGAGAAGAGTTTCAATTAAAAAAATACATACAAATGGATCTTGTGAAAAATTAAATGCGACCATGCCGGTTGGAGTTTGTCAACAATCAACACACCATGTGACAAAATATATATTTAAATATTAGAATAGGCTACTTACAGTTTTCTTTCGACAATATAATGACATGAATTAGGTTCCACCATAATCACGTGTACATGCTTCGTAACTACCAACAATTGAAATAAGTAAGGCTTCCAAATTTTAATTTGAGAAAAAAATAACAATGAAAATACATGGACCATCTTCTATCATCTTACGACAACATCCAATGATGCATTTAAATTTATTTTCTATGAATTATGAATGTCTTCTTTTTCTTTTCTTCGAAATGAACACTTAAATTAAAAGTTACTTTTATCACACTACCCAACCAGGCGATTAGAAGTGGCATTCTCTGTTAGGGAATCGAAAGAATTACACATGAGTCTGCTGGTAAAACGAAGAAACAAATAAATGCCGGCTTTTATGACCCCTATCAGTCACATTGGAACCCTGTCCTCCATGCGAAAGAAACGGGCTTACTGAGCATGCTCCTAAAAGGCATAGAAATCCAAGTTGCCATTGGTTGCAGAACAGTGATGCATTATACTGGCGGATGTATAATTGGGGGTTACAAGAGTTTGATCCAGTTATTTTAGATTTTTTGGATAAGCTCAGTCGTAGAGTTTTAATGGACGCTTCATCGCTGTTTGTAACCTAAACACAGAATCTACGGATAATCTGCTCATTCAGCTTTAAACTTAAATACGTTGTGCAATTGATATCGATAACAATCTTAGGCACCAAGCCATCTTCCTAGGCCAGTGAGGAGGCGCTGAAAATTAGGCGTAAGGAACAGAGGCTATGCGCATTATTTAAAGGCTATGCTGGTTTAAACGCATGGGTGGTTGTTACGAACAAATTAGAGAACGCATTATACCAGGCACTAAAAATAATTTGTTCAAAAGTAAGAGGGGAAGGTACAGAAACGGCGTAGCAAATTCATTTTTGTTAATAGAAATAGAACAATTAAAATGTAATGAATTGCCTGAAGCAGGTTTTCAGGGCTGTCCTAGAAGACATTTGGGAAACATCCCAAAACAATGGATGTTGGATTACATACATACATACATACATACATACATACATACATACATACATACATACATACATACATACATACATACATACATACATACATACATACATACATACATACATACATACATACATACATACATACATACATACATACATACATACATACATACATACATACATACATACATACATACATACATACATACATACATACATACATACATACATACATACATACATACATACATACATACATACATACATACATACATACATACATACATACATACATACATACATACATACACACACACACACACTTAAATTATGCTTTTGAGTTCACATTGTTGTAAACAGTAATTGGTGATATTGATTAGATAATTAATGAATGGAAATAGCATGATAACTAATAACTTCTTAACTGTCTGTAATTAACTATTAATAACTAGCGAAACAGATCTGGACATAAGAGAATCTTAATGCAAGCTAGGACGCGAGTAATTTTCCCAAGAGCAGCTGGAACCTGATCATCGGCCTGAAATGGCCTTCGTCTGTAATGAAGTGCCAGAGCTTTTAACTAACCTTTCCGACTATCAGAGAGAGGATCCTGAGTTAGGTTGCCTAATAGAACGCCTACATGCAGGAGAGCAAGTCACACCGTTAGTCTTGCGCAAGGGGGTGTTAATGGGCTACTCAGAATTTAATCACCGGCTAAGGTTATAGTTTCGCAGGCATTAGTATCGGCCGTTTTTTTATTTATTTTTTATCATTTTATGCTTCCCAAACGGTAGCCATCCTCGGACATATAAGATCCAACAGAAGATACGCAAGCAGTTTTTATGAAAGGGTATGGATAGGGATAACACGATGAGGGTAAGGAAATGTTCGCTTTGTGCGACAGCTATGCCAGCCCAGCGTAACCATGGGGGGGGGGGATCTGAATATGCCACCCAGTTTTTGAGAAATCCTTTGTAGATCTATTCGGACCTATCCCTGAATTTACCCAGCACAATACCTATGTGGGGTTGTGCTGGTGGTGGTGGACGGCTTACTAATTTTGTATGGCTTAATGCTGTCCCTAGGGCTATTGCGTTACTCGAACTCTTGCTAATAATTTTACAGTATTTGGGCCATCACAAACGACAATGTCGGAAAACGGCACCCAATTGATGGCTAGGTTGTTTAAAAGCTTCTGTTTTAGGTGAGGAATCAAGCATGTTACTGGGACCACTTATCCAAACCCTTCTCACGCGGAAAGCGTTAAATGAAATCTCAAATCCACGCTTATTATTGCGTGCATCATAACCTCCGGAATAGCAAAGTACATTATATAGTTTGCCTTTAAATCTGCTTGCCATTAAGCACACAAAGCCACTTCTTTTTCTTCATTTTCTTTTACACCTAATTCTGCTTTGTTAAAAGGGTGATCTCTTTAGGATTTATTGCCGGATCAGATTTCCCACAAATAGATCACCCAGGCCTGAGATAGGACATTGAATAACTTAAACCTCGCTTGGCAGTGGAGGAAACTTCGGCATGAGGAGTTTAAGCCTTCCGTATTTTCGGTGTGATCTAGAGTCATGTGCCGCAACTATCCTCTTAGTTCGCGAAACAGGCCATTGCTGCCAAGTTGGTTTCCAGATATTTGGCTTCCTATGTGATTACCCGGATTTTTAAACGCGTGTCGTGCTTGCTCTGCCATGAGGTGACTAAACAAGAGCGTCGAGCGCACATTTCCAAGTTGAAATTATTGGTTTAATGGCGTCAGTGCACCTTTCCACTCTTCCTCCATTACTCACTCTTATGATGATGTGGGTCTTAAGATTTTGCTTTATTTTATTTTTTCCCTTTTACATCAGTTCTTTTTATAATTTTTATGTGATTGTTGCGAATATATATAATGTTATTATTGTAAATATAGAGTCATACGCATGTATAATACGTCGCAATTTGCCCATTGGAAGGAGGTATGCTCGGAGGAGCCTGCTACTGCTTTTGTTTTTTCTTCCACCTTACATTTTGCCTTTTCCTCCTTCGCTGGTGAGGGGTTCCGCTTTGGCGTCTGCGTGCTGACCACCCGTCGTGAGATTGTTGGTGTTCTTTCCTCCTGACTGGCGTATCTGAGGCTCTCATTTTCTGGCTTGAGGACGATAGTTTGGTTCCTGTTAGTGCTTTGCCCTGCTCTTACTAATCTATCGGCGCTTTCATGCTTAACTTCGCTCAGAGTATGCTGGAACCATAGAGTTTACTACGTTGACTCCCCCCCCCCCGCCGCAGTAGTGGTGCGTGTTTGGTGTGCTAATGATTATTGCCCAGTCAGGGGAGAGCGGTTCTGTTTGAGGGTTATCGTATTTTGGAGAAAACAGTACCTACACTATACAATGATACACGAATGCGTACACACGCATACATACACACATACACAGAAACACAAATGCATACGCACAGGCATACACAAGCTCCGTTTGGCGGGAAGGAGTGTGACTAAGTTTACGTTAAGAAGAAGTAACACTATGGAGGGGAGAGGAACGAAGGTAGGCAGGTAACGAGTGGTGTAATGGAGTTTTAATGAAGGCATGCAGAAACAAACAATGCCATCAAATGTCAAACCTTGTCAAATGAGGAGTATGCTACTTATTTTAAGGTAGTGATGTGCGAAATTTCAACCATTTTCAGTCAAAATAATTTTTTATGGGAACATATTAAATATTTTAAAATACATAAAAGCAGAGTTTCAAACTCCTTTGATATCCAAAAGCTTCCCTGTTTTATTCGAACATAAAGATCTGCGTTATTTAAATACCCCTTAGTGGGGATATTTAAGTCATTTTCAACAAATGTTGCAACATATCTGAATATTCGAATCTTAATTTAATCCACAAAATACATACAAATAATGTTGATATTTCCAAAGCCGTTCTTAATAGACCTAAGTAATATGTTCATAACAGTATTAATTATTAAAATAAAAAATAAGATAAACAATGAAACACTAAAAGGTTTTGAAAGTTTGCTTTTACATTGTACGTTTTTACGGTCTCTAGTACGTGTTTACAATGTACATAGAGAAGGTATTATACTCCATTTAAAAATCCAATACCGAGATATCACCGGAAATTCACGTTTTAAGGATCTCTGAATGGAATAAAATCGTTTTAGAAAAAGGTCTGCGCGCGCGTGTGTATATGTGTGTGCGTGAGAACAACATAACTGAAAAACGATTGTTTTTGGCATTTTAACGTTCTTTAACCTGGTTCGTCATATCGGACGATGAATGAAATTGGTGAAATATTGCTCAAATAATCTCGGGGTCCACGAAGCTAAAGTTACTCGACATTCGTCTTCTTAAGGTAAGAGAAAACCCCGAAAAAACCTCACCCGGATAACTCACCCTAAGCGAGATTCGAACTCACGACTTTTTGAATGTGAGACCGACACAATACTCAGGCGGGCAAACGAAATGTTGGTTGTATACCAAGCTTGGTGTTTGGCTGAATATCTTCCAAGGGTGCGACGCAAAAACTTTCTGGTAATCCCAGTACCCTCATCTTTTACGTGCAACATTTTTCGAACATTTGGATTTTCTCAAAAATGGATATAAGTAACGATTTTAATTCAAATACTCTATGCTTCATCTATGTCTAAGACAAACAAAATGTATTTCTTGAATTTTTTGAGAATAGCCGCAAAGGACCTGTTCATTCTGGATGACTTTTGTATAACTTTTTGTAAAACTGGCATATGGTAAGAGATAGGAAAAACCTACTGCACAAACATGTAGAACGCCTTAAAACACAATTTATGTTATATAAATTTTGTTCCCGAAGTATTCCTTGTTATTGGTTTCAATTTTAAGCTACTCAAAACTTTTCTCAAACGGGAAGTATTGTGTTTTTCTTTTATTTTCTCTTTTGTTTACTCCTAGCAAGTAAAGAGAACTGAATTTCAATTGTTTCTTATTGGACCCGCTTTTAAAAGATTTGGCAATAGCTTTAGCCTGGTGTATTCCCGTATTTACCTATTCTTCTTCTTCTTCTTCTTCTTCTTCTCCTCAAGAAGCAAGTGATAATACAAATTCTGATCATATTTATTTCGATTAGCATCGTGTAGACGAGAGAATAAAATTTTGTAAAAATAGTTTGGTTGCGGAACCGCTACAAAAGTTCAAGTTAATGGAACACGTCAGATTTTTCTTCCTACGTAAATAAGATATGGAAAAATCCAATGCTTGAATCTTTTCTATATGTTTCGATGATTCTGCCAAAAAGTATAGTTATTTTATTAAAAAAACTGTACGAGACGATGCATTTTTAAAATAAATGTTATTTGCATTTGAGAAAAGGAAATTCGATAGAAGTGTCAGTTTTATACCCTGATGTGTGTAGAAAAAATAAAGTATGTAATAGTAACCATTGGAAAACTGGGCTTAGAAAATTGGAGTGTAACCGGGTTCAGCTGCTTTAAAAACTTAAGCCTCGGCCATTTGTTTGTGACGTCGGCGAACTAGCAAATGAGAACTAATGTCCCTTTTGAACTACAGGTTCCACGCTTTTAACGCGGTCTGCAGTAAGACCGCGATACAAAATACGTTTGACCAAATATGCTCCTCGCGACCCAGGGTTCGATTCTCTAAAGTCTAACGATCATCATAATCTAAACAAGTATCTAAGTGACTGGATGTCCACAAGAAATTCTATTCTTTCTGAATTAAACACAGTCCACCTTTCTAGGAAGAATGTTGTATTCAACTTTCGTAACATTTACAATAATATGATACACACTCGTGTATCACCCACGTAAAAGTAAGAGCTAACATTGCATTTGCACAATACTTTCCCCAAATAACACCATCACCACACATAAAATATAAAAAGGTATGAACAAACTAAAAGGTATAAATAATGGGTAACTAGACCCGTAATCGTTTACCGATAACATTCAGTTTACAGCAGAAAGGGTGAAATACTAACTTTCTACTACACTCGTAAATTTTACTCTGAATGCACCATTTTCTTGCTCGAGCCTCAGAGTTTTAGCAGAATGTGCTTTATCTTGAATTAAATGTACTTCATACATTGAAATAAAACTGATATTCATTCATATATGGCCCACAGTATGCCATAAGTCACTGTCTCGCGCACTGCACTTGTCCTGTGAGACTTGGCCATGGACTTTAAACAGGAACATTTACTTCCTACCTTACTTTCTGTAGCTGTCCAAAACCCCATATTAAACGGCAATCCATGTTGAACTCATAGCTTTACCCAACATGGCGGCTGCAGAAGATCCTCGCCTTTACCAGGGAGAATTGCGGTAAGAGAATCACTCGTTCTGCTCCCAAAAGATTACATCTATACAGCACCTTATTCCATCGAAGAAACCAAGAGTGAGTGCCGCTATATTTCACAGCATTCCCAAGAACAGCTATTAATACGTACAGGCAAACTACCATCAAACTGGTTATGCTTAAACCAGCAGCAATGCACCTTCAGAAATTTGACCTTTGCACCGGTCACACGACACAAAGAAGGAAGTGCATCTTTCCTTCCCTTTCGAGAATATAACTTTCCCGTTGAGATTCTAGACGACTTTCACTTTTGCGTAACCGAACATTTTCAAAGGTTTACGTAATGCCAGTGCCGTATATATTTGTACTGAAGAGTTACTGTCAAATGGCTGCCTGACACTGCGTCCCTTTACCGCATACAGCTGCCTTGTATCCCGTCAGCATTAACTCATCGCTGACCCACGTACTGAAATTTGACTCATTCGGTCAGATCCAGAAATAGACTCCGAATTAGAACCAGAATGAATGAGGCGTTCGGGTCTCCACTCTCTCTCCCGATCGTCTCAGGTTTGCCAACCTTTGGGCACTCACAAACTGGCAACTTTCGGACCTACCAAAATTAAGTGCTAAATAGCAATCCGCGTCATCTGTTGTAGGAAACTTATCCTCAACATTTTCATGCAACGTTACAGTGCTGTGAAAATATAAATTTCATGTATCATCCACCTTAAGAGTAAAGATTTTATTGTGGTGTACATTTAACATGCTCAGAAGCGACAGTACCACATTTGAACGGTGTAATTTCAAGGAACGCCTATCCAAGCATGATTAAGGTGACCAATTTCTACCCGCTTAACCGTCTTCCCCAACCCCGCAAATACACTCAGCTTGATTATAACTAGAGGAAATTTCCGGGCTGAGAAGCCGTGGTCTGATGGAGCTTTCAGGTCCAAATGTTTCGTTTAAGACTGCGGTGAACTTCTTCAGTGGCGGGGTGCAGTCTTCTCGGTGAAGGTTTGGTCGCAACTGAAATAGCGGCAGTATTTATACTCATGCTGCTCTCACGCGTTTGGTCCGGCTGGAACTGTATGTGCGGGGTGATGGAGGGAGGAGGTTAGCCACTCCGGTGCTTTTAATTCCTGATTGGTTCGGGTGATCTCGTTGGGTTTGTGCCTGTTGGATGATCTCAAATAGCGGATGCCAGTTTTTATTCTATCGATGCTCTGGAAGTGGCAGCCACGTTTTTTCCCCCAAACATCCTGAATGTGGTACGCGCGCACACCTACCGCATCACATCTGACAAACCGAACCCGAGAACCATACCCAATGAACTCCGACAGCTGCTAAAAGCCAAGGCAACTGTACGGAGGCTATGGTAGCGCTTCCGCCATCCCAGGATCCAAGCAGTGTACCAGCGGTTCAAATCCCTGGTAAGGTACCTCATTCGCGCGCACCGCAAAGCGGCCTGGCAACATACAATGGCTAACGTAAACCTGGAAGGGAAGCAACCCTGGAGGATCATCCGGTCTCTCACGAAAGACCAAAGCCAATTCCATAATCTCATCCATGGCACCCGAGGGAGACTTTCCTTTGAGCCCCAGGATAAAGCCACGAATTTCGCAGACCATCTGGGGTCTCAATTCGAAATCTGTGAAGACCCCCAGGACGAAAGCTTTACTGAACTCGTGGAGGCTACGGTCGACTAGCTCTATCAGGAGTCCCCGCCGCCCCACGAAGAGATCTGTATTCCTATAGTCACTCCGAAAGAGGTGGCCTCCCAAATCCAAAACCTCAAACCTAACAAAGCCCCTGGACATGACGGCGTCACGGCGCTAATGCTTCAGCACCTACCCCGAAATGCCGTAATCCATCTGACGTGGATTTACAATGCATGCCTACACCTCCGGCACTTTCCAACGTGTTGGAAGGAAGCGAGGGTGGTATGCGTTATGAAACCCGGCAAGGAACCGGTCTTCCCGTTGAGCTACGGATCCATCAGCTTGCTGCTGATTGCCTCGAAAGCATTCGAGCGGTTACTCCTACCCCGCCTCACCCCTCTCTTTGAGGAGAGGCTCCTACTCCCGGATCATCAGTTGGGTTTTCGAAGTGGACATTCCACAACCTTGTAGCTGCTGTGATTGGCTGAGAAGGCTGCCCAGGGCTTCCAGGACAACTTCAAAACAGTCGCGGTACTCTTGGATGTGGAAAAGGCCTTCGCCACCACGTGGCACCAGGGACTATTGTACAAACTCAGGAGCGCAGAGATCCTTCCCTCTACCTTCACCTGCTTTGCAGCTTCCTTCGGAACCGCATTTTCAGGGTGAGAGTGGAGGGAAGGCATTCCACAGTCAGACGCATAGCGGCGGCAGTGCCGGAAGGCGTGCTGTCGCCATTAATTTTTGCCGCCTACATGTCTGACTTTCCCACAGAACCCTGTACTATTACGTGCCAGTATACCGACGATGTCTTCATAATGGTACGTAACATAAACACCCGCTTCTGTTACCCCCGGCTTCAGAGAGAGCTCCAGGCCATAGGCATATGGAGTGAAAAGTGGCGGATGGCCATCAGCCATCACTGCTCTTCTGCTGGCTAAAGTCAGTCACTGGCGGCGGGAGAGGTCCCTAAGGTTGCGGCGGAGGCAGATCCCTGGGTTTGCACCGCCAAATTCTTCGGAGTCCTCCTCGACCGCGGCCTTACATTCACTCTACATGCCAGGGAGAAGATCAGGATGGTGCACACGGCCCTTCGGCAGTTGTATCCCATCTACCGTTCCACCATGCCTTCACAGCTAATGTATCCCTCCCCTGATGCTGTATGGCTGCCAGGTCTGGGGTTCGGTGGCTCGTTCCAATATTTGCAGACTGCAGACCGTGCAGAACAGGGCACTGAGGTTGATATATGGTACATACCGTAGATTTCCGTCCCATATACTCCATTCCCACTCCAAAATCCGCTACATAGTGGATGTTGTGCGAGAAAGAGCTCGCACAATATACACTAAACTTGCTCCTCACCCCGATCCTCTGGTGAACATTCTCGGTCGCTGTGACCACACGTTGCCCAGAAGACGCGTCAGCTCCCGGCTTCTCAAGAATGCCTTGGGATGGTAATTTCGGCCGTTTCTCCCTTTAGAACACTAACCTATTAAGTTAAGCAGCGTTGGGTCCGGTCACGACTCGTTTGGGTGACTACCGAGTCGTACACCGAGCACCCGCACAACTGGCATACCCCACCTACTACTTCAGTCGCTTCCGTTCTCCCAGCTAACTGGCACTGCTTTCCTTGACAGCCCGCAAGCGGCTCGCCAAATTAAGCAGCATCGAGCCCGGTCCCTTTCTGGGTGGGTGACCACCCCGGTTGGTAAACCAGCCCGCGCCGGCATCACTAAGGGAAATACCTAGCCCACAGAATACTTCCACAGATACAAACGCTTGCACATGACTACATCTATTATATCGCACGAGTAAATCCGCAAGAAAAGGGATAGGTACCGTGGCGATTTACTCCCGCCCGAGCACACTCGGGCGACTCGTTTCATGCTCCTGGCTCCTGCTTAGTTTTTGAGTCTCTTCTTTCCTATTAAAGTTATTGGGATGTTTATAACTTTCTATTGCTTAACGTTTGTAAGCTAGCCTGGTAATAAGGCATAGATGAGAGAACGGCTGTTTCATGATATTGAATTATGTGTTCCCCTTCTGCCCAAAGTGTATGTTCAGCGACCACGGACTTATCGGGTTGGCCTAGACGGTAGCATCTCTTGTGTTCCGTAAGACGAGTGTTGACGCTAAGTTGCGTGGTACCTGTGTATACCGCACCACAAGAGCAGGGGATCTCATAGACGCCAGCCGAAGTAAGCGGGGTCTTTGGCGGAGCGTAATAAAGTATTTGTCTGTCTGTCTGGTCGGCTTGAACACTGTTTTAATATTATGGCGCTTGAGTAGGCGCTCTATTCTGTCAGTGGCATTCTTGGAATATGGCAGGAATTGAAATATGCCTTTCCTTTTGGGTAGCTCTTGTACTTGGCTGATGCGCTGTGGTTTGCGTTGACGTAGAGCTCTGCGGACTTCTTGTCTTGTATAATTATTTGCACATAAGGGGTATTGTAGACGATGTAAATCTTGTTGTAGGCGGGTGGTACTATCTGCAAGTGTCTTTATTATGGCGGATGATGGTTGCGGATGATGGTTGTAATTTTTATTCAGGTATGGGTCTGTGTGAATAGGTTTGCGGTATACTGTATGTCCAAGAGTGCGGTCAGCTTTCTTGTTGACCAGGACATATAAGAAGCGTAACGGTCTCTCTTTCTCTTTTTCCATGGTGAACTGGATTCGTGGGTTAATACTATTAAAATGCTGAAGCAAAACATTAAGTGACTACTCCCCGTGACTCCATATAACAAAAGTGTCATCCACATAACGGTACTACACAGAAATTTGTGTGAAGCAGAATCCAGGGCTGCAGATTTGAAAGATTTCATAAAGAAGTTGCAATAACCGGGCTCAGGGGGCTGCCCATAGACACCTCATCCATCTGTTCGCAGAAGGTCTGGTCCAATTGGAAATTAAGTGGTACTGAGAACCTGACGAAAGAGCGCCAGTATGTCTTCTGGAAAGATGTGTTGCAGCTGCATAATGACCTCATTTACAGGAACCAAAGTAAAGAAAGAGACCACATCGAAGCTGACGAGAATGTCATGAGGCAGAAATGAGATGGTATGAATTTTCTGAATAAAATGTGTAGAGTCCTCGATGTATGAGCCAGTAGAGCCCACATGACGCTGTAGTAATTCTGCTAGATACTTCACGATTGTGTAGGTAGGCGAACCAATGCCACTGAAAATAGGTCGTAGTGGTACCTCAGATTTATGTATCTTAGGCAGAGACTCCAGGGACCCGCTTACTTTGGCTGGCGTCTATCAGATCCCCTGCTTTTGTGTTGCGGTATACATAGGTACCACGCAACGTAGCGTCAACACCCGGCTTACAGAACACAAGAGATGCTGCCTTCTAGGCCAACCCGAGAAGTCCGCGGTCGCTGAACATGCACTTTGGGCAGAAGGGGGACGTTACACCTGAAGGTACAAATTAACTCCAGTTGATGGCAAAAGTTTCAGTACTGTATTTTGCTAATTTTTCCTGGTATAATTTATAGCAAGGATCCTTAATGAGAGATGAATGCAATGCTCAAATTTGAAAGTTAATTTTTTTAAAACAAAAGAAGGGGCCCAGAATTAATGTCACTGCTGTAGAAAATATATATATATATATATATATATATATATATATATATATATATATATATAGAAAAGCAGAGACAGGAGGAAAGGTAATGAATAAACAGAAGAACGGTAAATACATCATGGAAATAGAAAATGTTACAGTGGTAGCTAATAGTAATATAAGGTTATAGACATAACAATCTGATGTGTTTGTAGGAGCACATACCACATGCTCACAAATAATATAGAAAAAGAGAAAAGGCACATAATATTATTAACTTATAGAAAGACAGGGAAAATAATTGTAAATATTCCAGAGTAGAAATATGCATCAATGCAAGTTGTAACTGAGCTAATTAGGCGAGGCGAGCTAGCGAAATTCCCGGTATAAGTTCAACAAACACCAACTGCTAACGAGCACAGTGTTCAGGCTAAAAGATGCATGATAGAAAAGAACAGACATATAAAGAAGTGTCACAGGAATAGTGACTTGTCTTCCAAGTAGCTCCGGGAGTTGGAACAACACACAAAGAAAGTACAATGTTAAAGTGAGAAGGAACTACAGAGTATTTCCAAACGCGTCATGTGCACGCTATGACATTAGAACTTGGTACAATTTATTCTCATAACTTGTGAGGTGATGCTGACTCAGAACCAATAAGAGATGCTGTTACATTTTATGACACGAAAGTTGGCGTCACCCAGGTTTACTATATAAGGCAGATCTCTTATTCTAAATTACTTACTCTTACACTGAAAGTGATATTGTGTTCACGTCACATTGAGTTGTGTGCACGTGGTGGGGGAGCGATGTGCAGAGGGTTAGATTAGGCTCCTCATTAATAATTATGTGATTGGGTTGCATTTATTTATAATACGTTTCTAAGGAACAAACTAGCCGCCCGTTTAAATCTAAAATCGAATATATTCATGTTGTTAGGGATTATGCAGTGTTTTTAATATATTAGCCTCACCCACAAACTCTTGAGATTAAGTGTAATTAAGGCATTAGGAGTGGAACCTACATCAACGCCGGAGCGGAGGACAATGCAGGTGCGAGACGCCGATCCCGCGGCATGTTCCATTCACATAACTTTCTCTACCTATTCTGCAAACAATCTATTCTTATGAAAGATTATTCTTTTTTCTACTGATCGAGGTAAACATTACCAAATATGGTGTTATTATTTAGCTCCTTATAAGTAGAAGACAAATAAGGGAATACACTAGGCTAAAGCGATATTGCATTTTTTAAAAGCTGCCGCTATGCCAATTTCATTGATATCTGCTTCTTTGCACGGCTAGAAATAAAATACTATAAGCATTGACAACTTCTCGTTTTAGAAAAGTATAAGTATTTTAACATTAAAATGAACAAAAGGAATATCTCGGAAATGGTTAACTCTAGAAGAAATGTATGTGTCATAAATTGTGCGTTTTAACGAGATCTACATGTTTCGTGTAGTAAGTCCTGTGTATCTTCTAGGTATCCCAATTACACTGAAGTCCCTAGAATGAAGATATCTCTGAGGCTATTTCCAGAAGACTCAAGATCTACATTTCATTTCCAAAGAAAATATTTTAAACTTAAGTTATCTTCATCAAAATTGATGGACAATTTTTGAGAAAATCAGAATTTCCGGAAAACTCCATGTAAAGAGTACTGTGAGGGCGGGGTTGTGAAAATCTTTGTGTCGCCTTCTTGGAAGGGGCTTATCTTAAATACCAAGTTGGGCATTTTACGGGATTTTGGTGTTTGAGTTGTGTTGCCGATTCAGGGGGTCTCAAAACATATACACACACACACACACATATATATATATCCGATCCGATATAATTTCGGTGTCCTTTTTGGGTGGTATACAATACCTTCTCTATCTACTATTTGCATTGTACATATGTGCTAGAGAAATTAAATAGTAGAATAATTTATTTTATAAATTCTATAAAGAAAATTATGTAAGCGTTTCAAGCTTTGTAAAAGAAGAGCCTTCGTTTGGAAGCGGGGCCAGCTTAATGGGGATTTAGTTGCCCCCCGCTGAGCTGTTTCTTATTGGTTCTGTTCCCCCGCCTCTTCACTTCCTCACGGAGTGCAGGCTAATCAGTTGACGTGAAGTTTATATGCACATAAGTTTGTACGTCAGCAGAACATGTATTTCTGTGTTATAGTGTTTAGTGCTGTAACGATAGCTCAAAGTCGTATACTTTATAGCAAGGAATCTTCATGTATGATTTCTATGTGACAAAAAGTTCTTAGAAAGAAGTGAGACGTTTTATAATATCCATCTTACCACAGAGGAACATTTCAGTAATATCGAAGAAAAGTAGGAACGAAGTTCAAATCTGAGAAAGTTTGCAAAGCAACCGGAAATTTCGTAAATCTGGGCCTGGAATGTCACTAAACCTTTACAATTATAACCATTTACATAACTGTAGTTGAACCTTGCGATAACGTGAACAGAAATAACTTCTGCATCTGGTTGTTGATGTTGATGGTCGCGCTGTTGACCCGCGTTTAATCTTGTTGTTTTTTTTTTTTTCGGAAAATTTTAATTCAGAGTTATTTATGGACGCCCTTAACTGCTATGGTTCTCAGCATCCCATTCTATTATGGGCGTGAAAGACCGCTTAATTTTGCTCACAGACCTCTATATCAGACAGGGAACAACGGTTTATTTCTCTTGCGAAGGAAGCTATGATAAGGATTTTTGCGCCCGAAAAAACCCAGCACACTCCACTGGATTTCAACCCGAGATCTTAGGAAGCAGTGAGGACCTCGGAGGGGAAGGAAGCTACCAGCGCAGCTAGCACCTTGACTGCCAAGGCTCTATCTTCATCGAAGCTACCAGCACAGACACGGAGACCACCTTTGCCAGCCGGCCAACACAAATGCTACCTCTGACCATGAAGGAGCACTTTTTCGGATAAACCATGGTTTATACACCCACATATGACCAGGTATCGATACAAAGCAATGGATACTAGGATGTAGAAAAACTCGATATTGTACAATAAATGCCACTGTAGAGCCATCAAAATAGTCTTTGGTGTCCTTTGAATGCTTAGGGCCTACATTTTCAAAGATGCAGCTGCTTGGTAGAGCTATGGGGATAAGATGATTACACGGTTCCTAGAAGATGTATGTATTTAATGACAAGACTCCCCGTTAGCGGATGCAGTTGAATATCTTTAAAATTAAATCAAGATTATTTTGTAGAAAGAGATATCAATAGGGGACTATGACCAGCACGGTTTTCAGAACCGAGCTAAGTGGCCCAGGCGTTTCGTCTGGGACTGGTATTCGGGTCATCATGGGTTCGACTCCCGCAGCCAACCTCTGTAATCTCTTAGCTTTTTCGGTTTCTTTTTGGGTCATCAGGCGAATGTCGGAGATTTCCAGAAGCTCCTATCCGTTCATATTACCTTCAATTCATTTCAATCGGTCTCTTATAGGGTTATACATTTCGACGCGGCTGCCGTGGTAGCACCCATCCGCAGTGGTGAATACGCTTTGGAAATAAGCTGTGGAGGGCAGCGTGGCGTTTCAGTCGTATATATTACTGGGAAGGTTCAGTCGGGCAAGAGATACGGGGCTCCTAGCGCTCCGCTCGTTGAGATGAAAAACTGTGGATCTTTAATCTTGGTCGGTTTCGATCACCCGTTGGACACTCATGCCATTCCATCCTTTTGGGGTTTGACGCACAATAGGCTCATGCTGCTGCAGTATGGAACCAACTCCGCAATTATTTGCACACACACACATACACGCACACGCACGCACACATGTGCTGGTCTCCAGATCTTACTTATGTGATTTTCGTTTATGGGAGATCTTAAAGAACAGCGTGTATCGAAATAAGCCGCATAAAATGATAGAATTGAAAGTAAACTTTGCTGCAGTTTCAGAAAAATCACTAATGAGTGTTAATGCACGTTTTCTCATAGGGTGTGAGAGCTGTGTGGCGCCACCAGAGAATCATTTCCACATCTCTGACAAAGAATATGGTTATTGCAGTTCTAAATTGCATGGGCAATCTATGGGTTTCAATTTAAGAGCCTATGAATTAGCGTCGTGGAATACCTGAACGGAAATCCATGACGGGACAACGTGAACCTTGCTGCACATACAATCATCAAAACTTAAGGGTGAAGCGTGTAATGAAAAATGCCCAAGCGTGTTCAAATTTGTTCGAAGTGGCATGCTCGAAGTTATATTTGCTAACTAGAATTGATGGCCTTGCTTGATTTATTGACGTTCTAAACGATTTAGTTCGTTTAAAGCTCTGTGAAACCTTGTTTGCAAAACATAACAAAGGGCGGGAACTTTTTGGTTTATAAGGACGATGGATTGATTTACTCCAGACCAAGTCAACGATATGCTTATTAATTCGTAACATTATGATAATCACTTATAAATTTGTAATTCCCTCCAATATGAAGGTAGTGTGTTTGCTCCAATCATTTCGCTTTGGATACTGAACAAGGACGTCTTTTTTATTATAATTATTATTATTATTATTATTATTATTACTATTATTATTGTTATTATTATCAGTATTACTATTATTATTATTATTATTATTATTATTATTATTATTATCATCATCGTCATTATTAAGTGGTGTGCATGTGACGAGGTAAATGACGCGGCATTTTATGCCTTAAGTGATCTAGCGGACAATGAAGGTAAAGTAAATGTGCATATTTTGAAGTACATTATACAACAAAAGAATTGCATAATTGAGGAACTCAGTGGCAAAATTAAACTACTTAACTAACGCGTAGACTTGTTGACGAAGTCAATAAATACTGATATGACGAAGGCTCCTTGCCCTGATATTATTTTAACAGAAAGCGCAAATCAGACCACTCATTCTGTGCCTTCTAACCCAGGTAGTCCCATTAATCCATTTAACGGCCAAGTGAATCAAAATGTAGCTAATGGTGTAGTTGTAGCTAAAAAGCCTTCGGGCGAATGGGTGGAGGTAGTAAATAAAAAGAAGAAAGATTTAGTAAATAAGCCATCTCCTAAACCGGTGTTGTGTGGAAGTGCCACTAATAGTATTAAAGTTGTACAGAAAACAAAGGCAATTATTGTTGGTAGGATCGCCCCTGATGTTACCGAGAGTGAAATGACGCAACATTTAAGCAACTATAGCCTGAAGTCACTTAAAGTCACAAAATTAAAAACTAAATATGACACATAGGCTTCCCATCATATTAAAGTGGAGGGACAACAGTTTAATGAGCTATTTAACTCAAAATATTGGAGAGCAGGATGTTTCGTCTCTCAGTTTTATGGTAAACTTAGACTGGATCAGCATGCTAAGCAACAGGAAACTGCAAGGACTGTGACAGCTTGACTCAGCTTTAATAATAATATTGATTACAATTTCATATCTGAGTCCAATACAAATATATTATACTGGAATTCACAACGTTTAACGAATGAACGTGACTGAACTTCTTACGAATGAACTAAAAGTACAGAGATATTTTGTGCATTACTGAACACTGGTTATGTTATGATGAACTGGTTTTATTGAACATTCCTGATTTTTTGTTGGTCGATTGTTATTGCAGGCCTTCTAGTAATATGCATGGTGGTTCTGCAATATTTATACGCAATGGAATTGCAGCTAGCAAGGGTATTAATCTTAAAAACATTGCTAGACAATTTGAGTTTCAAGCTTGTTCGATATATATTCGAAATATGAAACTTATATGTATACATTTTTACAGGGTACCTGACAACAACAAAATCAATTTTACTTATTTCTTAACTTATCTTAATGGCCTTTTTACTAGTTGTTTCATAAATATGGTAACTCAGTAACATTATTTTAAGTGGTGACTTTAATATTGACTTTTGTTCTAGTACCATTGAAGTACGTGATCTTATTAATTTATTTACAAGTTTTGGTCTCAGACATATAATTAAAAGTCCTACTCGTCTCGGCATAAACATGACGCTGGAACAGGTATTGATAATGTAGTCACCGATATTGAAAATTATTGTAAAGCATGTGCTGTGCCCACACTTTATTCAGATCACGACGTTATGGAGTTTGTTTTTGATACAAATAAACTTAGAAATGGTGATGATAATAAACAAGGTGATAACCATAATATTCTAATACCAAAACGAGTCATGACCAAAATTGTTATTTTATTTTTTATTACGCCAAGTGTGTTGGTTATACTTATATAATATCACTGAGTTAAATGCCAAAGTTAATTATTTTATTTCTGTTTTCTTAGAGGTAATTGACTTGACGTTTCCTTTGGTCTTATTTAAACCTAGAGGAAAAAGAGGATCATAAAGAGTGGTACATAGGTGATCTCCATAATCTTAAAATGAATTGTTTGAAATATTTTAATCTTTATGTGTATCATGAAATCACAGAAGCGAAAGATATGTATAATAACGCTAAGAAATTATATCAAAGTAGTCCAAGAAATACAAAAATAGATTATTTTTTGAAACATATTAGTGGTTCACAAAATAAGTCTAAAGCAACCTGGTTTGTCATTAATGGTATTGTAAATAATAACCCTAAAACATCATCTTCAGACCTTGATCCCGAGATATTTATTCATATTTTATTGACAAAGTTGACGAACCTGTAAGTAGTATATCTCCCAGTGAACCTAAAATTATCTTGGAAATGATGTCTAAACCTGATACTGAGTTTGCCTTTGGACATGTTAGTGTAGTAGACGTATACTCTGCTATATTAAATGTAAGTAATATTTCTTCTTTTGATGTGTATGGTATTAAATCTAAATTAATCAAAATGGCAGCAACCTTTAACTCATATTTTTAATTTTTGTATTGACTCTGGCCAGTTTCCTGATGCCTTTAAGTATGTCAAAGTAGTTCCAATTTTTAAGAAGGGCAATAGAGCATATTATGGCCATTATAGGCCAATAAGTATATTACCGACGGTGTCAAAGGTTTTTGCGGTTTTAATTAATAAACAAATATACAAATATTTTGAAAAGAAATCCTTATTAAATAAGTGCCAGTTTGGATTTCGGAATTCTCTAAGCACTACAAATGCAATTATATAACTTTATAAACGTTGCCTTTTAGGCCTTGAATCTGGAAATCTAGTGTGTGGTTGATTCTTTGATTTTACGAAGGCTTTTGACACTGTATCTCATGCAACTCTTCTTCTTAAATTAAAGTTTTATGGATTTAATGACAGCAGTGTTAATCTTTTATCCTCATATCTTAGCAATAGATAACAGACGGTTTTTTTAAATTGTGGTAAAATGTCATCTTTTAAACTTTTGAGATATGGTGTACCCCATGGTTCAGTATTGGGACCGGTATTGTTTTTAATATATATTAATGACCTTCCCAATTTTATTTGTAGTCCTTAATCTGGGACACGTATGTTCGCTGATGATCTGGCTTTAAATATAATTAATGATAACACAAATATAATAAACGATAAACTCAGTGAGTTAACTAAATTAGTTCAACTGTGTTTTGATGTCAACAATTTAAATATTAACAGTAAAAAAACTGAAACACTGCATTTTAGTTTAAGGAGAGTTAACATTGACGAGAAAAAAATCAGTTAAATTTCTTGGCCTGCACCTTGAATCTAATTTGTGTTGGCTAACTCATACTGAATATGTTGCTAAGAAAGTAAGCAAGGGCTTATTTATGTTAAGAGTATTAAAGATATTATCACTACTGAATAAATAAATATAGCTTATTATGGCTTAATTCATAGTCACCTTAATTATGGTCTTTTACTTTGGGGTCACCATACATCTGCTTCTAGAGTGTTTGTATTGCAAAAGAAACCTTGATATTAATTTATGGAGTTTCGTCTAAGTTTCATTGTAAACCACCTTTTATTAAATCTGATATGCTTATTCTGCCCTCGATGTACGTTCTGGCCTGTCTTTTGTACGTAAAGAAACATATTACTGAATTTACAACTTGTGCTTCTGGACATAGTCATGATACTCGAAGTAATTCTAATATATATATACACATAAGAGTAAATACAGTATAAGTTCAAGTATATTCCATTATATTTCTCTTAAGCTTTACAATAGCATACCTTTGCATATACGACAACTATCATTTCAGGTTTTTAAGAGTAGGGTCAGTACCACATTTAGGGCAAATCCTCTATATAGCTAAATGAATTTTACCGTTTTTGACGATGTCATGAATACTTGTAAATAAATTATCTATCCATCCATCCATCCAGCCATCTATTGGTATTATTATTATTATTATTATTATTATTATTATTATTATTATTATTATTATTATTATTATTATTTATGTTATTAATTTGTACTATGGATGTGATACTGAGCAAGGAGTACGTCTTGCTTTTAATAATTTTCAATGTTTATTAATGTTTATATGTTATTATATGGTAATAAGTTGGGCGTAATTATTTCAGGGCTCATAGTTAAAGCTTATTTTTCATAAATATGTTACCATTAGTTTTTGCGTGAGTTTATATAAAACATATATTTTTTAAGGTTATAGTGAAACGTATAGCTTTTATAATGACGTAAATCGTGCAAAGGAGACAGAATGGAACAAACGCAACTGGTCTATTTCCAAGATGGAAACTTTACTAGCGTACTCACATGACAAACATGAACCGGACGCAAAGCGCGTTTTGCATTACATTACTATGAATATCAGGATCACTAAAGAACAGCGTGCTTCCCTGTTTCAAATAAATCCCCTTTAAACCCGTAAGGAGTCCAGAGGAAGGTTCCGTTATTTAAGGGTGCACTATGCGGCCAGTCGTTATTGACCCAGTCAAATGAACATGGCTTTGGGTCAGCAGGGATGGAATACAGTTAAGAGATTTTAAGTGGCTAGTTTCAACACATAGCGAACGTTAAAGGAAGATAGAGAGAAGTAGGAACCGAAGGGCTATTTCCGGATATGGAATGTGAAGCCTTTAAACATAGGTTTGTTGTGTTAGATTTTCATGGAACTCTAGTTGCATAAGCGAATAAAATATTTCATAAAAGGAGTAATAACGTGATATAAAAAGGAATATAAAAGGGAAATTATATTAAAATGACTCTCACTTGAATATCCTATTTAATTTTCTCCAGTGCAAGTAGGCTATACACACATAAGCTAGGCAAGATACGTAAGACTGTGAACTTAGCAAACTTTCTTAGTTGGATGGGAAAGTAGGGCAGGTATTGTTTTAATGGGTTAAAATTCTAAAAAGTAGTTATCTTAGACATAGTTCGGTGCTCCTAAAACCATCATTTGATACTATAAGCATATATAAATTATAGGGATGGTTATTTAAATGTTCGTTATTGTTAATTTTGTAACAGATTAGCTAGAGATAACCAGGAACTCCACATATCATAACCCAGAGAAACCACATCAGCGATAGGTTGATATTTTACAGCCAGTTCCAATCTACAACACAGAGTCCCTGCTACAAAAGGCGCCCAACGTGTTTGTGTCCGGGTTTAAAGAGACACCCACACCCTCGTCAAGTTCCTGATTAAAATCAATGATAACGTACCTTAGGACAGAGGTGGCTATAGTGCACTGAGACCTTCAGGAAGTCTCATCATTAGTAATGAAGTAGGATAGTTTACATTCGTTTATTTGCAAGTGTGGAGAAGACATTAACTTACACATTGAGTAAGAAAGTGCTAAAGTAACGCAGTAAAGTTGTTGAAAGGTATATGTACGGTATAAAATAATATGTGAGATACTTCACAAAAAGTGGGTGGTCATAAACGATAAACTTTACTACAAATATTGCAAAGTACGATGGTACAACTTCGACAGTAGTTATATAAAGTCATGGTGAAATTAGTAGAATAGTGAAGAATATCCCACATATACGAAAATAAGATAGAATAATGTAGCTAAATTTGTCAAAAACATTATAAGCTAGTCAGAAAAGGATAAGTTGAAAAAACGGGATTATTTACAGCAAATAAAACTCGAGCAAGAAAATATTTACATTGGAATATCAGGAGTTAAATTAGGTGATACACTAGTGGTATGCATAATGGGTAGGCTAAGTAAACCTCGGCTTCCCACCTCCCCCATTACTCATGTGCAAGTGTGCATGATTCCTCTTGGCAACGTCTATAAGCGCAAATACGATCTTCTAGCAACCCGTACAGTCGCGAGCGCCAAAAAAGAAAGAAAAAAAAAAAAAAAAAAAGCGATATAATAAACTCTGGGTTAAGTTGGTAAGGATTAGTTAAGCAACTCTTCCCACAGTCATTGCTCCACCTGGTTCTAGCCAACCAAATTGATTGGCACATTATTTTTTGAAACTTACTTTCCCTGGCACGTATGTAAAATAGATAGAGAAGATATTGTATTCCACCCAAAATTCTCTACCTCTATTTTACCGCAAATACATCTTTTGAGAACACCCTGAATAAAAACAAGCATTTTTAGGAACAGGTCCGTATGTCTGTGTGTGTCGCGGGCAGCATAGCTCAAAAAAGAAAAGTCCGTTAAATACCAAACTTGGTATGTTAGTTCAGTATCTCTCAAGGATATGACTTGAAGATTTTCAACTAAAAATTTTCCCTCCCAACTACCCTTTACACGGGACATTTTTCAAATGTTTGATTTTCTCAAAAATGTCTAATGCTTCAAATGCCACACGTGTAAGATATTTTCAGAACAAACGAAATGTAAATCTTGAAACATCTTGCATTTTCTGTGAGTAGCCTCTGGAGACCACTTAGTTGTGGATGAGTTTTGTATAACTGGTAAACCGTAAGAGATAGACGAAAGTTTACTACACAAAAAATGTAGACCTCATTAAATTACACAATCTATGCCATAAAACTTTTTGTTAAGCTAACCACATTCTAGATATTCTTTGTTATTTATTTCAATTTTAAACTACTTACACTTTTCCCAAAGGGGGAAGTCCATTCTTGTTTCATGTCGTTTGTTTTACTTCCGGGAATGCAAAGGAGAAACGAATTTAAATTGTCTGACATAACGATTTTTAAAGGATTTGATTATCGCTTTAGCCGAGTGTATACCCTTACTGCCCTTCTACTTACAAGGAAGCAAGTAATAAAACCAATTATGCTAATGTTTATCTCAATTAGCATGACGTAGATAAAAGAATAGTTTTGTGTAACGAAGGTGTATTTTTAGAACAGCTAGAGGATGTCATGTGAATGGAACACATAAGACTTTGTTTTGAGTTCATCATTGACGACATATTCAGTGTTGTTAGCTACTTAAACGTTTCTCAAACAGGACCTTGTCTTTCTTCTGGACTCCCCTTTTTTACTCCTAGCAAGCAAAAAGCTACGATTTTCAATTGTTTCACATAGCGACTGGCTTTTAAAATATTTATCATTCGCTTTCGCGTAGTGCATTCCCTTATTTCCCGCCTATTTACAGGAAAGCAAGTAATAAGACAAATTCTGTTAGTGTTTATCTCGGTTAGCACAATGTAGATACATAATAATCTTTTGTAAGAAAAACTTGTTTGTAAAGTAGCTAGAAAAGTCATGTGAATGGAGCACATCAGATAGCTTTCGATAGTTAGAGAACATAATCAATTCAGGTTTATTAACTGCTTTTTCTTAGGAAGAAAAGGTAGAACCAGAATGTAGAGATATGTAAGTCGACATTGTGCTATATTGTCTCAACAGAAGTTGAAGAACGCCTTGCATTTTACTAAGAAAATTCGCGCCTCTGGAAAGTTTCATTATTATGCTAACTCAGAACTCGTAGTTCAGATAGCAGATCAGTTGTAGGACATTTAGCGTTTAGCGGATCAGTCATGGCCGGTGAGCTTGCGGAACAGTACCGAGGTCACTACAGTGCAAGCGAGTCAACCATTCATATACAGCCAATTTTGCCGGGCCACAAAATGGCCGCTGGATATAATATGAATGGCTTAAAAATAAAGTTGGTGCATCGGATTATCAAGAGACGTTTGATCCACAAGCTCTTAAAATGTGTGTAACAGAAGTAATAACGTCAATTTCTAGGAGTATAAATTAAGAAAATGGTAAAGTAAGTTTACTTGGTCAGTTTGTGAGCCTAGGATTGTTGCAAGATACTTTGGTAAAGTTTGGCACGATTGTTTGTTACTCAAGCTGAAACCGCATCTCTTGCCCACTCATTTTCCGCCTCCTTTAGTCCTATTTTTGAAATCGCACTTTTTCTGTTAAACATATCCGTGCCTTTTCAAGGCCCTTCCTATCTCCTCTGTTGTACCCTTATTATACCTGGCATACTTATAGCTCGGACATTCTAGTCATCCTCAACTCCTACAGCTCACCATGCTGATGAAGTGGCGGACCTAAGTGTGAATATTTGTGCTGTGACAGCTAGACTCCTTCAGGATTTCTGCAATCGAATCCAGTCCTGGTGTAACGTTGGAGAGTGGCTATGAACGGTCATAAATCCCGAGTTGGTAAGTTCACCTACAAAAAGAACGTGCTACATTATTCCATTTTTATCTTAATGGGGTGGAGATACCCGCAGCAACGTTTACAAGGTACCTCGGCCATATGTTGTACAGCCGGATTACATGGGGTCCCCATATCTCCAGTACAGTGCAGGCGATTCCTCAGGGTATCAACGACGTCCATCATCTTGTGTCCGGTTCCTCGCCTTTGGCTTTGCGGTACAAGCGTCTTGTTTATGCCTTCATAATTCGGTCCATGTGGCAATGTAGCTGTGCCATTTGGGATTCTGCCGCTCTGTCAGAGATCATCGGGATCTCGCGCAGACACAATCGTTCTCTACGCCTCGTAACCGGCGGGTAGTAATTATCCCGGATTAGCCAAGTGGACTGGCGATAATCCTGCCGCTAGGGGCGCTAGTGGCGCGGTTAATCCGCGGATTAAGAGCTAGTCGAGTAAACATAAAAAGTTCCAGGAGCGCTAGGATTGCCGTTATCTGTTAAGACTAATCCGGGATGTATGAAGAGCTTAAAACGTGGGGCGGATAGAGGGGGCTAGTGATATGTAGTGTTTTGATTGATAAAACTAAGGTGCGCTCTGATTGGAGATCGGGAAAGGAATAGACGACGGAGACTAGTGGACATAAAACGATTGGTGATTGGGCGATAAAGGTTAATCCGGAATGTATGAAAAGCTCAATCCTGCGGCGGGTTTAAGGGGGAGGAAGTCACATGGCGTGTCTTGATTGGTGAAAATAAGGTGTCATGTGATTGGTGGATGTGAGAGGAATAAATGAGGGGCATTGGTGGAAATAAAATGCTCGGTGATTGGATGAGGTGATATGGTCAATCCAGGAGCAGCGAAGTAATGTTGACGGGAGCTGGGGACGGAAAGAGTGTATGATGGCAAATTACGAGCTAAAAATGGCTTGAGGAAGTGACGTGTGATGCTATGATTTTTCAAAATGAGGTGCTCTGTGATTGGTGGATGGGGAAGGAGTACAGGATGGGGATTGGTGGAAATAAAACGCTTGCTGATTGGGTGGTGAATAGGAGGTGATCACGGTGTAAAAGGGGGGTGATGGTGGGTGGAAAATGTAATTTGCAAGGATGATTGCGATTGTGCTAGCATTGTTGGTGGTGCCAGATGCTAGCGGGGAGGGGAGCTGCGTTAGATTTGGGAGGTGTGGGTTCGAGTTGAATGACGAGACGGAATTTGAAAAACGTGACAAAGTATGATAAGGATTAGGAATTCCTGCCTAACTGTTCATGCGTATATCGGAAAGGTAGTGAACGTAAGTTTAGTTCTGACTTTATTAACATGGGTACACTTAAAAACGAGTATAATCGTTTAAAACCCTTAACCAGATGGCGGAGGGGGTGGAGATGTTCAGGGATGATGTATGGGGGTGAGAAGTTTGGTCAACTTAAATATCCGGAGGGGTATGTTGGAACAGGAAGATGTGGGTGTGAAAAGGGTAAGGGTAGGGAGTAAGTCGGATGTAAGTTTCATAAGAAACCGGCGAGGATGTATGCTAGCGACAGCAGTTCGATTCTTGTGGAGATAATATACTGTTTGTTGACAGAAATGGTGGATTTTCCGGAAGGGTTGGAATTGGATTGGAAATTGACTCCAGAGGAAAGTGAACTTGTGATAGCTTATAGTGTAGTAAATTAGACGAATTCCTACGTTTATGAAAATTTTGCATATCTATTTGGGCAATGCGATGATGGAGAGTGGTAAATGAACTTAGGGGTAGAGAGAAAAGTAAGTTGGAGGGTGAAGCGGGTAGCTAGGTGTTCTGTGGATTGGAGATTGAAAATAGATTCGGAAAGTAATGGAAATGGTGGGGATGTAGGGAGGATGTTGGTGAGCAGTATAGAAAAGCGGCATCACAGAGGTGTAAGAAGGAATTCGAGAGCAAATTGAAGGAAGCAATAGGAGCTAGCCGGGTGAATAATAAGAAACAGGAATGTGAAGGAAGGGTGAGACAAATACGGGAGATGATGGAAAGAATGAGAAAAGAAATAGAAGAGAGACACGAGAATGTGACGAAGCAACAGACATTGGTAAATTGGATAAAAGTAAATGTAGCTACACTATTTGAAGAATTTGAGGGGTTAAAAGCAGATGATTGGTAAATTGGAAAACGCGTGCACAGGTGGGGTGGAAAGCTTTCCCAATAATGAAACAACTTACGACGAAGGCGAGGAAGTTGGGAGAGGAGGGGCGGTGAGGAAGAGGGGGACAGACGTGAGTTGGCACACAAAGCGAAAGATGAGGAAGCTGAAATGGAATATATTCATTATTTGCAGCATAAATTCGAATTTTTTTTTCTGCAACTATACCATTGGTTTATATGATCGGTCTTGTTATTATAGTATTTTTATGACTGCTATGGAAAAAATGCGTGGAGTAAGGAGGGAACCCTAGCTACGTGAGACACAACAGGATAACATTAAATACACAAGAAATGCAGTAATTCAATATTTATATATTAAACGCATGTTGATGTATGTGAAGGAAAGACATTTTTTTTGTATTTTCAATATAATTTAAATAAATACACATATCCGAAAAACCAAAATTGCCACAAAAAAGATTGGTGTTTGAAAATTGTTGCATTTAGCATATGTTAAATTAAAAATATTGCAAAACATATTTACCCAGTGCAAAAAAGAAAAAAAGGGATTTAAAGAAAATCACATAATTGTTTAGGTGGCGCTAGAAGTCGTGAGTGTGTATATACACATAAATAAAAATAGTATGCAGAAGTATTATACTAAAATAAAAGTGTCACTGTAGTTTACACAATAAAGAATATAATTGAAAAACATACACAAAGAGCATTGGATGTGTTGTAAGAAAATCATGGTACATAAAACATGTATATACACAGAAAATAACATGATTAAATGCAGCATGCTCATTCATATAGAGAAACATATTGTTTGTGTGTATGGTTGTACAGTGAAGGTTTATTACTCAATATACACGCACACAACGGTAAAAACGTTTAAGCATCGTGGATTGTAAATGCGACTTTCACTGATGGTGGAGAACCATACGGTGTAATGTTACGTAATACACTTTGCACAATGTTGCATAGAGTGCTTCAAATCTCCGCACTTTGCACAAGTAAAACCTGGCATTTTGTTACAGTACATGTGGTTTTTATGACAAGTAAAGCCTTAGCACTCGAGACTTACACTTGCAAACAAACATATGTAAATGAGCATACGGTATACTAAAATTATGTATCAAGTACATGCGGTACGCCTGACAAAATAAACATACCGGCTGGTAGATCGTATTGGGGAAACCTACCATTTCTAGAACTTCTGAATCATCCCTGGTACTAATAACGTGGTTTACCAGGTCATCGTTAATAACAAACAGGCAGTCGATTAATAATATATTCTTTTGGCTCTTTTTCTTCGTAAATTTTTTGAAACTTACAACAAGCCATTTAAGGAATAAAACAGTAAGTACAATTAGAAAAGAAAAAAAATCTATTACATTCTGGAATAACGAGAACTATAATCACGTATGTACAAAATATAATGATTTTGCACACAAAAACAAACAAACAAATAAACAAACAAAAAACGAGCCACAAATAGAAACAGGAAGGCACTCTTAATGTTTTGCACGCAAAACAAAATAAAAGAAAATCATTTTTGCTTTTAAAGTGAAAATTGTGCACACACACTCACACACACATATATACATTTTAAGAGAACAGGCGTCTCTTCTTTAGGTGTGCGTAGCTCACTTCGGGTTTTGGTGACAAAGACACCAGATGATAATGACGATGATGGTTGAAGCTTAGGGGCGCACAGCGCCATGGTTATTAGCACCCTATCATAACTTGGTGTGCTAATACCATAATGAAACAGCAATAAAAAAGATAAAATCCAATCAGGAGAATGATTAAAATGACAAATAAAACGATAAATAAATAAGACTCTCCATGTGAGAAACGACAGAGAGGCTAAAATGTATTAAGAACAAGTAGTCTAAAACGATAATTAACAAAAGCTCCCTTACTGGGAAACTAAAACAGTTAAAAGCTGCAGCTACCATTCCAGAGAAGCGCCTAAACTATGAAAATTAAAACACAACTAGAGTATAAGCTTAAAAGGCATCGAAGATAAAAAGCTAAAAACACGATCCACCGCTCAAGCACTGTTCAATAAAATCTCGTTAGTATTGGCCGGCAGTCGTAGAGTGGCTCGTAGTCGGGCTAGAGGAGCACACCCTACCAGTACATAGCGGACGGTCAGTGCTTGTCCACACTGAGGACAATTAGGAGCAGGATCCCTTTTCAACAGGTAGCTGTGGGGAAAAAAGAGTGACCGATACGGAGACGAGCCAATACTACTTCCTCACGACGAGAAGTGCGTGAGAAAGTTGACCAGTTTACCGGAAGATCCTTTATATCCCTTAACTTGTTGTTGCGGAGAGTAGACCACTCTGCATGCCAGCGCGAGAACACCGCTCTCCGCAAAACAAGTCTAAGATCTTCGACTGTTGAACAAGTAATGGTGACACTGGGCTCCGTGGTTGCTGACTTTGCCGCCTCATCCGCTAATTCGTTGCCTGACAAACCACGTGTCCAGGAAACCGTGCGAGAAGACACCAGAGGCGGTATGGTTTTGGGACTTACCGATCGCTTTGGAGCTTGGCGCCTTTTTTGCGCTGGTGTTAGATTATTCTTTGGTAGTGTTTAACGCCCGCTTTAACTACTTATGGCACCACAGGAGGTGTCAGAGGTATCAGCAGTGGTGTGGCAAGATCGGTTATGTGTTCTTGATCCTGAGGCTGAACATGTATGTCCAGAAACTGAGCATCATAATCGTCGTCCTCATTGCCTCTGCACGCAGCGTGGAGGCACCAGCCGGTGCTGTTTCGGTTTCAACCTCGTGGCCAGACTGGTTGTTGAAATGCGACAGCAGGCACCGGCTAGCCCCTTTGGCTGATAGTAAAGGAAGTAGGGTGCGGAGAGAGGTAGTGGAGGGGTATATTGGGGGATATGGGGTTGAACTTGTGCTGATCTGGAAGGGAGGATTCAGAGAAGTGTTAGGCAGTTAATTTCCTCTATGGGAACAGGGATAGAGGATTGCACGTTAGAAAAGGAGGGAGAAGAAACTGGGCTGGAGGGTGGTGACTGAGAAATGCAAGAAAAGGAGAGTGGGGAGTAGTTGGTGGAAGAGGGGGAATCGGAGGAAATTTCAATGACCGACGGTCGAAGCGATGCCGATTTTGGGAAAGCCGATGGTGATGGCTGGGTGGCGTCGTCGACATCGGTAATAACTACGAGGTCGCAAGTGGACTCCTCAAACGGTGGTGGTGGTTATGCAACCGAAGACGGAGAGCTAAGTACTGGAGTCAACGCGTCGTTGGACAGCTCGTCGATGCATACGATGTCGTTCGAATCGACACTGACTGCAGAGACGATAGAGATGCCTGCTGAATTTGCCTGAATGCATCAGAGGCGGTTCAGCTGGTAAATGTCGTCTGCCTCTGAGTACACAGGTATGGTGGTCGTGGTGGTGATACACTGTTGCTCTTCTCTTACGACCTTCCTGTAGATGCGTCTAGATGTTGGTGAAGAAAAAAAAAGGACTTGGCTCGGCAGGAGCACTGCAGAGAAGCTTTGATGCTGCATGACGTCCAAACAAGACTGGAAGTACAGGCAGGGAGCCAAAGACCCGATACTTAAAGGATTGGTAATCGGCATTGGGATGTGCGTCATACAATGTGGCCAACGTGATAAAAAAGTGTTAAATCGCGTGTGAACTTTAAAAATGGCAGAGGGAGTGAAAGTCTAATCAGCGAGAAAATGTTTAAATGTGATTTTGTGGTGAATGGTAGGAAAATTGAAAGCGGATATTGCGGTTGTTCTATGGTGGGAGCGGAAGTACCCCGGAAAAGCACGCAATTAAAATTCCGGAAATTCTGGCTAATTAAGCCGCCGAGGTTATAATGAGCTCTTTATCTGAACGCGCAGACGGAAGTTGTGGTGACGATAAGGTCCCTTTAAAAGCACAGGTGATAAGCCGCTCGCTAAGGTGTTGAATTTGCTGTTAAACTGTGAATATTGCGAAAAGTATACACGTTTTAGGCTTTTGTAGTATTAAAGTGACATTTTACGCATACTATCACTATTTCTAATTACAGTAATGTGATTGATTCAGTACACGCGTTATAGACTATTGTTATTGCAAAATATAAAAAATTCGTGATACCTTTGACTCGCGGTGTTTTGTTTATATATATATATATATATCCTAAAAGAGGCAGTGAAAGAAAGAGCAATTTTTGCCGACGCGTATCGAAAGGGTTTGCACGCGGTGTCGAAGCATGTCTTGGCAGTATTGAGCCTGAAGTCGATGTAAGTGAAGACGAAACCTTGCAGCCCAGGTTCGAAATTATATCCCATACGGAGAGAAGCAAGAAAAGACTCTTCTCTGGTTATACACAGAGAGCAAGTTTTATGAACCCGGGACAAAAAGATGCAAACTCTGGACGAAGGGTTACCCAACTGTTTAACGACATTGTCAGTTTTGCAAAAGAGAACTTGCTGGACAACGAACCCGGTTCTTTGGGCATATCGATCTCGGACCACAGGCAGTCTTCGAAGGCATTTAATATGAGCCTTAGACGTATCGAACAAGAATTCTGATGCTGTTGTGAAATCGATTGAATAGGTTATTCAGAGCAACCAGCAGTTTTTGTTTGGAAGACCGCTTAAAATTACTTTTGTGTGGACTAATGAAGCCTTGGGTTCATGTTAAACACCGTGCATGGCGTGTAGCGGGAATAAGGAAATTATAGAAATATGTAGCAAAGACGATCTGTGCTTACCGAGACCAACCATCGTGAACAAAGATATGGCGGATATCGACATCAAGTACTGGACGAAGACGCGCAGTGAGTTTTTGCAAAGACAGAAGGCCATAGCGCTTTGTGTAAGTGGAGGGAAATTAAATGGTGGATTTACTATTGATTATGTAAGAGATTTTTTACGTCGCGTTAAAGGTTTACGCAATATCAGTATTTGGAGATTATAGGATAGGAATGTATTATACGCATCACCCAAAACAAAGCCGTATTTTATTGACGTCATCTACCACGACGGGCATTTTAATGCAATCGTGGACCTTCATAAGGCCTTTAAATGCAAGTGGTACTGCCGCCAATGCCACCATCAGTCCTCAAAAAAAAAAAAAAAAAGGGACTACATATGTGGAATGAAAATTGCCCAAAATATCACCAGCCGTGCGATAAGCGATATGTTGAATACATATATTGTGCTGCTTGCAATCCCGAATTTAAGGAACCTACATGTTTTTTTCAAATCACGCCAAAAAAGAGGTGCTTTCTACTTAAAGTCGCTCTCTGTGTACGAGGTTGCCAAAGTGTGCACATCTTGCAATAAGCTGGTCAATTTGAGACACAGAAAAACAGCTCACCAGTGCGGAGAATCTTTTTGCAGCAATTGCAAGATACACATGGACGGCGGGCACATGTGCTACATTTAGCCGTATGTTTTGCCAACAAAAGTAAATAGTACACGTTTATGTTCATCGATTTCGAATGTACACAGGTCAGTGCTTATTCCGGTAAACTAAACACGTTTGAGCATGTGCCTAACCTGTGCGTGGTGTACCAAGCTTGCCCGCTTTGCATTGACGAGCCTTGCAAGATGACCTATTGCACCGAGTGTGGCAACGAAGAATGGGTGTTTATGGAAAAAAACCCGAAACATTTGTTTTATCACGTGACACATCCAAGGTTCGAATCCTGGGAAGTGATCGTGGTGGCCCATAACCTGAGCGATTACGATGGTCAATTTCTTTTAAAGTACATGGTTGGCGATTTAAAATGGACGCTGGAGCTGATTATGAATGGGAACAATATATACCGGATGAAGTACAGTGACGTCACGGTCATTGACTCCTTGAACTGTGTACCCATGCCGCTGACTCGATTTGCTAAGATTTTCGAGCTGAAAGAAGGCGAAGACTATTTTCCTTATGTATTCAACACCAAGGAAAACAAGTACTACCGGGGTTCGATTCCAAACCAAAAATATTGCTGTCCACAGGGTATGTCGGGAGAGGCTCGAAGAGCCTTTGAACGGTGGCACGACGAAAAGCTGGCCTCCGAATACGTCTTTGACATGAATTCGGAAATGGTGTCGTATTGCAAAATTGACGTGTTTTTGCTGAGTCAAGGAGTTTCGAAATTCATAGACGAGAACGGCACAGATCCGTTTAGGCAATGCGTCACCATTGCGCAGGCATGCATGTGCATGTATGGAAAGCGTTTCATGCCACCAAAAAATTGCCACAGTGCCTGTCGGAGGTTACTGCTTTGCGGATAGCCAATCTCGCATAGCGTGCATATGATTGTTTTGGTTAGAATTACAGCACTCGGTGCTGATTCAGTATGCCATGAGAGGGCTCCAGGTTAACATTTTGGGCACAGGATGGACGCGTACAGAGAGGAAGGCGATGCGAAATACGTGTACTTCCTCCATGACTGTTTCTACCACGGCTGCTCGCGCTGATTTCACGATCTGCATGCCGTACTGTACAGCACGGAGAACCAAACCCTGGCCTCTAGGTTCGAAAACACAGAGAAGGTCACGCAGAATATCAGGAATGTCGGCTGCACGGTGCTGGAAATGTGGGAGTGCGAGTTTAACGCCATGATGAAGGCGAACCAGGACCTCGCGCGCCATGCCAACCAATTTCCCGTGCCCGAGCCCGAGCCGCTGAACCTGAGAGGCACCTTATATGGAGGTCGTCCCAGTTGTACAAAGACGTACTGCGAGTCCAAGGGGGACGAAAGATGTTCTATTACGACGTGTGAGGTCTGTACCCGTACGTCAACAAGACGAAGCCCTACCGCGTAAGACACCCCGTGGATGGCTTCCACGCCTAGAAAACGTGCGCGGAGGGATACTGAACTGCCTGGTACTGCCGCCGCAGAGCCTGTATCACACGGTGATGCGGGCGCGCATCTGCGACAATTCGTCGTTCCCGCTATACCGCGCTTGTGCACCCCATAGGGGCCTACTACGGTAGGTGTGGTTTTGGTGCACCCAGGGTCCCGAGCCAACTTTGATTCCTCTGTGGGCAACCTCAGAGTGGCGAGGGAGTCAGCAGTATAAAATGCCCACCCACGTGTAGGCCGTGTGTGGAGACCCGTGTCGGTGGAAAGGAATATCCTGGTTGGTTGAGGGTTGTGTAACAAAGCCTGGGCTTCTGACTTTCAGTGACTAAGGAGGGTGCGTAGCCTAATACACCACATTGGTTTCTGCTTCGCCTAAACGGGAGGCTACGGACTAACCCACCCCTAGTCCATCGGCCAGGACTAGGTATTTTACCGAACTCCAGGGTGTGGGATGGCGTGCCTGTTTTATCCCCTGTGTAGCTCTGTCACACCAGTGGGGTGACCCCTTGTTGGGCTCCGAGGTGGGTAGGGAGCACTAGGGGATGAATGTATATGCTTTTTATGCCAAACTCAAAAACTAAAAATAAATGGTCCTCGCTACTTGGTTATAAATAGAACTGAGGAAGGTAGAAAATTTACGTTGGTTAATGATTTTGCTATTCAAAAGGGTCTAGACAAATTAACTAGTCCAGTGAAGTTCTATATAAGAGCTCACAATGAACATTCCTGGTTGAGGCACTTTCAGTGTCCCTGGCGAGAAAATACTTAGAGCCAAAATGTTACGCAACTACCCCATTAAGGTCGAGAAAAATACAACTCTGAACTCCTCTCGCGGCATTATTACCACCCACGCATTGGACGGTTGGTCAATGAGGAGCTTCAAGAGAACCTGGCAGACCAAGATGAAGCATCCGTTTACAGGGTTCAACGCGAAGTAAATGGTGAATTCATGCCTACCCGTACCCTGTTCCTTACCTTGATAGATTCGATCTTCCTCAAAGGATTAAGGCGAGGTACGGAGCCATCGAAGTAAGGCCTTATGTACCGAACCCACTAAGATGCTACGAATGACAGTGGTTTGGGCATACAAGTGATTTCTGTACTGGTCGGTCAACGTGTGCAATCTGCGGTGACGCATTACACGATGGGTATTGTACAACATCTCCATCTTGTGTGAATTGCACTGGTGAACACATATCTAGTTCCCGAGATTGCCCTCGTTTTACAGAGGAGAGAGCGATGCAGGAGATACGGGTGAGGGAGAAGGTGCCCTTCTCGGAAGCCCGTAGATCAACTCTCGGTCTTGCGCTCCGGTACCTATAGCTTAGTCACAGCTAAATCGGTACCGAACCGAGAAATCGCGACTCAAACGTGCGATACAATCGGGGCCACAATAGCAGAAAAGAGTGTCGCAGCCCGGTCGCTACCAAAGACTTCAACATCTATGTCTACGTCGGCACCACCATCTGCCAAATCCACCACCGTAAAGAGCAGTCCGACAACAGTTTCACCCAAACCATCGACGTATGCCAAGAACACAGGTACCACGGCTAAGACTTTCAACACCAGTTATGTCCGCTCCGACTTCCTGAAACAAAGTGCACAGTCATCTCCGATAACATCTAAGGGAAGGAAAGCTCGACGACAGTCTGCACGTGGATCCTCATCTTATGGGACGTACACGGATGGGCGGCCACCATCTTCGCCAATCAAGACCTCCAATTTTCTATCGGAAAGGGTTCGTTCACTGTGGAAGAGATGCAACAGGAGTATTCTGCCCTCACTACCAAACGAACAGTGCGTAAGTGGCAGGATCACACTTCAGAAAACAATGCTAGTCCGACGGCCCAAAAGAAGAAATTAAACCGACCAGTACAACTGAATCTGCAGAAACGTCTTTCAATTTAGTAATCATCCAATACTATTAACCATAGCTATCCTTCAGTGGAACATACGCGGCATTCGAACACATCAAGCAGAGTTTGAGCTATTGTTAAACCAGAATCAACCTCTAGTCTTTGGTCTACAAGAGACAAAATTCCGTCCGCAAGCTAATCTCATATTCAGCCACTATTCTTCTATGCGGTGTGATTTATCACCGACAGAAGGAATTCCAGTCCATGTGGGCACTATGATGCTCATCAGAGATGACATTTACGCTGATTCTGTCTCCTTGCAGTCTGAAATCCGGTCAGTCTATGCGAGGATTACGTTGCCATCTGCCCAGTTTACCATTTGTAGTATCTATCTGCCTCCTTCTAATGATCTCTCGCGAACTGATTTAGAAGACCTTGTTTCCCAGCTGCCAACACCATTTTTTTGGTAGGGGACATGTATGCCCACCTCCCACTTTAGGGCTCATCTCGGGCTTGTGTGAGATCACGTGCTCGCCGATTTCTTGAGCACAAATAACCTCTCTCTCCGGAATACCGGAGAGCCTACATTTCTTTCTGACGCCTTCAATAATTTTTCGCACCTGGATAAAACGGTTTGTTCCCCACAGTTGTCAGTTTCATTCAAATGGAATGTTCTCTCTGATTTACATGCTAGCGACAGCTTTCCTATTCTCATTAGTCTCTTAGTATAGGATGCTTGTTCCGCTCCTTTACCTAGATGGTGCTTCGATAGAGCCAAATGGTACCTCTAATCCAGCTTGGCTGTCTTCAGCTATAATGAGCACGACTCCGTGAGTATTTTAGTCCAACACCTCACAGAGACAATTCTTTCTGCTTCCAAACCTTCTATTCCGTGGTCAACTGGTCAACACCTTTTCCTGTCCCATGGTGGACTAATGACTGCCGGAATGTTATTCGTGCTCGCAGACGTGCTCTCAGGGTTTTTCAGACTCGACCTACCCTGGATAATCGCATACAGTATAAACAAATACGTGCCCAATCTAGAAGAATAATTAAAGACAGCAAAAAACTTCCTGAAACCAATTTGAAGCCCCTTTTAACCGACATACACCTTCCTCTGTCGTATGGGATAAGTTAAGACGTGTGGCTGGAAAGTCAATCCAAATATTCCTCGACGGTCTCAAAACACCTGCCGGAGCTGTTGCTGACACGTTTGACGTGGCGAGCACCTTAGGCAGTGCAATCGCTCAAGTGCCTAGCTCAGACCATTATTCCCCTGAATTTCTCACAGCTAAGGCTCAAATGGAATTTCACGGATTGTTATTTCCTGCTGGAAACCTTGAGGATTTTAATCGCCTTTTCACCGTGGCAGAGCTAGACAGTGCACTTTCATCTTCGCGACACTCTGCACCAGGACCAGATGGTATCCACGTCCAAATGCTGCAGCATCTCTCTCCTGAGTCTAAGGCTTTTCTATTCGAGGTCTATAATCGTGTGTGGGTTGAAGGCACTTTTCCAGACAAGTGGCGGGAGGCCACCATCATACCCATTCCTAAACCTGGAAAGGACCGCCATCTTCCTTCCAGTTACCTTCCGTATGCAAGGTGATGGAACGCATGGTCAATGGACGGTTGGTGTGGTGGCTGGAATCCCACAATCTTCTGACTAACACCCATTGTGGTTTTCGACGACGACGTTCACCAACTGACCACCTTGTCTCGCTGTCAACTCAGATCATGGATGCGTTTCTGAAGAACAGCCCAACAGTTGGAATATTTTTTGAACTCGAGAAGGCTTATGATACGTGTTGGTGTGTAAGCATTTTCCGCTCCCTTCACAGCTGGAATATGCGTGGACGCCTACCGCTGTTCATTCAGGTGTTTATGCGGGACTGGGCTTTCCGAATAAGGGTCGGTTCGAATTTTTGTAACTATTTTATTCAAGAGAAAGGACTGCCGCGGGGCTTGGTGCTCATCATGATCCTGTTTTCTATAGCAATAAATTCCTTCTCGCACTGTGTTCCCCAGGTGTCTCCTCTTGTTTTTTCGTGGACGACTTTCCCATCTTCTGCACTTCTCAGCGTACGCCGTGTTTGGAACGCCGTCTCCAGCGTGGTTTGGACAGTCTATATGATTAGAGCTCGAAAAACGGTTTCGTTTCTCACCTGAGAACACAGTCTGCGTTATTTCTAGCGTCGAAGGTGGCGAATGTCACCTTCGCAGATGAGGTAAGATCCCTGGGGTTGATATTCGATCGGAAACTATGCTGGTCACCTCATGTAGCACAGCTTAAAGTGCGGTGACAGTTCTTTGGATAATTCATGGGTACTGAGTGGCAAATTTTGGGGAGCAGATTGGACAGTACTGCCGCGTCTTTATCGCGCACTGATTCGATCCAAGTTAGACCACTGATGTATTGTTTATTCTTCAGCACGCCCATCTGTTAGATACTGTCCACAATTGGGGCATCCGGGCGGCTGTTGGGGCATTTCCAACTAGCCCAGTAGTGAGCCTCTATGCAAACTCGCTCGTTGCTGTCGGCAGGATGTTCTTTTATCTAAGTGTGGCTGTAGCTTGAAGTGCATACCTGCCCAAGCATCGTTTACTCCCTTTTTTGGTTCTGGATTGGATGACCGTTATAAGAACCTCTTACGTAGTCCAACGCCTGCAGCATTTCGCTTCCGGGAGCTGCTTCGAACGCACGATATCAAAATGCCTCACATGTGTCCAAAGGGGGACAGGGTGCACCCACCTTGGTTATCTACTTTCTCCTACGTAAACCTCGGGATGACGGCTTACGCGAAACACCGCTGACAGTAAGTGCGCCGATGGTATTAAATGTGCCTTTGTCGCTGGAACTGAACCATTTACTTTCGGTTTGCCCAGTAGCACATCAATTTATGCTGCAGAGCTATATTCTATTTACCGAGCCGTTTTGTGTATTTGCCGTCGAAGCTTGGGTGACTGCCTTATTGTGAGTGATTCCCATTGTGCACTTCAGAGCCTGTACATTTACCATGCTCTAGCACAGCGCAATCAGGACATCTTCCACATTTTGCACGCTTCGGACGTAAATGTGGAGTACGCCTGGGTTCCTGGACACGTTTGCGTGCCGGTGAATGAACTGGCGGATTTGGTGGCTAAGAAGCCCTCATCTGCGCCCAGTGCTACCACTAACTTTGTCAGAGCCGAAGATTTTAGACTTATTGTACAAAGAGCGATAATATCGTGCTGGCATGAAGAGTGGTCCGCTTTTCACAACAAACTTAGGGAGGTGAATATGGGTCACTTCCTCACCTCTATCTTACTGTGAGGAGGATAGTTTAGCTAGAATACGTGTTGGCTGCTGTGTTTTTAGTCATAGTTATCTTATTAAGAAGGAACCTCCACCTGTCTTTCGCTCTGTGGCGAAACGTTTACCTTCCGACATGTGTTTGTACAGTGTGGTCATCCAGCACCACTACGAGCCAGTCTGCAACTGCCGGCCAGGCTTTCGGAGGTTTTTTTATCCAAAATGATATATACTTCGAACATTTAGTTGATATATATATATATGGTTTTATTTATAGCTTTTATCGTCTTTTACACTTTACGACCTTTGAGTGCCATGATATTATCCCAGCTCTGGTTTCAGGGCAGGATAGATATTTTATCTTGGTTTTAGTTTCTATGTTACTTTTATCTCTTCTTTTCATCTATTTTAATTGAGCTGCTTTTAAGCATAGTTTTATCTCATGTGTTTTAACTCCCCAGTTTTATGTTAAGGGTGCTGATAACCTAACAGGTGAGCGCCCTTAAGCCCTATTTATCATGATCATCGCGCTTGTGCAGAGGCGGACAACCAGGGCGATTGCCATCACCACGACGAGAGGGTCTTGACGGGTTTGTGGGTCATCGACGAGATGAAGGTAGCCTTGGAGGAGGAGTAACGTCTCCACCAGGTCTACGATATTTGGGAGTACAACGTGCTGCTGTACGATCAAAGCACCGGAGCCAAGGTTCTGTTCGAGGACTACGTGAACCAGTTCCTCAAGATCAACATCGAAGCTTCCAGCTGGCCCTCGGATTGCGACTCGGCTGAGGCCAAGCAGCAGTGAGTGATGCAGTTCTTCGAGCACGAAGGCGTCGCACTCGATCCCGAGGCCATTGCGCCCAACGCCGGCAGACGGGAGCAGGCCAAGCTCATGTTGAACTCGCGGGGGAAACTACGACAGCGAGATTGCATGCCCACGTGCGAGTTGGTCAATACGACCGTCTCCTGGACCTTCTCAATGACCCGGGTAAGGAAGTGCAGTCCTACGTATCCGCGACGAACGAGATCACCTACGTGGTGTGGAGGTACTGCGAGCATAGTCCGAAAGTAAACCCCAACGCCAAAGCCGTAATGGCGGCTTATACTACGGCGCATACGCACCTCGGCTGTACGGTTATCTAAGTGACTCGGAGAACGGGTATGCTACTTCAACACCGATTTTGTCGTCGCTACCGCGCTAACGCGACTCCTCCGCGGGACGCCTCCTGGGGAACATGACGGTCGAACTGGAGAAGTACGATCGGGGTTCTTACATCACCCTGTTCGCCTCCACGGGCCCGAAAATGTTTTGCGTGGACATCGAGTGCCCGGACACAGGCGAGACCTTCTCCGTGTGGAAGGTGAAGGATATCACGCTCAAGTCTGGCAATCCACAGCACGTGAACGCCGAGGTGATGCGCAACATGGCGCTGGGCGATCGAAGGAGGATGGTGACACTGACGGGTACTCAGATCTCTAGCAAACCGTCTTGGACTGTGGTCACCGAGCGCAGCGCCAAGACCTTGAAAATGGTGGTCAACAAGCGCGTTGTCGGCGACGACTTTAACTGGTGTCCTTACGGATACAAGAGAAGTCATAAATGAGACGCCAAGCGTCCGCGAGACTCATTTCAACGCAAGTACCCCGTGAAGACGCGATGCCTAGATCTCGTGACCTTAGGCAGTTCAAATTTCCCAGCTGGTAGCGGATCTTTCGCGCTGCGGAAAGTTCACCTTTTGGAAAAACCAGTTTCGCCACGCCGAAAACATAATCATCGCGCGCCCTAGAGAAGTGCTGTGGTGCCACCCACACGAATATTCGCTCAGACTCGAAGCCTGCGGTGCGAGACTCACGCGGGAATCCCCTAACTTGATTCGGTGGGGGAGAACTACCTCGTCATACTGGATGATCTGATGTTGAAAGAGGGGGGGGGAGACATGTCTAAAATTTTCACCAGAGACTCCCATCACAAACGCTTTGGCATTGAATTTATTCTGCAAAACGTATTTCCTCAGACTCAAAAATATCGCAACATCTCTCTCGATACAAATTACATCGTGGGCTTCAAAACCAACCCCGACAAGATGCAGATCGAAATGTTGTGCCAACAGATCGAACCAATCTAGGAACTCTAAGGTTGTCTTGGAGGCTTTAGAAAAGGCCACCGAACATACGCAAAGGTATCTGGTGCGGGACTGCACTCAATATACACCTAACCGATTCAAGTATCTTAAAGGGGCATAAAGAATCTGTAAGGAACTTGGTGGATAACCGAGTACCGCTGAAGAAAAAGAAGAACATCTTGGTTCAAAAAGGGGGATTTGTGCCGGTCTTTCTGCTTCCCGTATTAGCCACGCTGGGTAGCGCGTTCGTGTTGAAACTTGCGGGATGAAGCAAGCAAGAACTATTGTCGTCGCGCGGCAGCCAAAAACCGTAAACAAGTTTCACGTCATCGACAAAAGTGTTTCGAGACTTGCCAAAGAATTCGGGAACGTTAAGCGTGCCAGACTCTCTGCCGACGAAATGTGGTGGCTCGTAAAGCATAAATTGGGCCACTATCTATATCTCGTGTCACAAGTCGGTCGACCCCTACCTTAACGACCACGTCGACGAAGATGACGATGAATACGAAGACCTCTTGCCAGTAAAAAAGATGGTGAAACCCAGAACCATAAAAATCAACCGGCTCTTGCCTCGTAGAAACAAGAGTGCCAACCCTCTGTCACCCTTAAAGAAAAAATCGAAGATGCCCGCGAGATACAAGTTGAGCAGATGGATCTAGCAATCTCTCTACAAGTAAAGCATGAAGGAATGCAAAGCGGTAAGGCATTACAATGCAAAACGGGTACACTATGCCGGTTGGGCACGGTGAAGGCCCTTCGCACGGCTACGTGTGCGCCGAAGGCAAACATCGGGTCCTTCCTTCAGACCCAGGACAGTTACGCCTTGAACAACGCGGTGAGAAAGCGGTTTTACACAAGATATTACCACGTGACCAATATTGCCGATTTTTGGGAAGTCGATCTGAACGTCATGAACACCGTCAGGGAACATAACAAACCTACGTTTATATTCTAACCGAAATCGACGTTTTTTCAAAATACGCCTGGACCATCGCGCTAGAATCGAAGCAGGGGTTCGAGCTGGCGAGCGCGTTTCGCTGTATATTTTCTCAGCGTGTTCCTAGGGTCCTGCAAATGGACAGGGGAACGGACTTTACGAACAAAACTTTTCGCGACTTTCTAAGGAAGCACAGCGTGAAACATTACACGACCAAAAGTAACGTGAAAGCCAGCGTCGTGGAGCGCTTTAACCGCACCTTGGAAGCCAAGATGTGGAAATGTTTCACGCTCAAAAACAGGTAAAGATACGTGGAGATGCTTCCGGCCCTGCTCGAGTCGTACAATAATTCGCATCACAAGTCCATAAAAATGGTGCCAAAGGACCTGGGCGAATCTAATATTTTACAGGTGTACCACAATCTCTACTCAAATAGAATCTTCTCTCGCGCGAGAAAGCCAAGACATTCCGTAGCGGTAACGTGCGCATCTCCAAAGAAAATATGAAATTTGACAAGGGGTAGGAGGTGGTGTGCGGCCAACCCGTGATATATAATTTGCAGGATCTGGACGGAGAAGCCATAGACGGCATATTTTACACCGAAGACATAGAGAAGTTCGCGCTTCCCGTGCATCTTACAAATCAGAAGTCACGGAAGCAACAAGCAGGTCTTGGTAAAGTGGAAGCGGTATTTTGACTTCGACGATCGATTCAGCATGATTAAGACGAAACCCTTGTTCCTCACCCTCGTCAGCAATGCTTCGATGGAGCACTTTACCGATAATACCACGTCCAGACTTTCAAACGTATTGCCCGAAAGAATCGTATTGTGGGGCAAATGAGAGTGACTCTGGAAAAGGCCAGGTAGTCGGTAAAATTTTATAACTTCTTCCCAGTTGATGGTGACCTCGTGAGGATCTAAGACACCATGAACCCTCTCCCCATGCACTCCAAATTCAGCCTAGATATGCCGCGGGGCATCGTGCACACTCTTAAAGGCCTGGTGAACCTCGTCAACGTGCTCATGATGGAGCACCTGCAAGTCAAAAAATGTTTCCTCTTCGACGAACGCAAGAAGATGGTGAGCGTGAATACCGCCGTCACGCACCCCGACGCTCCATTCGAGGGGCTTGTAGAAAATGTGCGCACGGCTAAGCCTATGCGATCGGCACAGTTGAGATTTTGAACGATGCACTCCGACGGAAATCTAAGGCGAAACCGAAGCCTAAACCCACAGTTTCGGGGCAGTAGAAAAAACCCGGTACGTCTCGCCCCTTAAAACCGTCCTCGGTGACCAATAATCGGACATCTTCGGAGGTGTCGCAGCCTGACAAGGGCGAGTCAACAGGTGAGGAGGGAGCACCTTCGAACCCACGAAAGGACGAACCAAACCCACCACTCACTGCCACCACAGTTTGATCTTAGCACCGGCTATGGCGAAAATGCTGGACTTCAAACTTTACACCATCATCGTACTCGAGAAGGGTCCTAAACAGCCTGTAGATCCGTATACGGGGTTCCCTTACGAAATGTTCATATAGTGGCCTCTCATTAGGTGGGCGACACCTTAGTGCAGTTCATAGTGAGCGTGCCGTGGAATACGAAAGAAGCAACAACACTTACAGGAACAACGAAAAGACGTTTTTTTCACAAAATTGAGCACCCTTGATTCAGCAAGACTTCAATACGGTCGACATAGATTTAAAGAACGATTACGGCAATCTCTTGCCATTCGCTGACGGATTTTCTTCTAATATAATTCTCACCTTTCGCCCCAAACAGTCCTAATAGACGTGCACGCCGTGACGTAACACTACATCGATCAGGTGGGTTGCAACGATCGCGATTTCATTTTCTACAGAGGCAGGTGCTACCAAAGAGGTAGTGGACTTTTTCAGCCTTTGGAGGACTCTTCCAAACAGTGCTGCCATTCTTAAAGAACGGAGCTAAATCTGTCGGAAAGGAGGCGCTAAAAATGGGTGCTCACGTGCTCTCCGATGTCACTGTGGGAACCGCACCGAAGGAAGCGTTTGAACACGACTAAAGGAGTTTGGGTCCAACTTGAAGCGAAAGGCCAACGTAAAGCTCGATGCCATGCTTGGATCGGACATGAGGTGCCTCAAGAAAATAAAACGCACGTAACCCAAAAATATCAAACAGTCGAAGCTTAAGCACGCTAGGCGCAAGGTGCAAGACGTTTTTTCGTAATGGGAGACGCAGCCATACACATGCCTTCCGAACTGGACCTCTTTAAAGAGATTCCCGTTGAGATGGACATCGAGGCGTTGCGGTTCTTATACCTAAACTCTCAAATCACGCTAATGAAAAATACCCCCCCCCCCATCACCTTTCATTATTCCAGGTTTGCGGACGATTACCTGGGCTTGACGTACGTCCTACTCGAACTCATGGTCCGCGTTGTCGATGACAACGGCCATGCTCTAAAGGAGGAAATGAACGCCACTTTGGTCAACAATGCCTTAAATTCCCAGTTTCAACAGGTAGAGGTTTCTCTCAATTACGTCATCGTCTCCATCCTGCAGGCTGGTTACCCATATAGAACCTACCTCGAAACTCTTCTCAATGATTCCGAAGATGCCATCAGCACCAAACAAGAATCCTCTCTCTAGAGAAAGGAAGCGGCCAGCATCATGAACATTTTTATCGCCAATAAGGGTTTCTAGTGGCGTCACGGGTTTACCAAATGTGGGGACGTCGTTCAACTCATCAGTGCTCTGGATAATGCTCTGTTTAGGTAGGAAAAGCTGCTTTTAAAAAGCGCCAGCATGACCGTCAAGCTTATTCTCGCCGCGCCCCAGTTTTATCCGCTTTCCGCTAACGACGCGTTTAAGGGCTACTTCGACATCGTGTCGGCCACCCTGCGCTTAAAATCCGCATGCCCCTCACCAACCATCAAGCTCACGCATCAGGCCATTCACAAAAAGCAACACCAAGTACCATCACAAGGATGTGAGCTTTCAGGCCCTCAGCATCTACAAAGAGTCGAGAGCGATGGCGTTTTGCGAGGTCTTTATCGGGACACATTCCAAGAGTGTGGTTGTGGCCATGGTCACCGACAAGCCTTATTCCGGTCACTTAACGCCAATCCGTAGAATTTGGGACATTTTAAAATTAACTTCTTTCAGCTTTATGTGAATGGAGAACCCGTTCCCTCTCAGCCTCTTCAAACCGACTATGCATAGGACCACTATTTGCTATGCTTTCAAACCCTGCAGGACGGTCTAGATATACATTTCAATGACGATGATCATTCTATCTCTAGAGAAAGCTACCCGCAAGGGTATACCGTCACGCTTTTCGATCTTATTGCACACATGAGCGCCAACGAGTCTCACATCCCGGGCCAGCGCCACGGCACTGTCTATAAGCTTTGGTTTTACCGATAAATTGACAGAACCCGTTATTCTTCTGGTGCTGGCGGAGATACACGCACGGTGGAAATTGACGCCAACAGATCCACCTTGGTTGATTAACACCTTCCCAATCCAACGGTTTCTATCCGCATGCCCCTCTACTTCCCCGCACATTTTAGTCGTCTACGCCTGCGATAGCCTACCCTTACTTCATGGCATTCAACCACTTTCCTTGGCACCAGCACCAAACCGGGGCAAAACTGAGTTTGCATCTTTGTGGACAGAAACTCGCAGGGCGAATATTTCAACAGTTACGGCATAGGACTCCTTTCGCCCTATTTTCTTCGATTCTTAAATTCAATCTGCGGCGCGCGTTGGTCGCCCAACTCTAGAAGGCTGCAAGTTCTCGACATCACTACTAGTGGTCATTACGTCATCGACTACTGCACCCAGCGCTGCTGCGGTCTGCCTAACAACAAGTTCTCTTCCAAATTTGACGTCATTAATTACGCTCATAACGATGACTTCATTCGCAAACTTACAAAGACGTATGCCGCGCAAAGTGCTCCGACACTCAGCAAACATTCCAAGCGTTACAGGTAAGTAAGTACACACATCGTCACCATCCGTCTCATATTGCGGTAGCCCTCTTTTCATTCCCTCATGTGCTTTCAGAACATGCTCCTTATGATATAAAACCGCCGTACCACCACTCATCTTTATTCGCAGTCAGTAACGCAGGACACTGAGGCAATCGCGCCACAAGGGTTTGTGCACAACTCTCCCCCCCCCCTTTTTCTTCCTTTTTGGCGCTGCACACCACTCATATTGAGTTTTTTCTCTGTTGTTTCAGTGCCACAGAGTTTGAAACTCCGATGGCAACAATGATCATCCGAGCAAAAAGAGAGCTTCACCTCAACGATGACGATCTCGTCCAAACAGCCCTGCAACCCGACTACCCAACTTAGCAACTTTGTGGGGCCTCTATCGGACATCTACTTCCTCAATAGCAAACACATCAAATTTGTGTGTGTCGGTTCTTCGCCCTGTCACCGTACCAGCTGGTGGTAGCGGTTGCCAAATGAAGGCAACGCAACACGGTAGTCCTGGGTTCCACAGAGTGGCATAAACTCATCGAAGATATACCCATCATTCACCGACGCCGGCATCATCCGGAGAGCCGTCTACGGGAATATCAAATCAGCGAAACTGTCACTGCCCTGTTTAAGAACGTGTTCGGAAAGCTAAAAATTATCTTTAGAGATATTCACGGCACCTCGGTCACGTACAACCGCAAAGAGTGTAACAGGCTGCACAACCTGCAGCACATCGTTACCGATATCATGTATCACAAGAAGAAAGAATTAATGGACGTGAAAAACCAAATCATGGCATGCAAGTACATGCTTCACAACCACGCCTCCGGCATCAGCTTCGAAGACATGAATTTCGCCCAATTTACCAAATACATCCGGTGTGCCAATGTCAGAAGAATCCTAGAAACCGATCATTTTCTGAAACCTCAATTTGCTCTATCCATATCGCAAAGCACGCCTTAGTGCGCATGCTCACACACTTCCACATCCGGTAGTTTTCTCCTTGTGTACCCAGTCCCCTCCCGCCCTCTGGTGCCGCAACAAGTTTGGCATGGGATACAGAAATTGTGTCTCCGTGTACTGCGAAGTATCTAAGGTATTTAAAAACTATGAGGTGGAAGAATATCCCTGGAGAATGTCCCTTATGCACTGCGGCTCATCGATGATACCCTCGACGGGAAACCAATCTTCGTCAAAGTTCATAGCTCCGAAAGTAAAATTCATTTCGTCCCCTCCAACATCAATTTCATTTACGTCCAGTTCAAATCGGACGTGTTCGAGCATGCTGACCAATCGGACTAACGGTTTCAATTTGTGTCTACAAGAGGTTTATACATTTCGAGCAACAGTACATCTCTACAGCTAAAATGCAACAATGGATCGACAAAGATCGCATATGCTACGGTAGATGCTCACCGGTGTATTTGGGCATAGCCAGCTTCTACATCACACTCGATTATATACACGGAACTTGGATATTCAGCGTCAATCAAAACAGTCTTCTCGCCAAACAGCAGAAGGTCGAATCCCTACGGCATACAGTATTTGAAAAGCAACGTTTGGTGATAAAATCCCAACGGTCTGCGGCTTTTCCCATTTCCTGTAAAAAAAAAAAAAAAAAAAAAAAGACGCAATTTACTGTTCCTAACGAACTTTTCCCCACAATTTCCTGCGGATGTGATATCTCAACATCCAACTAGCACTGCTCGGAAATGCGGTATATCAAATCCCCTATAGATTCCCCCTCCAGTGCTTCCGCCTCACACAGTGTGGATCTTTCGTTCGGGAATGCCAGACGCATCGGCCTCCGCTGCAAACATTGCTGCTGCCAAATCGCCAGTCCCAGCAATACAAACTTGTGCTCCAGGTGTGAAGCGGTGCTCTTCCAACAACTCGTCAAACTTCGAGATCAAATCGACGATTTTAATGACAAATACTTCAGCAGACGTCCTTCATGTCCTGTGGCTGCTTCACCGTGCTCGTCAAGTACCTTGACAACAGCAGGCGCATCGAAGCTCTTCTTTCTCAGGAACGACAAGTTGTTCTAGAAAACTGTAGCGCCATCTTTACCCGCTACCCACCTGAAGACGTAGACGTAGTGTGGTAATACCTTCTGTTCACAACCAATATATCTACACCCCATACCAACGGTGCAAACACCTCTTTAACCTTCCGTCACAAGAACACAGGTCGACGGACCACCACCGCTTATTAAAAATTGTCACTGGTGCAACAATTGAAACATGAGCGAAGACAGGGGGCCGTCTACTGGAAGAGCTGTCCACCAAAACAGACGTTCTGACCGTCCCGCAACTCTAACAAGACGTGCCATACTCTCTGCAAGGTGTCAGATCCGACGGAACAAAATACGGACCCAGGACGGTCATCAAAATCGACGAAGAAACCGAAGTCCTCCTACTTGCAAATTTGGTAAGACTTCGCCAGAACTCATTTAAAACCTCTCTAAAACCAAGTTTACCCTCACCTACCAAGGCAAAGAAAAGCTCTCAAACGGGTTCAGTAAATACCTAGTCAAATTGTAACCAAAATGAAGGGTTGCGAAATCGATCCTGTACACGTAAGAAATAAACTACTCCTAAAACTCCTATTTCTACCCGAACTTGCCGCTAATGGAGCATATTCTCAAGTTCACCTAGTACCTACCGAAACCGCCTTCTTTGGCAAACAAAAACAAATCTTCGTCAAACAGAAGACCAAAAATTCCCACACCATTCATGTCAAATGCCTCCATTCCAAGGATAATCCATGCGGATCAAATGCTTAGCTGTCCGTACACCTATTCCACAACGAATTTTCTATCCTCCACATCAACGCAACATCGGATGGTTACTTCTCCACCAGCTTCTCCAACGAGATCGTGATGGCCATACTCATCCTAGAAACACACACCAACTTTCGTAATCTTCTTCTCAACTGCAACAACAAGCCTATGCAAGATCGCAGCATATTTAGTATCCACAGCGAGTGCAGCGGTGCCAAAGATAGCGACAACGACCATCTCTCCATCACCACCAACTTTAAAATTATGCTAGGGAGGGAAGTGAAGAAACTGAAAATACTATTCAGTGAACTGTAATCTAAGTAATAGTGTTTAAACTTTCGAATAAGTCGGAATAAGTCGGAATAGTGTGCCTAATATGTATATGTATAATAAAATATCTATAATCAATATCATACTCTACAGTGTTAAACGTAGTATTATTGAAAACTCCAAACAATCTCTTTTGTGAGGAAAGTGAAGTGTAATCTAGGTGTAATAGCGTTAAACATCTCCAAATAAATCAGAATACTCTGCTTTTGTGCTTAATATGTTTTAAGTTGTGGTTAATAAAATATCTATAATCTATATTGTATATCATACAGTATTCAATGTGTTGTTAAACGTATTATGATTATTATTATTACTATTATTATTATTACAAATCCGAATAAAATCGGATTTGTTTCAATGTCTTCAGTGCTTATCACCAATAAAATAACCAATACTGTATATCAGACTATCCACAAAAAATCTATATATCCCGGATTAGCCATTGATATGTTAAGCGTTAATCCTTCCGCTAGTGGTGCACATTTTGAAATTTACCGTCATCGTTCTTAATCCACCTTAACCCGCAGTTTAAGAGCGTCACTGCGCCCCTAGCGGCAGGATTAACTTTAATGCACTTGGCTAATCCGAGATATATACTACTCCGGCGTTCCTTGGTGCGCGAGCAGCTCCATTCTACATGCTGATATAGGTCTCCCAGGGTTAACATGCAACCTCCGCATCTGTTACAAGAGCTTCCATCGATTCTGTCTACGCCACCGCAATTCTCTTCTCTGGCATATTTTATCTTCCTAGTGAAACTCTACTACGAAGACTGAAGCGACGATGGCATTCCGATTTGCAACTGAACATTTAGCTCTCTGTTTATTCTTCTATACTTGTTTTAACTATCTCTGTGTACTATTTTATTGGGACTGTCACTGGATAGTACACCATTCACACGCTAATACGAGGTGCTGTAGCTCATTGTAAAGAAAAGTTTTCTTTTAAGTAAAGAAAAATTAAAAAAGTTTTATTTGACTGACCCATTCAGAAGTCGTAACGTTCTCATTCATGTGGATGGGCCGCAGGTACAAGATCCGTGCGATACAGAAGCTTGTAAAGATAGCAGAAAATGTTGGCGGAATATCTTAAAGGGACAGAATAATAGGAAAGGTATTATTTGAATGGGCTAAAATTCCAGAAAATAAGTTAGGTCACAAATAGACTAGAAATCTCAGGTTAGAGCCATTGTTAAGGTAATTTACCCGGATATGGGTTTTTCAGGGCTTTCTGTCATCCCGAATCATCTATGTATGTCGGACAACTCTTAACTTTAAGAATACAGCCTTATTTGAGCATTATTTCATCCACTTTATTCATTCACCATGCGATATGACCTACCCAATTAAAACAAAAATTAAATAGAACAAAGAAACACAGATGCCAGTACCCCCAAAACCATTATTTTAAATTCACTCTGTGTAAATACACTTAACTCAATAATTATCTAAACCTGAATTATTACTACTTTTCTTAAGTAGTCACGCTCAATAAAGAAGAGCACTTAGCCCGCGTTTACCAGAACACACACGTCTCAGAACATGGAGGAAAGAATAGTGTTAATAGTTTACAGCGGGCCTCAACATTCAATTTAGAATCACATGGCTGCAATTTCCTGAGTATCAAAAGAGTCCAATTTGGTTAGAAGATTAACGTCAGCTTTCGTACAATATAGTTTGTGTGGTCAGTGGTGGCTCATGGCCAAATTACCAGGTGGGGAACAACCTTAAAATTGACTAACATTAAAATTTAACTAGCCGCGCCGTGGCCGAGTGGTTAGACCACTCGCCTCTGATCTAGACGGCCCGGCTTCGATCCCAAGCGACGGCATGTGAGATATGTGGTGGATAAAGCGGCGCTGGGGTGGGTTTTCTCCGGCTTCTCCGGTTTCCCCCGTCATCACATTCCGCCGGTGCTCCATTTTCGTTCATATATCATCAGTGTCACCGCCTGCGGTGCCATAAGTGGTTAAAGCGGGCGTTAAAACTAGCAAAAAAATTAAAATGTAACTGATTGTTATTTATGTACCCCCTTTAACCGCTGCGGTTCATAGCGTCCTATACTATATTGGGAAGCAGACCGCTAAACATTTTTCAGAGACCTCTTTATCAGGCTTAAGGGTTTGTTTTACGTGCCGTAAATATACGACACGCTATCGACGGATTTACTTCTGTTCCTAAGGATTGGATTTTTACACCTGAAAAAATCCATCCCCCCGCCGGGTTTGAACCCGCGACCTTGGGAACCAGAGGCTAGCAGGTTATATCTAGACCACAAGGAACAACGAAGAAGTTAGAGGAAGCGAAACAAAGAACTCATTCCGCATACTCCCTGTTATTCTCTATCAGAGTCGTCAATCTCCGGCGTATGGAATTATCCAGCTTCCTAAAATAGAATTAGTATGTTCTGCATTAGGTTTAAACTTTGTAAAAGAATGTTGAGAGGGGAAGTCACCATTTCTGGTTGACGAATTGTTTCCTGCCTCTTCCTTCCTCCATGTCTCTCCCTCGTGTTGCCCGCCAGCCAGTTACTCATCATCAGCCTTTGACACTGTAGAGGAAATGTGCTCATTGATAATGCGTACGCACCTAGGTAGAAGAAGAAGGTGCGTGTTGGGGGATACGAACTCCCTACTTCGGGTACGCCTGCGCAGAAAAATATCCTTTCCTCCGTTGTAGACATATAATGACTCCCAAATGTATTGCATAGTACACCTAGAACGGTGCACATTATTGAGACTGCTAGTTCGATTCCCGTCGGGCCTGCCATTTTGATCTGGATTTGATCTGGTCTCCACGAATTGATAGACAACGGTGGAGTAATGCCTCTTCTACCACATACCTATTGTCCACATTTCCTACCTGTTGCAACATCATAGGACTAGGCGACGTCGGTTGGTGTATTGCGGGTGAACGATGGAATTTGCGCTCTGGAAGGATTTATCCGAGGCGCTTGGCGGGACTCTGGGTATCTTATCCTTCATGAAAGTTTCTGGTATCTTCATGGTACTCCTAGGTTGCGGGTGTTTAAGGCAGGGTTAGCCAGTGACAGGATTAGTGTCATATATGAATCGTTAAAGACACTCTGCTTACTGGCGCACATCGTCGTCCGGAGTTGGTGGCCCTTGGGATCTCCCATTCATGCTTTCCTCCTAGGGGCAATGATAGAAGTACAAAGAGCCCACGGTGATTTATGTTCTGAATTGTGATCTTGTTACCGGAGGGTCTTCCGTTTAATTAACCTTAACGACTTGTAAACCTCCTCTTTATTTTCGTCCAAATGTATTAAATTGGATTAAAATCGGGTAGTTTTTAGAACATAGTAGCTATTAAAATCTCTGTTTGCTTCATAAACAACTATGGCGGACCCATAGAAAGGATACTTACTGTGCTGGACTGTCCTTATTCTTTGAGGGAGACACTCTGGGACAGATTGGATGTGAATACATTCTAGGTCTCGAATAAAGGTTCGCCTTTTAGTTTTCAACGAAGTCGCTTAAAAATGCCTGTACCATTCCAATATGCCCATGCCCAAATAGCAAAACTCAATCGATCACTTCGTGCCCACTTCGTTAGATAACATTTATCGTAATAAGTTCCCACTGGGCCAGTAAACAAACAATCTGCATGGCAGTTACTACATGAATATCATTAAAATTGGAGCACTACTCGTCAGTATAGGTTGGAATATATGCTACTGTCATAATCATCCCAGTGTATTAGGAGCTTACTAAATTAAAGGAGTCTCCATCGTTAGTTGCACTCTGCTTTTTCACATTGTAAATGGTGCTATCCTACCTACCAAATATAAAGAAGCCTCTCACACCAATCAGAAGTCAAATTGAATACTAAATATAATGAATCGACGCAATTATAGCAGAAATCCCAGGCGGAAGTACCAATAATAATAATAATAATAATAATAACAACAACAACAACAACAACAATAATAATAATAACAATAATAATAATAACAATAATAATAACAACAATAATAACAATATTGTTATAAGTAATATAATGAATATTACGAAGTTTGTATCATAAGTCATGGTAATTATCTTATGTGACGAACTGTTATGGAAGCAAAAAAAGGGTATGTATGGCGGGGGTGACGGCAGTCCTTATTGGCTCTTTGCTAAAAAAAAACATGGCGTAAGATATGGCTTCAGCTCATGAGTTTCAGGACATGAGAGGAGGCTAAAACTGTGTTGGGTTGTTAAATCGAAGATAGGACATAGTCCAGCGAACAGGCGGTGTCTGTAATTTTACGTTTGGCAACACCGAAGGAGCGGACGAAAAAACAATGGAGTTTCAGTATGCAGCGAGTGATAATGTAAACAAATAGATTGTGTTTATGAATATTGGGACGTAAGTTCATTAATATTATGCGCCGAAATTGGTAAGTTTAGATTCGAATTACTGTCCAGGTGATAAATAACTATGTAAAGGTATACCTAATGAGGAAATCGAATGAAAATATTAGTATATTACGACGGCAAACCAAAGGAGATGCATTTTATAAGCAGTTTCTCAGCTAATAATTTAAGGATTCAGTACTAGTGAAGTGTTCTGCTATAAATCGAGTGCTTTATTGAAGCTTAAAGACCAAAAACAATTCTTAAACCTTTGTATAACCACATTATGATAAAACTCTAAAAATAACTTCTTTATAGATTTATAGGTAATTTTAGTGCTGCTAGGGATCGAAATAATACTATAAAATTAATCTATTCTAAAGAATGCGGTTAATTTTCTTAAGTCTTGTTGGGTGTTCGAGGATATTTTAAAGACACTGCTGTAGGAAAATCAAGTTTGTATATTAATCCAGTAAGTCTTCAGTGCCACAGTTTAGGCTAAACCAAGCGAAATGCACGAGCTTCTTACATTTGCATTAGACATACCTAACGTTTTATAAGTAAATCAAATTTATTAAGCAGATTTATTTACATTAAGATTCTATCTTTATTTTTAGATACACTGATAGAACGGAGAAGCATTTGTGAACAAATTGCAGTTATACCACCATTAGCTAAAATTAGGCCTAGAGAGTACCGCAATGCTTACATCAACATTGTTTTAAGCTAACGTTACATAATAATGGACAGAAACAACATTACCAATATTTTAGTGCTTATATTAAAATAAAATGTATTCCAATCCTATAATTTTGCATATACAATCTACAGTTTTGTATATTTATTAACTCACCATAGTTTTTATCATTAATTGTTAGAATATGAATTCTGTAACTGTATTACATTTATTATTAGCATGAATTTAGTTGTCCTTGCTATAAGCAGCGAGAGATTTACATTGTTTTTTACACTTGAGTATATGGTATTTTGCACATTTCTCTGAGCACAAAACAGTGGTACAGGTATCACTAGGTTTGTGGAAAACTTTCTTGGAGCACACCTTATATTGGAAACCATTGTTCTGCACAGTTTGTGCACTTTTCTCCACTATTATTTATTATAAGCATAGGATATGGAAAACAAAATCTGCTATCTCATGTGGTAAAACGAGCATTGTATTCATACTTTACAGTAGCGAAACATGCCTGTTATATAATAAAGTCTTGTGTTGTGAGTTTGTTTACTTTATTAACTTATCAGTCTATGAATGTTGCCTGCACAGCACATTCATGTTGTTTTCAAAATTCAGTGTCTAGAGAGTAGTTTGACGTACATCTTGGTTACTGCAATTCTATTAAGTTACGTATTATGCAACTATTTATAATTTGTTAATGGCAACCAGTTAATCACGGAATAACTTTTTAAAGCTATGCAATTATTATATTGAAATGATAAGGAAAGAAAAATGCATGTTAAAAGCAATTATTGTTTACTTATGTGGTATTTTGTCTGTTCCATTCGATGTTTTCCAAAAATATAACTGAAGTGACTAAACACGTCAGCGCATGGTAGCTTTATATTTACTTTGTATAAACAAAAGGAGTCTTAAATACATTACTCGCCTTACTACTACTACTATTATTATTATTATTATTATTATTATTATTATTATTATTATTATTATTATTGGTGGTGGTATTATTATTTGTTTCAGGAGAAAATGTGCAGCAGGACCTTTCTTGATTATAAAGAAGAATATAAAAAAAAATAAAATGAAAATTTTAAATATAATACAAGTTTTTTAGCTTTGCGGTTTCAATGTGTGTAGTGTAATGAAAGATTATGTTTTTAAACAAAAAACAAGAAGCAAAGTGTATTGAATTTAAGAGTTGTTTAAAGTTTCTATGTAAGAATATGATTACATGGTAGTTGACGTCGACCCTTCTCGTCCAGATTCCAAACAACCTCTACAGTAATATTCTTGCTCAGTTATTTTTAAGAGCTGTTCCTTAATTATGCTGTTGTCTTCATTTGCATAGTGTAGCTGGATTTGAAGCAGGTAAAGTGTGAACTAAGTATCTTGTAATGCACGAGGGAGAAATGAATCCAGTCGAGTCTTCTTCTCTATGGGGGTATGTGTGTGTTCAGAGCATGGTGTCTCCAAAATGGCATCTTCAAAAATAAAAATGTAACAGCTAAGGCTTGTGAGTTTAACCAATCAAATTATCAATGTATTCATTTTCATTTACATTTGTATGTATCACATTTCCAATTTGGAAAATGCAAACTGAAAGGGAAAATGCTGGATATCAAAACAATTTGATATAGGTATGTTCCGACGAAACGTAGAATGCATATTATTATTATTTTGTTGTTCTTGATCTCACGGAGAGCAATGCTTGGGGACACATCATAGAGGACACAGCCATTTTCAAACTTCTAATGTTCAAAGACACACACACACACATACAAACACACACACACACACTCTCTCAACTTGCATCATGCAAAGGAGTTACAAATAATATAATGTATAAGGTGCAACATACATTTTGCAGAAATAGTCCACAAATCCCACTATTTCCAGGATAAACCAAACAAAATTATAATGACTTGTTTAACGTAATACTTAAATGCCGTCCTTTAAATTGACTACAAATATATTTAGGAATTGCTTGTGCTTATTTAGATTCCTCAGTACGCCAGTATGAATAAGAATAAACTTGGTGTAGTTCAGTATAACTTATATAATTTTATTTTCGGTCATTTTTGGAACCGTTTTGGACTGCTTTCTGGTCTATGCCAATCAACAGGATATTTTTACTGCCATTTGATTTAGAATTTCATTATTGCTTATTCCATGTTATTGGATTTCACCATTATTACCTACGTACAAATCAAACTAATAAGTAAACATACATTAGGTCACTAACATACCTAGCACATTATACGAGTAACCCCCGCTGTTCTTGCTAATTGGTTTGGTTGGTTAGGTATGAATTGAGTAAAAGTAAACAAAGGCCCAGTGCATGGTAATAAGTTTATTAATCTGCTTGTTCTGACTCCGAGTTTTTGTAAGTACAGTAATTGTGCTTGAATTGCAATATGATCACAGATTAAAATTGTCCAATGTGATATTTCTGAAGATGAGGACACTAATTAGAGTTAATAATTTCAGAATATTCTCTATAGCTATTTCAATTCATTTTGAAGTTCTGCGGATTGAAAGATGTCCATTTTCGTTACTTTAAATCTTATTTACATTCCAGGACTTAGGTTTTACTGCAGGTCATATTTTTCCTCCAGTATGTAATGTATAAAATACCCATGGAAATCAGACTGCATGGTTTATCATGACTAATGAGCAATAACATTAAACAGGTCACTAGAAATGAAAACTATTGTTGTAACTCATTGCTATGCAGTCTAGGGAGGTCACAATTTTACATTAAATGCATGGTGGGAATTCAAGACAATTGTGTTTTCATCCGTGAACTTCATATGTAATTTTCTCTAGTTGCAAGCACTGTTATGTACTATTAGAAATGTAACATGTAATACAGTTTACATTTTTAATTGAAGTTCTGGAAACTAAGCACTGAGTTGTGAATTGTGTAAGCTTTCTATTCTAGTCATTTGGTTGATGCCTGATGCCTAGACAAGATGTTCTTTCAATAGGTATTTAACACATGTAGATATTTTTTTATACTCTTACATAGTAATTGTTTACTGATTTTGTTCTTCTAGTGTGTATTTCGATATTGTACCATTCGGACGTTTGCATGCCTGCTTGATTTATGGAAAGCTGTTGCAGTAATTAATGCTGCAACAAATGTTGATTCAAATAGCTTTACAAACAGTGGCATTTATTGATATGGAGCCACTTAAATACATGCGTCTAAACTTCTATCATAAAACACCTCTATGTTTAACTTAATATTATAGTTAAGTAGTTTTATCCTTTGCAAATGACATAGCACATGTTCTTAGATCTAAATGTTGTCATGATTGCATAGAATTGCAAAAGATTAACATTTTCATCTTTCAGTGAGTTTTCTTGGTAAACTTATTTTTCTTAGACATCAAAGCATAAGACATGGTGTACAAACATTCACCAAATGGGTATCATATTTGCATACTTCTTTTCTTCCTTAATAACACATGAATTATGTATCCAGCTCAAAGGCTATTAATTATGAACCCAGAGCACTTTGCCAAATGTTTCTCTCATACCACTTTGTGTACATATTCATGTATGTATTTATTTCTCTGCAAGTGGGTATCACCCGGTGGCAGAGTTATATATGTATACAAGATATATAAACAATAAATCACAGCTGCCAGTTTATGGCTTTGTAAGCTAGATATAATAGTTATTTACAACAAATATGAAAACATTAATTTTTCTCTCAATTCAGATTAATTAATTTCCTAATTAGAATCACCAACCAATTTAATATTTGTATTTACAACAATATAAAATAACAGGCATTTCATTTAAGGAATATTTACAAAAGTTATCCAACATTAATATCAAGATTTTTCCTAAATTTCTTCAGAGACAGAGGACAACCCCGAAAGGCTGCTCCAGGCAATTCATTCCAGTCTTTTATGGTTCTATTTACAAAGGAGAACTTTCCCACATCAGTTCTGTATCTTCTACCCTTAATTTTGAACGGATGATCGTTTCGTGCATAGTAAGTTGGGTTTTCCAGTTTTGTCAGTAACGTCCTCCCATGTGTTTAAGCCAGCGTAAGCTTTAAATAAAGCGCACAATCTCTGTTTATCACGCCTAACTTTCAACGGCTCCCATTTTATCTCCTCAGCGTTTGTAGGCCCAAAATATTTACCCATTTTTATGAATTTTATAGCCCTTTTCTGGATCTTTTCTAACGAATCAATTTGATTTACTCTATACGGGTCCCAACATGTTACTCCAAATTCCATGACCGGCCGCACTAAGGACTTGTACGCGATTTCCCTGGACTTTGCACTCCCCATTTTTAAAATCCTCATTAGGAAGTGCAGTGTTTTCCACGCTTTCTTAGATACAGAATTTACCTGCTCGTCCCATCCATTGTTACTCACCAAGTAAACTCCCAAGTATTTGCAGCTGTCCAGCTGTGGAATTTTTTCCCCACCCATGTGATAGTTTTGCAGAATTTTTTCCCTAGCTCTATTAAATGCAATCGACCTACTTTTGCCAATGTTAATTTTCATTTTATTTGCAGCAGCCCAATCACTCATTTCATTTAAATCACCGTGAAGAGCAGTCTCATCTTCAACATTCCTAATTTTACTGTAAATAATACAATCGTCTGCAAACAATTGTATGTGGCATATTATATTAACACTTATGTCATTTACAAAAATAAGAAAAAGTAACGGCCCCAGTACTGAGCCTTTGGGGTACGCCCGAGCTTACCATACCCCTCTCAGATAACTACTTGCCTAATTTTACACTTTGCGATCTTCCTTCCAAAAAATTTTTAACCCATAGAACTACGCGTTTATCAATTCCTGTAGCAGCTAGCTTCTGGATAAATGAATTATATGATATAACATCAAAGGCTTTGGAAAAATATATCACCACTGCATCTGTTCTTCCCCCTGCATCCACCTCCTCTGCTAAATCTTGGAATAATGACGTTATCTGGCTTTCACACGAGTATCCAGGTCTAAACCCATGTTGCGCTTTATTGAACCACTTTTTGTTTTCTAATTCCTCCCGTATATATTCCACAATTAAATGTTCCATCAATTTGCACACTACTGAAGTTAGGCTGACTGGTCAATAATTATTTAATTCTGTTTTTTCCCCCTTTATGAATTGGAACTACAATCGCGGTTTTCCAGTCTTCCGGTAAGGCACAGTTATTTATTGACATATTAAATAAAAGCATTAGGTACGGAATCATGGATTCCCCTCCAATTTTTAGTACTTCGGTCGGTATATTATCAGGCCCCCTCGACTTTCGATTTTGCAATATTCTGATCCTTCTGCGCAATTTGGATGCCATTATTTGAAAAACGGATTTTACACTATCCTCAATTTCCAGTTTATAATTATAATCCGCTTTGTTAAAAACAGACACAAAATGTGAATTTAATGCGTTCGCTTTTTCCTTATCGTTCAATATGGCAATTCCATTTTCCTTGAGTTCTGGTATGCCAAGTTTATTTCCCCTGCGTCTACTTACATAATTGTAAAAAGATTCCAACTATTATTGGTCCCGCTAGGAATTTGTTCTAAGAACCGCTCCTGGGCTTGCAACGTTTCGTCTTTCAATTGTTTAGCTAATTCTTTATATCTTTTAAAATGCCAATCTGACTTCTTCCGTTTATGAAACGCGTGCCTAGACTTTCGTTTAAGTATTCTGATAGATCTTGATTAATATTCTGGATCATTGTTTTGTTTGATAACTTTGTATGGAACGTATTTCTTTATTGATTCCGAAATAAGTATTTTGAAACTATCCCATGCTGCATCTACATTTGCTGCAGATTTTACAAACAGGCAAAATCGCTTTTTGAGAAAAGTCTGAATTCCATCTACGTCTGCTCTGCAGAAGTTAAAACTAATAATTTCCTCTCCTTCAAACCGGTTTCGCACCTTCCAGTTTATGTCTAATTGTACACAGCTGTGGTCACTTATACCTGGCAAGACCTCACATGCGCTAAACAATGACTCAGGCCTGCATAGAAACACGTCCAGTACAGCCGATTTCCGGGTATCTGTTTTGACTACCTGCGATAACCCACGATCCCAAACCAGAAGGTTAACAACATATTGAGCTTCGCCTCCTAATAACTGCCCATTCCAGTTTACATTTGGCAAATTTAGATCTCCTGCTAAAATAGCATTTTTCCCGTTTCTGAAGAAATTTTTTCCACTAGTTTATGAAGGGTTTTAAAGTTAGTTTCGCCAGGTGGTCTGTAACACGCTATTAATGTAATGTTATTTGCTTCGTTTTCGTGATCGATAATTTCAATGGCTATCATTTCTACGTCTTCTTCCACCCACAATATTTTACTGCTTAACTCTAACTTGGTACAAATAAAAATTCCCCCTTCCCTTCCTTCCCTGTCCCTCCTAAACACCCTGTAATTGATATAAATATCTCCGCGTCATTAATATCAACACTGAGCCATGACTCCGTACCTATAATCACACTTGGGTTACTTATTTCCATTAAATTCCAAAATTCTAATGTTTTGTTTATGATGCTACGGCAATTTACCTGTAACAGCCTTAAGGAATGTGCCCCTACCTGAGAATCGTCGCTTCCCCGAAGCCTTTCTCAGTGCTGCCCGGTGCCACCGCTCCACTCGGATACCCTCGCGAGCAATGCTGCCAGCTTTGAAGTTCCTCTTCTGTTTAGGTGAACACCATCCCGTCCATAATCCCAGTCGTCAATCCACGAATTTGAGTCCACAAACTGCACATCCAGTCGTTCAGCCACCCACGAAAACGCTTCGTTTACCTGCATTACCTTCCTCCAGTTGATATCGCGTCGCCTCAAAACTCCACTGATGACAATGTTTGCTGAGGGAAATAGTGCCTTTGCCTTCTTAACTAAAGCATACATGTCTCCCGTTACATAGTCAGAACTCCTTCGTAGGTCATTACATCCAAAGTGTAATACGATCATCCGGTAGTAGTTTTCTTCATCCTCTCGCTTCCCTCAATTTCCCTCAGTAGGCCGTCAGTATTTATGCCAGGATAGCAAGCTACCTTTGCATTTGTAGTTCCCGTGTGTCTAACGATAGAGTTGCCGATGATCAAACATGGTTTCTCCTCTTTCTTTAGGTCATCTTCCCTTGTCTTCCTCAATAAGCGGTTTTCTTCTTTAAGCTTCCGAATTATATCTTCCACTGTTTTCAGCTTGTCGCGTATGTCTCGTAGTTCCTCCTGCAGCTGCTCCAATTTTTTATCATTTGCGGTAACGGTCACGTCTCTCCTGCAGTCCTTACATGACCAGTTTTCTTCTATGTTCTGTTCTCTCTTAATTTTTGACAGCCAAAATGGTACCATCTCGCGCATAAAATACAAAGAAGTCCGGTCCACAGTGCTTTGTTGCAGCAGGGCTAGTGATACAAAAGCCATAAAATAATAATTCTTCGTAGTTTCCGTAGCTCCTATCGCCTCTCTACCTGCTTTCCGCGGTCGCCTGCCCGACCACATTCCTACCCTCCCCCGGTAAACAACCAGATCCACACTCATTGTTCTGCTGCTACCTGCCTCCCACTGGTACGTCCGCACTGCTCGAGATCCCAAGCCAGATCTCAATTCCCTTAGTTATTAGGCATATAACAGTTGAGCGTATCATTAACAGGTACCTAAGATAGCTATTTAATTGGGTTAAAATATACAATGATTGGATACATATACAAACACGTGCAGAACCCTTAAGAAATAGTTTAAGAAATGGACGAATCTTCCACAGGCAATCCACATTTGAAAGTGTTGAAAACATCTTGTTCCGATGTGAAATGGGCCAGATTGCCGATATTTTGACTTCTTCTTGCGATCTTTGGGGTTAAGCTTCACAGATCCCTCAGTTACGCCCTCTCGTCATTCCGCAGTGGCGGCCGCACTTCCTTGCTTGTAAAAATAGTGGCTCAAATGATAGAATAACAAAAGTACGTACCAAATCCAAATCATGTATTGAATTAATGCCAAGTAGTGTAGCTAACGTATAAAAATGATCTCTATATTAGTTGATTGCCCGATATAACTAATAAATTGTCACAAAAACGAGGTTATCTCTCTGATTAAAGTTGAAGCCTAAACGTACATAAAATAAAGCGATTTGGGTTTGGAATATTAAGAAAATGATTAATACGCAACTCGAGAACTGTTCGGTAAATGCTGCTCTCAGCACATAGCTGTGCCTGAATTACTTTTTTTACGTATAATAGACAATTATAGTCATAATAACCCTAACTGATAGGAAATGAGATTATAGCACTTTGTATAACGTTATCATATCTGTGGAGCCACGCCTAAGATCTACCGCTGCCATGCTCCACCTTATGGACACATATAGAAGCCATGTTTTGTGATTTGGCGGGAAACTTGGTTTTAACAACTGAAGGAGGGATTGCAGCCAAGGACATTTCTTGCGCCACTTTTCATTTTTTAATAAAATGTAGTTCCGGAGTCTTCTCATGACTCCAGCTGTATTCCTTTTTTGTACATTTTCCTAACATTTACTCTGTTTTTCTGTTTAATTACCGTCTGGTTTTGCTTCTAATACACACATACATACACATTTTACAAACACCCATGCCCAAGGCGGGACTCAAACCCACGATCCCCTGCGCCACGAAGCACCAAAGCGAGGCACTTGGACCAGCAGGTTTAAGCAATCGGCCCAATGTGTGTTAACATTAGATGGTTTGGAATGACATGTAGGAGCGCAGTGACCAATGTGAAATTAGTTGTCCGGCGTTTGCTGTGAGGGATGAATGTAAAGCATGCTGGACAGCACACGAACATAAAATAAATAAATAAATAAATAAAAAATTCTCGGTGAAAGAACTGCCAGAAAATGCCACTCGAAATTGGTGGAAGCTGTTGGGAATAATGCCCTGCCATGCCTGACAGCCACGAAATTGATAGACACAGCATAGTGTATCGGACGGCTAGTGCACCGCGGAGAATAGGAAGAATTGGAACACTCACCATCCTGATCTGTCTCCATATGACGTCGATATCTCAAAGGTAAAGCAAAGTAACCATTACCTGCAACACGCGAGGATGTTGGAAATGTGACGCAGCTACAGGTGACTTTCCATATGGGAACAAAATAGTGATGCAGATTTGTATTTAGCGCCTGCCTAATCGTTGGCAACATCTGAATCTTGCAGGAAACTGCTTTGAGGGTCTTTAGAACTCGTATGTAAGCTGTGCTGTGCTATAATGTGTGTGAAACATGAAACCAATAATGTCATCCCATCTACTTCAGTAACTATTATGTAATGCACAATTCTGAGTTGTTGTTCACTGTCCAAACTGGTCATATATAAACTTGTGCCATTTTTGTTTGAAACAATGCAATTAGTCCTGCTGGTGATCATACTTCAATTTTCGCGAACATATTGCTTTCAGAAGCATTCGGTATACTTTAATCCGTAGCGCGACAGCCCTTATGGGCCTAGGTCTACCAAACTAACTTCTGACCTCAACTAGGGACGAGCATGGTACAGCTGATACTAAGAGATGGTAGAGTCAGTCAAGATTTTCATACGTGGAAATGTAGTTTTCGTGAGCAACAGACAGCTACATATAGTAGCTACTTATCGTGGATTCATCACGGTGCTGAGTGAATACCAGTTCGGTGCATGGGCCGAAAAATTAGTACCGTCATTAATAAGGCCAAGCTCGCAGATATTCCTTTAATGGGAACTGAAGCGAATCCAAAACAACTGAGCACAAGAAAAAAGTACTAGCAATTGGACACATAGATCAAGAAACCAGTAAAACTGGTTTCAGGCGCTGGGAATTGATAATTTCTTTCGGTCACTAATGTTTTATTGGAAAATGCTTTTAAGAGATATGTCTTTAAAACACACTGTTTCCGGGGCACACCAAATAGAGGTGATATCTTATATTAATAACAAAATAATAATTCTTCTCCTTCCTCTTTTCTTTCTTTCTTCTTCTTCTTCTTCTTATTATTATTATTATAATTATTATTTCCACTACGGTAACTTCGTTTTATGCAAAGTCACGAATCGTGCGAATGCGTGCTGCGCAAACAGTCTACTATACTATGAAGTTTTCCGTTCCGTAACTTCACTCACGAGCGGTGAGCATTATAGTGCAGCACCAACTTCGTCTAGCGTTTCCTCAGTCAGAACCTGTAGTTTGCGCTTCTTTAGTTTAGCATTTAGCGACCCCGTTGTTCTAAATTTATTGATCAAATATTTCAGTGTCTCTACCCGCAACTGGAAAACTAGGAAATTGTTGCGGAAACTGTCTTCACATCCGTCTACGTGATTATTTTTCAAGTATGCATCGTACATAAAAATACTCTGTTCAAGTGTGAAATTGTTGGTAAGCATTTCGCTGGCATAACATTCCTAAGAAAATCACACACAAGACACGTATTGTCGAAACACTTCACAACACGAAGACAAAGCAACGGCTGAGACAACCAACAGCTGATAAAGATAACCTTGACATGTCCTGTTCCGCTACTGCGTAGTGTCATAATACCGTGGTCACTGTCGTCTTGGCCGATTCGCCTATAAGCCGATTGTGGCCTTGGTATAAAACGAAGACACGATACATTTGTTCCTTAAGAACTCGTCAATTTGTGCGCTGTTTTACAAGGCTACATACCCTTTTATTTATCTACAAACTCATTTATCAATAATTCTTTACGTTTCCTCATTATTTAAGTTCATTCTGGTATAAGTATTTTCGTTCAGAATAGCAGTTGTCATTTAACTTAATGTTTGCACTAAGGCAATAGTTTTAAGACATTTTCTTAATTCTC